>CM067299.1:117317076-117737076 GCA_034231615.1 Meghimatium bilineatum | reverse complement strand
ACTTCATTGTTCTCATCACTGCCATTACCTCCATTGTCATACTGCTGAATGTTCTACTCAAAGCATTTAAATAAACTTCCAGTAATTCTAACTAAAATTCTAATATTATATGCAGATGCTACAATAATTCATAACATAAAACAATAATGTTGTTTTTAAAAAAAGCTTGAAAAGAAGCAGAGGATTGACATCATTGTAGTCAAGTTACACAATATGTACTCTCTTTCAATGAAGCAGCACATCCCCTGCAGAGAGCCCCGTTTGCAGCATGTAACTATGTAGCTTCCAGAGATGTACTCCATGGATCTCTTTAAAATCCACTATGTAAACATTATAAGCGGGATTTGAATCTGCAATCTTTTGAGCACAACTCAAATTGTTTAACGACTACATGAAGGGGAGCAAAGGAAACAATTATAAAAATGTCCATGAAAAGTTAGAGATGAAGAAAGATGTTGAATATGATTTTATAAAACAAACAAAAATATTGAGACAATATAAAGAAGTGTTGTAATTCACAACAGAATGAAAGTCTAGTGAATTTTCTTGATTCGAAACTGGCCTCACAGCACATGGCGCATTCCCATAAGTGCTCCACCCTCTGTTCCAGCAGCCATTCAACTCGATGGTGTTTCGAGTCCAATGCCGCCGAAACAGACATCGACATCAGGGCACAACTCTGGCCCTTGCGACAGGTTTCTTTGTTGTTTGCCCACCCACGCCATGCCTGTAACTAGTTCAAGCACAATGTCGGCCTGTCGGAACAACATGGTAACTGTTATCGAAGGTTACGACTACGGATTGTATAGATGAAATGCCATGAAGCTTCTATAAGAAAATAACCTCAATATAAAGGCATGTCATCTACTAGTGATATTTGTTCATGAAGAAAACGCTTAATAAAATATAATAAGAAGGTCATAACGATAACTCTAAATGTACCAGGGTATACAAAAACAAAAGATGTGGGAGATTTAATCAATGTCAACCTTTGATGTGGAGATAATATTTACATACATTTTAAAACATTCTTCATTGAACATCTTACCTTGACCGTTGGTAAAGGCACTATGATTGTCGGTGAGACAAGTGCCCTGATTATAATGTCTCTTTCTTGTGTCCCGTCTATCTTTCCATCTGCAACTGCTTTGACCAAAACAACCTGAGTCATTTGCCAGTTTACATTGGTAAGTATGATAGGATTATAATCAAATTGGTAGAGAGAAAGCTGTGGTAAAATCATATTATCAACAGGACAGCGAATATCCAGCGGAGACACAGGCACTTTCATCAAAATGAAGATCTTACATGGCAAACTGTTGTTCCCATATGGTGTATCACAGAACAATGCAGGAGGGAAGTTAGAGGAAATTCGGATAACTTTATCATCTCCTCCTTCAGTTATCATCAACTTGGTAGTTCCAATAACCTGGATTCAATCAACAATAATAGATGATCAAGTCTGACATATTAATAACTATATAATCTAGTCTGGCATATTAATAACTATTTGATCAAATCTGACATATTAATAGCTATATAATCAAGTCTGACATATTAACTCAACTTGTACATAAACATGATATATCGGGACAGAGACTCCACCCTTTCCGGACATAAACACAATATATCTGCACTCTATATATTTCCGGACATAAACACAATATATATGTCCTCTATATATACCATCTAAATTTGCTTCATTTGTTTATAAATGACAAGTATTAACTTATTTAAACTTTTAACTTATTTAAGTATTAACTTTATATTAGCCGTTTAACATTTAGAAATATGGCTAATGAAAGGAAATCCTCGTGTAGGCCTATCTGTGTGATTAAACGCGTGACATATTTATTTCAAATTAAAATTCACACAAGGTAGTTTCAGCTTTCCAGAAATTAGCAAAATGGCTTCACCTTCTACTCATTATCAGGTGCCATGCCGGCTGGCATAGGCATTCATAGCTCTCCACAGCTCTCTGTCTCCAATATTATGTATCAAGCTCGGTGTTGTTTCCCTGCCATGCCAGGTTGTCAAACTGTCTATTTTCACACGTTGTTGCCCTCTGTCTCTGTTGCCTTCAATCTTGCCTGTTGTGACTATGTTCTCCAAACCTCCATGTCTCATGAAGTGGCCAAAATATGATTGTCTTTTTCTTATATTATTGATTAAGGTCCATTTCTCATTTGACTCTTTCCACATTAGTTTTTCTGGCAGTCCATTGTATTCTCAGCATTCTCTTATAGAACCACATCTCTATTGCCTCTAATTTCCTACTTTTCAGTTTGTTTATTGTCCAAGACTCACACCCATATATATGTTAGTATAGGAGTTATATAGCACTGCAGAACTTTCTGGTTATGCGTCTAGCAACAATTTTTTCCAGAATCTTACCGTACACATTCTGCAGTGTGATGATGCAATAACCATTTATATCCGTAGAATCTTTGCCTGGTTTTGGCACGGGTATAAGATAGCTATGTAGCCATTCCTCTGGTACTAATCCTGTTTTCAGACTAGCATTATAATCGTCTGTTATCTTAGCTAACATATTCTCCCCAATTTCCTTGAGTAAGATGTACCCATTTCCATCCGGACCTGGAGCGCCATCAGATGCATTCGCAATAGCTAGTTGCACTTCTTCAACATCTACAAG
Source organism: Meghimatium bilineatum (assembly GCA_034231615.1). Classification (NCBI taxonomy): domain Eukaryota; kingdom Metazoa; phylum Mollusca; class Gastropoda; order Stylommatophora; family Philomycidae; genus Meghimatium; species Meghimatium bilineatum. The sequence goes on along the minus strand of CM067299.1, from coordinate 117,734,420 downwards.
ATGGTCTTCTTTGGCCCTAAAATCTGTGATGGATGTCAGGGTATGCAGCATTTCTTTGCACTGATCTAAGTCACACTGATTAATTTGTTGAAGATATCTATCAAAGAAGTTTCTGCCTTCATCTCATCTGATGTCAGTGTCTGCCCTGTGTGGTCCCTCACGCTTGTACTGGGTTTCGATTCTGTTCTCCGCTTTATTGACCTATGTAGCTTCCAAAACTTGTGTAATGCTTTGTCCACTGTGACCTCCTCAGTAAATTTTTTCCAACACATCATCTTTGCTTCTTCAGCAACTGTTTTAAAAGATTCAATTGTCTTCTTCATTGCACTCTGTGCCTCCGTCTATCACTGAATGTGATGTTTGTCTGTTTTCTAATGCATTGCCAATCCTTGATCACTTGCTTTTTGAGTAGCCATATTGCCTCTTGTCTCTTTAGTCCACCATAGGGGCTGTTGGATCTTAGGTCTCACTCACTTGCGTTCCCAGGCCTTCTTCCTCAAGCTGCTAAGCACTAATTCTTTCGTGCGCGCATATCTAAATGGGTGGTGAATCTTGATTCATCTATCTTGCCACCCTTCCGAGAAACTTATCTAGTAATAGTAATAGAAAAGTAACGGGGTATCACTTCCTACTTTATCAAGAGTTATTACTACATGGAATTCTGATAATCTACAGATAACCAACAGTGCCTTCAACACCCTGTATTTTATTGTGCAGTGAGTTTTTTTGTTAGCACCATTTGAATGTAGGTTTGCATTTGGTGCAAATATGTTATATGCTCCATAGTTGAACAGTCTAGTAAGAGTAGCATAACACATGCTGATATATCCTTTGTGCATCCACTACACATAGCCTCATTATGACTTTTATCTAATCTTTCAGTCTCTGTCTGGCTGAGCATCATAACTTCCAATGCTTATTCTATCACAGAAACAACCAACTTCCCAGGAATATATGATATAGTAACCTTCATTCACGAAAAGCAGCAGCTATTACTTTCATTGCTGCAAAACCTTCTCTTTAACTTAAAATAACATGGTCAACTTCTTGTTTCTTTTTGTTTACCCCTTTATACCTTCAGCTTCAGGGGTAGAAAGTTCTCTGAAGACAGATTTTGTGTGTGCTTCATATATTTTTGTTTTCATGGACTATTTTATTTCTGTAATACATCTTTTTCATGGTCTGCCTCTGGCATTGTATCCATTGTGCCTTTATAGCATTGCTTTTGGAGGGGAACTATCTGATGGTGGTCTGGAAGGATGTGAAAATACTTAATCTGTTGTCTTCTGATGTAATTCAGGATTGGCGCTGTGTTTGTTAGTCTTCTGATGTTTTCATTTCTGATTCTGTCCCTTATTGTTATTCTAAGAATTATATATAGACAAGTCATTTTTGTTGTAATAATTTTTTTGTTTTTTTTTGTTTTTAGTGTCCATGTTTGATATTGATAGCATGGTGATGGTAGACCTTCTCTTTCCCTTAAAATGATGTGGTGAACATGAACTTTTAATTAAAGTTCGACTCTTGTCCAAAGAAACTCCCAAATATTTCATGGTGTTGGTTCTTTCAAAAGTGCCCCTGTAAAAAGATGGTCTAATGGTTGTAGACAGAGGAGATTCTTCATTCCCTGAATGAGCACCCACTTAGATGATGATGATGATGATGATGATGATGATGAAGATGAAGATGAAGATGAAGATGATGATGATGATGATGATACAAGTAATCAGGCTTTTATCTAAGATTTTACACAACAGGAATTGTGCATGGAGAGAGCAAGAGGAGAAGTCTACACTCAAAAAGTCACAAGTACTATCAGTGTGTATACACTACAGCACAAGTACTATCAGTGTGTATACACTACAGCACAAGTACTATCAGTGTGTATACACTACAGCACAGGTACTATCAGTGTGTATACACTACAGCACAGGTACTATCAGTGTGTATACACTACAGCACAGGTACTATCAGTGTGTATACACTACAGCACAGGTACTATCAGTGTGTATACACTACAGCACAGGTACTATCAGTGTGTATACACTACAGCACAGGTACTATCAGTGTGTATACACTACAGCACAGGTACTATCAGTGTGTATACACTACAGCACAGGTACTATCAGTGTGTATACACTACAGCACAGGTACTATCAGTGTGTATACACTACAGCACAGGTACTATCAGTGTGTATACACTACAGCACAGGTACTATCAGTGTGTATACACTAAAGCATAAGATGAAAGAGAAAGATCACCCATGGGTATGTCTGCAGTGAAATGATGTCAGTTCAGCTAATCATGACGAGAAAGAACACATATGGGGTATGTCTGCAGTGAAATGATGTCAGTTCAGCTAATCATGAAGAGAAAGAACACATATGGGGTATGTCTGCAGTGAAATGATGTCAGTTCAGCTAATCACTAATTACATGTCTCAAAAAGAGTGCAGGTTTTGGCATGACAACATACTTGATAATTTGTTGTGTTGCTTTTTTTTTTATCTTAAGGCATTATGAAAAACTGTTCTTACTTTCTCTGTGTCGCTGGACAAAAAAAAAATTGGAGAGGCATCCTCAAAGCTGTCTTGTATACCAAGAAGACTTCAGCTTTCTTTTATACCAAGGAGACCTCAGCTTTCTTCCTCATGCAAAGCCTGTTAAAAAAGTCTTCTACTCAGAGGGGTCTGCTTGCTAATATAACATGTGATATGAAATAACATTACACCAGAAGAACAACAATTGAAGTTGTACATCAGAAACTGACCTCAATTTTCGTTTGGAAACTGTCACTCTTGATAACTGGACTTCTTGTCTGGTTGCAGTTGTTTGAAACACAGGCCACCAAGCCACAGTAAACCTGAAATAAATATGTGATACAACTTTCATGGATTGTGTGATTATGTGATTATGTGATTATATGATTATGTGATTATGTGATTATGTGATTATGTGATTGTGTGATTGTGTGATTGTGTGATTATGTGATTATGTGATTGTGTGATTATGTGATTATGTGATTGTGTGATTGTGTGATTATGTGATTGTGTGATTGTGTGATTATGTGATTGTGTGATTATGTGATTATGTGATTATGTGATTGTGTGATTATGTGATTATGTGATTGTGTGATTATGTGATTGTGTGAGTATGTGATTGTGTGATTATGTGATTATGTGATTATGTGATTGTGTGATTGTGTGATTATGTGATTATGTGATTGTGTGATTATGTGAGCGATATGTTCAGTTTTGTGAGATGCTTATGTATGGGAATATTATTCATTTGCACTGAGCGGTAAGTGAAAATTTTATCCTTTTTTCTTCTACTTTTATTTTCCCCAACTATATCCCATTTTAAATATAATTCTTGGCAGTACTATTTCCCATCGAGGCCAGCACCTTGAAGTGATGATGGGGCTTAGTTCAGCCATCAGGGGCTGGAAACTAAGACTGTTCGGGCTCTCCCACTCGAGCAGGACCATAGTCCTGCCCAAGTAAGCAGAGTGCTGAAGACGGAGGCAACCAGCCAAAAGGCGCACAGATAATCAGGTTGCCATGCACAAAACACAATGGAAACATGTCTGCATCTAATAACAGTTATGGTGCCAGCCCTGTGGTGGACGTTCAGGCAGGGACGGTGCCGGGCCATATACCTCGAAAGGGCCCAACCTCAGTTACTGGAAGTTCTTCTCAATTGCCCCGAGGAGCCAGGAGGCAAGGGAATAGAGCTACTGGCCAAACAAACAAACGACCAATAAAAATAATGCACTGGAATGCTGAGGGTGTCAACAGTAAAAAAGAAGGATACAGCAAAAAATTGGAACTTGAAAATGTCCTCAGTGAAGAACAAGTTAATATATGCTGTATCCAAGAAACACACCTCAGCAGCGACATAGCCTTCAAAATCAGAGGCTACCAGTGCTATCGATCTGACCGAAAGGACAGGCGAAAGGGTGGAATTCTGACACTAGTTAAAAACAATATCAGCGCATGTCAGCTGGAAGTATATATGGAAGGGGCAGAATACCAGATGCTCCACCTAAAAACAGACATTGCAGAATTCCATCTCCTGAACTACTACTGCCCAAATGATAAACCATTGGCACTAGACACAATTCCAGACAAAGAAAGGCTTATGGTGTGTGGTGACTTCAACAGCCACTCTCAGAGCTGGGGCTACGATCATATCGACAAGAGAGGTGAGGAATTTGAGAGCTGGCAGGATGAAAATAATCTCATCCTTATTAACCAGCCAGCAGACTCACCAACCTTCTACTCGAGAGCTTGGCACACCACCTCTACACCAGACCTGGCATTCCACTCACCAGGCCTGGAATGGAACATCACACGTATCGTTGGAAAGCAGTAGTGACCACAGACCAGTATTTCTGGAAATTCACAATGAATATACCAAGGACAGCAGCACGCTCACTAGGTGGAACTATAACAGGGCAGACTGGAAAATGTACCAGCATTTAACCAGTGTTCTAGCTAAGGACATGAACTTGGACAAAGACATCAATAGAGCAGTGAGTGAATTTAATAGATGTATACTACATGCTGCTAGTAAAACCATACCCAGGGGGGCATGCAAAAAATACAAACCCTACTGGAATGATGAACTGGAAAAGCTGCAAAATGAGATGGAAACATCTAGACAGCAGGCTGAGAACAGACCTAGCCAAGAACATCACAACAAATATCAGCAAACAAAGGCTAAATTTCAAAGAGCCAAGTTACAAGCCAGACGGAGCAGCTGGAAAGAAAAAACAGAGTCTCTGAACCTAGAAAGAGATACTAGGAAATTAGGGAAACTTGTAAAACAACTAAATGATAATTTCTCCCTGTACGTTCGAAAAATACCAGGATCACACTTTATAAAGATAAAAACATTTTAACAGGTAAACATGCAGCTGATTACTTTTTAGATTCCTTTGCAGAAGACAATAACATCAAAGTCAGCCCAGACAAACAACAGGAGGTTTGACTGAACCATCAAAACATTGGACAAGGCGAACCTATACCTGAAGTCATGGAGGCACCAATCACAATGAGAGAACTGGAGCATGCAATATCCAAATTGAAAATGAAAAAGGCCCCTGGAGCTGATGGAGTGTCCAATGAAATGATTAGAAACCTGGGAATTGCAGCAAGAGCAAAGCTACTGCAGATCTTTAACACAAGCTGGTCCACAGGTAATGTACCACAGGCGTGGAGAGAAGCAATAATGATACCACTCCTCAAATCAGGAAAAGATGGCAACACAGTCTCCAACTACAGGCCCATCAGCCTCACACGCTGTCTATGTAAAACAATGGAACGCATTATCAATCTTAGGATGCAGTGGTACCTTGAAAGTGAAAACCTTCTTGTATCACAGCAAGCAGGTTTCACACAGTGCTACTCTACTGAAGATCAGGCAACCTACCTCTCCCAAGAGATTGAGGATGCCTTCCAAGATAAGAAACTGGTACTAGCAGCATGGATAGACCTCAGGAAAGTATTTGATAAGGTCTGGAAAGAAGGGCTCCTAAAGAAATTGCGAAATTGCAGGGTTAGCTCAAGAATGTACAAATGGGTAAAAGCATACCTGCATAATAGAAGAGCCAGGGTACAATTAGATGGTTGCAAAAGCAAGAAAGTCCTACTGTGTCATGGAGTCCCTCAGGGAGGAGTCCTGTCACCCACACTTTTCTTGGTTTACATCAATGACCTAGTTGCTGAACTACCACATGGGATCAAAGTGGCAATGTATGCTGACGACCTGGTGATCTGGTGCACGGAAGAACATGCGAAGGTGGCCACTAAACAAATACAAAGAGCTATCGATGCAAAAACCTTATGGGCTAATAGATGGTGCGTCAGCATTAACACAGATAAGTGCAGCACTACACTCTTTACCCTCTCACCAAAACAAAAAGCCGGTCATATCAAGATAGATGGAGAGCTCTTGAAAGAAGACAAACAACCCACATATCTCGGAGTTACTTTTAATGATAAGCTGACATGGAAGCAGCACATAAACAAAGCAACAACAAAAGCCAGGAGGAAGTTAGCTATCCTGAGATAACTAAGTGGAACCACATGGGGAGCCAGTGAAAATATACTCAGTAAAGTTTACCAGCAAGGCATAAGACCACACCTGGAATATGGTTCAGCTGTGTGGTGTCCTGCATCAAACACCACATTACAAGATCTAGATAAAGTACAAAACCAGGCACTTAGAATAATGTTGGGAGCAATGAAATCAACACCCATAGCGGAGATGCAGAAAATTGGAAGAATATAAACACTTGGCAAACGTACTAATTCAAGCAGAAAAGTTTCAGTGTATGCCAAGTTATCCAATGAAGGAAAGATTCCAAAATCTAGCAATGGGGCGACTGAAAAGAAGCAGCTTTATCCATCAAGCTAAACGACTCTGTAGACAACTTACAGACCTACCTGAAGTTGACAGTCCCTTAAGGTCTGTACCAGAACAAACCCCGTGGAGTGAAAGGCATGGAATGCCAATATACATTCAGACCCATGTGAAAGGAATACTAAGCGAGGATGAACTGAACAGTGTGCATCGGAGGACAGTCACCCTCAGTTTCCTGGATGAGGAATATCCACAAGATATATGGGTCAGAGTATACACAGATGGGTCAGCACAGAATGCTGTGAGGAATGGAGGTGCAGGTGTATATATAGAATATCCACACAAGCCTAGAGATACAATCAGAACACCGACAGGAAAATTCTGCAATAATTATGATGCAGAAATCCAGGCAATTAGTGTGGCAGCTAAAAAACTGCTGAACTCCAACTCTGACCTACAGCCTGTGGTATTCCTGACAGATGCAAGGTCAGTGCTTCAAGCTCTCCAGTCTGGAAAACTAACAGACTTGAGAAAACTACTTAACGAATTGTCGTACCAGTATAGGGTAACCATGCAGTGGATACCCTCTCACTGTGGAATACCAGGAAATGAAAAAGCAGACCAACTGGCTAAGGAAGGTGCTGCTGAAGACCAACCAGATATACCAATCACCTACCATCAGAAAAAACAGATGATCAAGTCAATAAGAAAGCCACAAACACCAACACAAGATGATTATCACATTATGAACAGATCAGAACAAGTTATAATTCTACGTCTCAGAACAGGACATAACCGACTCTGCAGTCACATGTATACAAAGTTCAAGATTGGCAACACGGCCATGCGTACATGTGGACAGGCAGCACAGAGTGCCAAACATATACTTCAAGAGTGTTCTGAGCATGAAACGCTGAGGCAGACATATTGGCCAGAAGAAACAACACCGGAATCAAAGCTCTATGGGACACTGTATGAACTACAAAAGACAGTGAGTTTTATTAAGGAGACAGAATTACAGATATAGACATATTTCAAGTGAACGAAAGAAGAAGAAGAAGAAGAAGAAGAAGGCAGTACTATTATCTTGAACAATTGTAAATCAGTGGAACATTGAGTTACTGAAGGTTTTCATTTATGGATCATGTTCAAGGAAAAATATATGAGCAAATTAGGAAACATTTACTGACAATGGTACGTAAAATTATATGATTATAAAAAACCAGAATAAATTATGACATGACCATAGAGTATTTTTAAAATTTATTTGTAAATAAAAATAATGAAACTTTCCTTATGTAGGCCTATAAATAGCAATAAATATAACAGTTTAGCAACATACAAGTGATTGCATAAAATTAGTTTAAAGAAAGATTTACAGTAAATTTCTGAATATAAACTGATTCGTTAATAAGCAGAGGAGGTGATTTTAACATCTAAAAAGTGTCAAACATCTCTAATCTGATTATAGGCTGAAGTACAAAACAAATTATATTGCCATTAATAATATTGTGGAATCCCATTATTATATGAATGAAGGGACAAACAAAATCATGCTAAAAGGAAATTAACACAAACTTTAGCAACTGTAAGACACAATGTCATTTCTTTAATTTGCCCACTCACATTACCTGAATGAATGAACAATTGGAAACAATACTTCATAGATAATATAATGCAACCGTCCCAGTGATCATTAAACCGTAAACACCAGGTACCAGCATTGTAGCAATTCATTCATTCAGTCTGGAAGGTTGTAAATTTGGATATGTAAACTCTGATGTTCTCTTAATAACTGGCACTTATGGACAATGTCTAGGTACTTTCCAGGATAAATTGTTTGTTTTCGGTGTCCATGTGTTCTGATGTGGAACTTCTTGAAGCTAACAGGAATACCAGGTCCGTTCTATTTAGTTACAAGACGATTTGGTGTCAACAGAACAGACCTGGTTTAATTCCCGTTAGTCTCAAGAATTTATAACTTATCCTCATGCTTCGTACTTGAATTTACTTGATGTGGAACTGCATAATTCATTTACCCCGTAGTGAATAGTAATTACTAATTATCTTGCCACAAGATTCAGATGAAATTACAGCAGACAATAAAGTTTAAGCAGGAAACAATACAATGAAAGAACGATGAGACGAATGAGGCCGTTTGATGTTATTTGTTTTTATGGGATACATAATACTTTAGAGTCTATGGTAATAAATGTGAGAAAGGATTTTGAAATTAACCTATGAGTATCAATTACGGTGGACTTTTGCTACAAAATGCTTATGACATGTGAGGATTTGGAACCCTTTTCAAATGTGACGACAGAGAAGATGCCTTTTACTATTGCTTTATGTCGCTCCCCCTTCCCCCAACACAGGTTTTAAGAAAGTCAAGACTGCCTAAGCAGATAAAATACTCAAAGTGGCATGTTTGAGCAAGACCCTTGGGTGTAGAAGACATCTTTACAAACTGAATTAGAACTTAATTCTTTATATTTTTGACTATTCTTGTCACAATTTATATACTTGGAATCACATGCCAAAATACCTAAGGTCAACCTACGAAATGCACAGAAAACTTCAAAATCTGCCTTTGAGGTCACGTTTATATTTTCTGTACACAGGTCTTATATGACAGTAGATGGTCACAGTTTGTGTATGACCGGGCGTACTGTAGAAGGTCAGGGTTTGTGCTGCCCCACACCTAATTCCTGAGAGCTTTATCTTCTTTCTGCAACCACTAGAATAATTTAAAAACAGACTTCGAACAAAATAAAATGAATACCGGTACTGTCATCCAATGTAGCTATGACGAACGGAGCAAAGGTCAAAAATCGCTAAGTGGGTAAAAAATTTGTGGTCAGATAGTCAGTCCAAAATGATCATTCAAAACATGCTCTATCAGTAATTCAATAGTTGGAAGTGAGGGGATGACATTATCTTTGAGGACGAAATCGATAATGTACTGGTAGAGAGTGAAGTGGAGACTAATGATATGCGCGACAAAGGATGCAATTCAAGAACTGTTTCAGAATTCAGTGTTTCCGATATCAAAGGATTTGAATGACTTTTTGTACTGATAATTCTTTTTTCTGCTAATCACAAGTTTATTTGACTGTATTCTGTGTTACCGTTTTAGTGATTCTACCAGTAATCATTTTTAATTGTGTTGTGTGCTTGTATAAAGTCTGCACAATGAGGAGGAAATTTGTGGTAGGCCTGCTAATTGTGACATCACGGATTTCGTCTAACTGATGTTGATTTTACAGTAGAATTCTGTGTTAACATTTTGTGTGTGTCTACAACTATACATGTGCCTAGGCCTAGGCATTTTATCCTGGCTTGAATATATCAGACAAGAATTTGCGAGTCACAGTTATTTTCTGGGGTTTTTTTTTAACAAGTGAGCTTTTTTCCTCTATGACTGGTATTTGATGATATTTTGTGTACTGGTGTTTTTTGTTGTCTCAAGCACAAATGTTGTAAAAAATTATGTTGCACTGGTTTATAAGCTGATCTCCATACATTGTTAGTGGAAACAAATATACAAATTCTCAGCTTATAGATGAAAATATACAGTACGTTAAATTTGTTTTCTGATTTTAACAAAAATATTTTTGTTAACATTTACTTCCTCCTTACTTATTTTTAAATAAATTATCAGATAAATGTTTTACCGTTGCAAACATATAGAGAACCCATTGCCAAACATGGATATATGTATTACATATTGTAGGAGGTATAATTAAAGGATTCCTAATAACATTAATGACATCAGTCACAGATAAAAATTCCTGCTGAAAAACTGCCTTGTAAAACCCTGTGCTGCCTAAAAATCTGTAAACACTGAAAAGATAATTAAGGTAAGTGAATAACATCGAACCTCAGAATCATACTCCAGATTTTTGAACTGTTTGTGTGAGATATCATTCATAGATGTATTTCCTACAACCACATCTTCCTGTACCAATTCATCATCCTTGAACCATTGATAATACACAGTCCAGTTGGTATTGTCATTCACAAGCCCAGACCAGTCACAGGTAAAGTAAAACAGGGATGACTCCACATCAAACCATGTCCTCAAATACACATTTACTGTAAGTCTTGGAAATTCTAAGAGAATAAAATACATTATTACAAAATGATGGACACAATACAATCTACCAGAGTGCACCACCAAGGTTAAAGACAAATGTTTGGAGGTTCATTGAGTTAACTGTCAATATGGAGACAGCATGTGGTGAACTGTCAATGTGGAGACAGCATGTGGTGAACTGTCAATGTGGAGACAGCATGTGGTGATGATTAGTATCTCATGTGCTTTTATATTTCATGAACACAATGAGACAACTTGCAAGACAGAGGACAAATACAGAAAGGGTGACAAAGAGAGAGAGAAGATAATAGACTGTTTTACATCATGTATGGTAGAGTCAGCAGCTGATATATGAAACTACTGGTAGAATATTGCTGAGGAGAATGATTACCTGAATGCCACATGATGATGGTTTTTATGTTCATATTTACATTATATTAATATAAGTTTTCCTATTATAATAAATGTCTTATTTGTCCACAGAACTCCTTAAAATCCTAAAAATCAGTTATTTCAGTAATAGGTAAGACTGCAGGAAAACTATGATTTGACAGGCAAAATTTGCAAACATAGAGTAATGTAATGAAGTTGTGAATCACTAAAAACACACAGGAAAGTACATACAAATTGACATTTCTAGCAAGAGGACAATCTTGTTGCTTTGCAGTGTATTCTGGTCTACTCGTAACTACTAATGTAGAAAATCTATTGTTTCTTCAAGAACATTACCTTCTGCATGACTTTCTGAAGTGCTCATTATGTCTATCACAAATTAACAGTAAAATAGTGTTAGACCAACAGTCTAACATTTTTCTGCATGCTGATAAGCCGAGTTACTAGATGATATTGCACGTCACAGTGTAAAAATCTGCTCATTGAAATGCTACAGTGAAGTATCAGCACACATTAATAATATTTGTCATTAGGTATTAGGTATGTTGATTATTTTCTTCACACACTGGACATATCTATAGGTGTTCAGATCTCTGCTTCAGTAAATCTCTCAGGGTATAACAGCTGATGGTTCCGGTTCTGTGTAGGTTCACTGCTATTTTTAAAATAGTTTTATGCATTCTCTATGGGCCAAGCCTATCCTCACTCCCAAAGTCCCATATTTTCGATATTGACGCATGCTCATTTATTTCAAAATCATCTGATCGAGCGAACTCATAAAGAGTAATTAGTATGTCTGCTCGGTCCATCTGTTACGGTAATGTGGCTAGCTAATTAGTCAGCTTCCCGTTCATTTATTTCCACACTATCTGTGACCCCACCCATTCTCTATGTACATCACCTGTTTTCATTTTCTGAATCATATTCAGTGAGTCACTTAATATGCACACATGGTAATAGGCTTGCGATTCCAGCCAGTAGAGTGCCTGAATTACGGCAAATACTTCCATTGTTAGGCTGCTTGTTGCTGCGGCAAAGGCACGACTGGCTTCATGTATGCATTGTGTCACAGGTTTATCAATAGATAGAACTATGAATAATGAGATTAATAACTACCAGTGTGTTTCTGTGTGTATGTCAATAGTGATACCTATAACAGCGAAAAATCTGTGTAGGTGAATTTGGTTGCATGACTGTGGTATTTACGTTGGTGTCAAGTGTACAGTATAGGATCTAGTTCTCTCGCACAGATAGCCTACTATCAATATGGTTACAGAAGTCTACAGTTCCATGTAAGTAGTAAAACACAGAATGCATTAGTTACCATGCTGAACTCGGATGTGTAATGCCATTGGTGCAAAGAAAATGGTGGCACAACATATTTCAGCGTTCCCTACACTATATCCTGCTAGAAATTAAGTATGGTTATTGCCCTGATACAAAGGAGATCTTGTGGTAGTTTGAGAATGAACCTAAACAAAAACAACAACAAATTTTACAATTACTAATATAAATTACCATTTCTGTTTGTCCATGTTGACACACTTCTATCTGGATAGCAAACAAGGTTTGTGTCTTCCGAGTTGCTTTCTGTTACTGGAAAACATGTGTTGCTGATGAAGCAGTATTTGGGCTGAAAGAAAGGAAATTGAATGAACAATTTAGAAACATGCTAACGAAATTTGTTCATAAGGGTCAATTGAGTAAAGTTTATTTTTATTACAAATTAATTTATACAAAAACATTTTAGGCATATGTGATAAGCTTGATAACAACCCAAAACAGAAGCAAAAAGGTTAAGCAATGATGATTGTGTATACCATTCAAATAGGTGAGAAAAATGGTTAGCATGTTGTGCGGATGAGTGGATAAAAAGGTTGTTCAGGCTGGCTCAAATAATTCAAATGTATAGTAGAATATTGACCAATAGAAGGACCTTTGTACATTCATCTTTATTTTTTTTTAAAATTAAAATTTGATTTTTGCTGAGAAAATGTCAAGTTATACTAGAAGAGCTATCCATAATTCAAATGTTATTTTTGCTGAGAAAATCTCAAGTTATGAATTAAAAGAGTTATCCATAATTCAAACGTTATTTTTGCTGAGAAACATCAAGTTATTTCCTTTCCACTTTTATCTATGCCTTGCTTGACATCCCTCAACTCAGCCCTCAAGTATAGTCTTCAATAAGATTACATTATTTAAACATTTCCAAAACATTTTATGTATTTAATTTCCATTTCCTTTAATAGTTTTTTTTCCATACATAATGCTATCAGAACATTTTTATATGTTTTCTTCTGTTTTCACAAAGTCATTCCTATTCTTTTATATACCAACATTTCAAAGGAATGAATTCTGTCTTCTAGTCCTTCCTATTCTTCTATAATGTAAAGTAAAGCCAATGCATTAACCACTGTGTAATGTGGCCCCTGAAAGTGTCAAAGTGTTCTTCTATATACCCACATCTCAAAGGAATGAATTCTGCCTTCTAGTTCTTTGCTCACTTTCTATGTTATCCAGCTTAACCCTTTAGATTTTACTCTGAAATTGCCAAATGCCAGTAAATGTCAAACAACATCCCATCCACTAAATATTTCTGGTGTCAATAAAAAGCCAATACCATAGAATATCTTATTTTTATAGGACAAGAAAAGGTATTAGCACAAGGGGAAAGTCATTGTGAAAAGAATTTAGCAAAGCTAGAATCATTTACTGAGCTCAATGCAGCTGCTAAAGGGTTAAATCACTTATTAAAATTCAACATTTTACTAGAGAAAAAATATGTTTCATTAATGACATTAACATAGTACCTTAATGTTGCAATACGTGCTGTTACACTCGAAGCACTGAGGATTGTAGACCTGACGGTACACTGACACACTGTTGATAGTTTCAACATTACTAACTGATATGCTGAAGCTTGCAAGGAACGGAAGTTTGCATATAACCTGCTCATAAGAAATGAATGTTGCCTTCACAATTGTCTTGTTCGTTGATATTGTTAGTTTTTCACTCAACTCCTGCAAAAGTTTTCAAACAAATCAATCAAAAACATGCATAAAAACATAGAGAAATGGTATGAAAGAATAAAATAAGTAGATATAACTTAAACTGAATACAATTAAATACATACATTGTAGAGTTAAAAGCACAAACATAAAAAATATATACCCGGTAACATATTTAACAACTTTTGTATTTATCAAAATGTGGAAATAATTCTTACATAGTCAATCTGCTGGAACAAGCATGCAAGATCTTGTGTATCTACAAAAGGACCTCCAACAATGGTGACCACACCGCAGTTTTCTTGATTAATGTCACAAATCGAACTGGGGAAAATGTAGTCTAAAGCTGGTGCTGTAGTCATGTTGACAGAACAGTCCACACCGCTAAATCCTTGCTGACATATGCAAATGCCTGATGAGAAAGATTTTGTGACATATGAACATAAAAACAAAACTTACATAACTGTAGCACTGGTAAAGCTGCTTCTTAATTTAATAAATTCCTACAGCCTACATTTATTGTTTTAAATAAAATAACTTTTTTCAAAAATCAAACATTATGGAGAATGTATGCCCAAGAGGCAATAATGAATAACAGAAAATAACAATAAATTGAATGTAGTTTATAAAAACAGTTACAACTATTAAAATTCATTCCAGGTATGAAATCCTTAAAAAAAACACCCAACTTATCAACTATGAAAATATATTACCTTAAGTAAGACTGCTGTAAAACTGTATAAAAATAGTAGTTAAGTAAAACACAAGGTCAATTAGCTAAACAATGAGCTGACTCTCAGACAGCAGGGTATTAGTATGAAAAAATACAAATAACAAAATACAAGACATTTTCAACATTTCAAACATAAGGTTTCTAAGTCAGGTTTTATTTTAGGATAGCATACTGGATATCATTATCTAGATGATATCTTGCTAACCTGTAGGATGACTGCAGATCTCGTTCTTGCTAAGTATGTCTTAATTGTGCACATACATATTCTAAATGTAGAGTCGAAGCTTACGAACGATAGGACATAATTTTGGTGCAATGTTTTTAGAAGGTAGAAGGGAATTTGCCAGAACTCAACATGTAGATCCTTTCAGTACTATTGTAAAAGACATTGCTGATATTGGACATTTGCCACCAACTCATTACCCTCAACCTATGCCAAACATCACAACACCAACCCTAACCACTAAAGGCTAACCCCAACTCTATGCACAGTAGAAAAACCAACTCAATGCTACCAATTCTCCGTAAGAATCTGCATCCTCATCCCTTAATCCATACCACAGAAAAACTACCTCCCCCCCCCCCCCAAAAAAAAAGTTTGCATGCTTACTGGATCATGATGTCATGTTTTATGATAACAAGCATCATCATCAAGTACCATTTCCCCAATGAAGATTGGCTACAATGAAGATTGGGTTGCAATGAAGATTGGCTGCAATGAAGATTGGCTGCAATGAAGATTGGCTACAATGAAGATTGGCTGCAATGAAGACAGGTTGCAATGGACCTCCAACATCCAGTCTCTTGTCTTGGTGGTTCACTCTTCTAGACTGTAACCTGTCCATCTCATGATGTCACTATCCTACTTGTATCCCTGGCTACCTCTTGCTCGCCTCTCCTCAAGCTTACCCTCAAATAGGTCTTCAAGAAAGTCCCATGTCTTTTAATCTGCCCAAAATACTTTATGTGTTTGATCTTTATTTCATTGAATACTTATTTTTTCATATGAAGTGTTGTTAAAATCTCTTTATTCACTTTCTTATCTTTCTACGAAGTTCTCCCTATTATTCTATATATCCAAATCTAAATGGCATCAATTCTGTCTTCTATCTGTTTGTTCAATGTCCATGCTTCAGAGCCCTAAATCCATATAGAATAGATGTACCATTTTATAATTCTCTTAACTTGTTTAGATGTTAATATTTTCCTAATGTCATTTAAAGTAATTTTAGCCATTCCTATTCACCTTTTGACGTCTATTCCCCATCTAACATCATAACAAGCATGCACACCTTCTATTGCAGAACATTTAAAAAGCACACCAAATAAGACACTATTGAATACTAGCCTCCATAATACATGAGGTAATCCTATTTGTTTTATCTTACATTTTAGGATTTTTTCAAAAACTACATTGTTTACTTTCGAGGTAATCAGAGCGCATTACACCTTCTGAGGTAATCAAAGCACATTACACCTTCCAAGGTAAACAGATCACATTACAGCAAGTTATATATTTGAACTGAAGTATCTAAAGATTTATAAGAATGTTTCATTCTCTAAACACATATTTACCATTTGTGCAGTTTCCACGACCATTACAATTGTTGAGACACATCAAACCCAGGTAAGATACATCAGGCTTTTGGTCAATCCAGAAGGCAACTGTCCTTGTCATGGCACTGAGACATTGCTCTATAATATTGCTCAAAGCATCTATAGCATATGCTGTATCATCCATTATCTGAGGGAAAGAATTATTTATTGCAGATTTATACTCTATTCGATTTTATAGCTGTGTCTGTATACATATTCATTAAAAGTGTCTTTATTGCCACTTGTCTTCTTTTCTCTCTAGTTACAGTTTACATTTCAGCTACAGAGTACAAAGAGTTTTTATAAGTGCTCTTTGGTGTATGCTTCATACATGACAGTGTTCCCTGCTTCAGTTATTCAATCAGTTCATTGATTGATTTATATTATATCTATAAACTAATAACGAATTCCCTTACTTTGTAAAGCTTTTGCAGTTTGTACGAATAAATTGAAGACTGTAGTAAACTGTGCACTAATTGGTAAGTAAATATTGAAAAAAGGAACAATATAAAAATTGTTAAACATTAATTTTACGTGGGACAATACGCAGAACTAACGTTTCTACGAAAAGGTCTTTATCAGGACAGACAAACACAGAATAGGAACTACCAAATCAAGCGGAGACTATGTATCAGCTATGTGGGAACTGAGAGATCAGGAATGCAATGAAATGACGTGTTTGATTTGTTTGCATGCCCCTGTCTTGATAAAGATCTTTTTGGTTGAAACATAGATTCTGTGTATTGTTTCACATCAAACTGCTATTTAACAATTTTTATATTTATTTCTATATTTACTTATTGGTTTTTACAGCAGTAGATTGTTTCTGCATTTTTTTTTCATTTATATCTTGTTGAAGTTTTATCTTGCAAATTTCCATAGTTAAAAATCAAGATTTGACACCAAATTTCAAATAAGAAAAGAAAACTGAGAAGACCTAGAAATATGAGTGAAAGATATAATGAAAGACTATCACTGTATATGTTCTCTGCGCATCTTCTTGAAAACCTCATATCTGCTAAATTGACATCCTTTACTTGTAACTTGATGCATCCAAGAATGAGAAAACTTTCACGCATGTGAAAGGGATTAATGTATTTACTGCATGTTTTGCAATTGAATATGACCATCAAGTGATATGCAACCACATTTACCACAAGTTATAGTTATAGACCTTCTACTACATTTACCACAAGTTATAGTTATAGACCTACCACCCCATTTACCACAAGTTATAGTTATAGACCTACCACTACATTTACCACAAGTTATAGGCCTACCACTAAATTTACCACAAGTTATAGTTATAGGCCTACACACAAAACACTACCTTAGTTGAAAGTATGTGGAGATTTAATGAAATCTGCATTGCCATGAAACAATATGACCCTTCTGTCCGTCATTTTTATAACCTTCATTTGTGTCTGGGTCAAAAGTAGTGATCTTTGTGGCAATTTGATTTCCCCCAGCAACATTACACAGGGTAGAGACCAACAAAATGCAGTTAAAGATCTCACTAAATAAGATTTCTGAGTGTACTGATGAATGAGTGTTAGGCCTATATTGTGTGTTACCAGTGATTAGTAAAATATCATAGCCTTTTTTCCAAAGTTTTGCCCCTCCCCCTCTCCAAAAGTTCTAGCTACCAGTTAAAATATAAAAATGAACTGCAAATTGAAGATATAATATAAAGATATAACCTGGGACTGCACATTGTAGAATGTAAAAATATAAGGATAAACTGACATTCAAGATATAAGGTAAAGATATAAAGTTGAATTGACATTCAAGGTATACAGATGACCCACACACCATTGAAATAATGTAAAGCTATAAAGATAAAAATCACAGTGAAGATATAATGTAAAGATATAAAGATAAACTTCACAGTGAAGATATCATGTAAATATATAAAGATAAACTTCACAGTGAAGATATCATGTAGAGATTAAAGATAAACCACACAGTGAAGATATATAAAGATGAAACATACAGCGAAGATATGTAAAGATATAAAGATGACCCATGCAGTGAAGATATAACGATAAACGGCACATTGTAGAATGTAAAAGTTAATGCTCACCTGGATATCACTGACACAGGACTCGACAGTGCTGTTAAACACTGACACAAATTTATCTGAGCACATTAGGCCTATTTCAACTGATCTGATGTAGTTTATACAGAATTCTGTTGCTGTTTCTAATGTCCAGTTTGATTGTGTGGGCCAGCTTATAACCTGAATAGAAAAAGTATAAGAAATCTTAAGATTTTCAAACATATTTTATGTTCTGTGTCAATTGACAACGTAATTACACACCTCAATTTTTTATAATTTTTAGCGCTACTAGCTAGATATTTTGCTGACTTTCTTATATGCTATGAAGTTCGGCTATCCAATATCTGTTATATTTATTATGCTGTCTTTTTTAAAGTGGGGAGTGCCCAAACCATTTTCTTTGCTTTTATGAGGTTCTAGCTATCTATCATCTTTTCTTTGCTTTTATGAGGTTCTAGCTATCTATCATCTTTTCTTTGCTTTTATGAGGTTCTAGCTATCTATCATCTTTTCTTTGCTCTTGCTATAAATCATCACAGGGTTGAATGATGATGAGAATGTGGAGTATGGCACATTTGGTTGCTTGATATGTAGTTATATTGTAACATCACAGAAGTATTTTTTTTTTTAGAAATTACTCTAAAGATTATGCCAAAATACATTACATTTCTTGATTCATAATTGAATAATCTACATAACTAACCCAGTTTGAATGCAATTTATTGCTATGGAGTTTGACAAGTACAAATTCTGTGTCTCACATTAATTTTTAACTCTTTCAAGATGCAATTATTCTAGGGGTTTGGACGTAATGAATTTTAGGCTAAATTTTTGGACAGCAACATGATTTAGGCGTAAGCTTCCTAAAGATAAAGTGTTAGCTATGGAAGGTCATATATATAAGATATAAAAAAAAAGAAAAGTGAATGTGGAATCCATATACAACATAAAAATATAAGAATTGTAACAACAAAATACAAAAATTACACCACAAACAGGAATGTTAGATAAACATAAATTTTTGTTCCACATATTTTGTTCTACTCACCGTCAATTTTACATGTCTTGAAATGTTGATATACAATATTATTAAAGTAGTTACCTTGACTGTCCCATTTCCTGATCATAATTAGTTTATTTGAAGTAAATCTATCCACTTACTAGTGTTTTATGCCATTTTTTGTGTTTCATGTCAAATTTCAGAACTGAATAAAATATTGCAAAACTTCACGAAATATTCTGAAGTATTAGATTTCCAAAGTTGAACTTTATTCCACTCAATATTATCATTAGGTCTAACTCTATTTTCTATATAATGTAGTGCAAGATTATCATTGCTGTCATTAGGCCTATCTGATTCTTCAAAAACAATAGCAGTGGGAACAGTTTTAGCGTTTTTTAGCTGATATTTTCCCCTTACCAGATTAGGTCTAAGCCTATTTCTTTTCCGATTTTCATCAAGTTGGTAATCTTGACTCAAAATAGAAAGAATTGTTGTTTTCCGACACATCACTTGAAATAATATCTCCATTTATAAAATTCAAAGAATAATAAAGCCTAATCTTTGCTAAATCTTTGAGCTCTCTTATTAGTGGATGATGAAGTCATTTTGCTAATTTCAGATAAATTGAACCTACCTGTTTGAATTTTAATTTAAAATAAATATTTCATACGCATCTAATCACATAGTACCATGAGGGTTTCATTTCTTGTTAGCTAGTTCTAAAGTTTAACCAGGTAAATATGTTAATACTAATTCATTTATAATGCAAACGAAGCAAATTTAGATGGCATAACTGCAAGAACGAATAATCGTGGATACATCCGAAAAGGGTGTATATCTGTAAGATATATCCTTTTTACAGGCGGAAAGAGTTAATATACACAATACAGTTTATATTTTAAATGTGACTTTAAATATTCATATGAAAAAATGTGCTGAAATAATAAAATCATATTCTCCTTTCTACTTCTAAAAAAATCACAACGTGTTGAGAAAACGTTCAAGAAAGTTGACTTTTAAACATCATATTAAGAAAGTTAGATTTTTTCTGCTATGTGGAGAGACACACTGCCGTTGGACAAGAGATATTCAGGAATGCATGATAGAGGAAGCGGGACAACTTGCCAGAGGCCACAGGGATTTCAGGAGATTCATAAGGAAGACTAAGTTCTGGAGAATATGTCATATGACACACAGTTCTAAAAACATATTATAGTTTAAATATATTTAGAAGTACTATTTCTAGTTCCTTTGATAGATATACAACAATAGTAACACAAATTCCTTTTGACAGAATGTTATAAAAAAAACTCTATGAGAATGAGTTAATAACCTTCATCATCTTCTGAATTTATTCTCAAACTCCTGTAGATTAGCAAGATGTATTCTGGAAAACAGAATATGCGTCACCATAGTTGACAGCTTAGCTGTGATAACTGTGCCTGTTTTTGATAAATTCAACTTCATCAAGGCTTCTGAGTCGCTTTGAATCTCTATGGAATGAAATAGTCAACACCACCCAAAAACTTCCCCAGTCGCCTCATACGACACATATGGCTGATAACACCCAGACAACACGCGGATATGTTAAATAATCCAAATCTATAGCAAATTATTGTATGAAATAGCTACATTCAAGACAGACAATCTAAATCTATAATTAATTGGTTCATGAATCAGCTACATTTAACACAGACAATCCAAATCTATCATTAATTGGTTCATGAATCAGCTACATTTAACACAGAACACAAAATAGAACAATAATATTATTACAGGTGAAATGTAGTTGGGGTCATGTTCAAACTCAACATGTGTTGCACATCCAAGAGACATCAAACTAGAAGTGATGAACTGTTGGGTCACATCCTTGCCTGGCAACAATGTAGATAAAAACCAGCTGTGTTACATAATTACATTAGAAAAGATCAGATAATGGTGTGGTTCATAGTAATACAAATATGAAAATCAAATATTACATAAGCAAGTATAGATTTGTTCAATAAATAAACTATTTATTAGGGAATCTCCCTAGCATAGAGGTTAAGCCGTTCACTTTGTCCTCAAGAGGCTAAAGTCCCACAAACGATACTGAAGAATAAGAAAATTATGAAGTAACATTTTGATAAAATCCATTCCCCAGAAACAATATAATACTGATACAAGAAAATACAGTACAAAAAAATACTGAAATATTGGTAATACGTATTTGAAAATTGGATAGTTCTATGACCCAATACTTAAACAGGTCACCAATTCAAATATTTATAAACAACAATGACATCAACGATGAGATTAAGGATGACAGTGTCAGAAAATATTAGATAGTCTAATATTGTGGAATAGCAGAGGGTCAACAATGATCCTGATAAAATATATTGGAAATAAAGAGCTGTAGAGATCTCTGATCACATATGCATAGCTGTCAACATATTTTTTCATAAATCTGTATTTGTAACAATTTACTCCCGTATTTCAATCAAAGCGTCCATATTTAGCACCCCAAATCCCCCTATTATTTTTTGGGGCCCATCAATTCATTCAATACATGCTTGTGCGATAAAAAGTCTGCATTAGTAGTAATTACTGAAAAAGAACACCAGATTACCGCAAATTTTAAGTAAGGATTTTTAAAATTTTGGGCCTGAAATCAGTATCAATACAGAATACAATTTGACAACTATGTCTATGGCAGTCAGTATGGCTACTGATGATGTACTATATATATATTTATATTGTACCTTTTGAATAATAAATTGAGTGAGCTTGTGTGTTATTATAATTTGCTTATAATTTTTTAATATTCACATGTGTCATGTGAATACTTGGGTCCATCATTCAATCACACTGACCTGCACCATTTTTCTTGAGTTCATCTCCTGCAGGAAGGCACAAAAAGATATTCAGATCTTGTTGGCAAATTGAGTTATTAGTGGAACAGCTGCAGTATTGACCACTGGACACTGTGCTAGTCTTTGAAGTGCAAACACCACGGTAATGAGACTGTGAAGCATTTACACTATATTGGAAATATAAAAAAGCTGTCTGAATATTTTATCAAAAAACAATGTATATTTTAAAAAAATTAAATGAACTTATGCAAAAACAAAAAGTATAAATAGAATATGCAAAAAAGTACCAAATAAAATATGAATAAATTCCAGATCTAGAAAGTATTTCAAATTTGGAGGCGATAGAGATAAATGGATGCTGGATATGATTTGGAGGTGTTATTTGCTTGTGTGTATCAGTGTTATGTTTTGTACAACCAAAATCGAGAATGTGAACAAATGCATACAAAGTACTTACCGCATCAAAGTCATGCCTAACCAAAGAAAACACGGCTCCTCAAATTCCTCATAATAAATGATATCGATTATATCACTTTTAAATATTATAAACATATGTCTAAAACATCATACATTGATCTACAGTAACTGAAACACTAAAGTTTTAAAATTCGTCATTTTCTTAATGATAATCCGTTAAGAAATAGTGAAAAATGGCAGTACCGTACCAGGCCTACACAGTTTGGCTTCAAAACGAGAAAGGTTGAATAAATTATGACTGCGTATTTATATCACTTCAGAAAACTAAGGAACAATCACTCTAGCACACACTTACTATAAGAGCATGATGGGAAATAAGCATGACCGATTGTTGTCCATGACTAAAAATTGCTACCTTGATATACATTTGTCAACTTCAGGCATCTATCGCTAGATGACATTTATTAACATTTGCAGACTGCGGGTTATTACAGATTAAGAATTATAATTAATGATGTATAACAAAATTTGTGACATCAGTTCATAGATAAAATATTCACAATGAGAAACTGGTTCATAAAATTATGGTTTTGACCCTAGTCCAATAAGTGATAAAAGAGATGAACCATAACTGAAACACAATGAGAACATATTTTATTCTTACCTCCAAGACAGTGAAAACATGTCTGGTTCCTTTTCTGTTCCATTATAGATAGTTCCAGATGGCATTAAGAGATCATCTTTCATCATGCCATTGAAGTTGCCACATAATCCTATAAAATAGAACAATGTTAGTCATATTTATCTCTTATTATTTGATATCAATTTCCTATGGAGATCTCCGGGTGTCTCTTATGGACAGACTAAGATTTCCATACCATACATACTGTACTATCTGGTTGTCATAATGTGATGACATGCTTCCAAGTTTACATTTGTGTTTTCTGGATTGCGCGGTTTCGATGGTGTGGTTAGCGTATTACTGGAGACAGTGTGATGCCAAATTTGCTTCCAATCTGTAGTATCTGTGTTTTTTGTTTTTAGTCAATTATAGGAGGAGTGTAAAGCATACAAGTTTGTTCCGACTTGCAAACTTCCTATCTTTGATACAGACAAAAAATGGTGTCTTAACTACTCCAGCTAACAGCTAATTTCACACTGTAGAATGTCATTGCAAAGAGACATCCAAAAGGCAACAGCAGGGAATGTCCATCCCTAGACAAAAAGTCTGTGACGGTGCACAAGGCAGAGGAATCCAAATGGATCAATGGCATAACAGCAAAGTATGTGACACACAAGAGGCACATTCAGGGCATAACAATGAATGTTGGTAAATACTAAATCAAGTATAAAGGTTACTATAATATCAATATTAAAAATAACTAACAATAAAACAAAGAAAAAGAACAATTTTCCACATTACGGTCCAACATGGATATTTCTAAAAAAACACATAACAATGAAAAAAACATAAAACTATAAAAATATTCAAAACTAGGATGACTTGGACATGTTTTTCTCATGAAAAAACATTGCCAAGTAAAGACGTGCCACATAAATGACAAATTATGTGCGTTTAAATGCCATCTACATTTCTGAATACTTTAAAAGAAACAATTCTGTTGCTACATACGTTTTTTAAGAATGCGTTATATAGAACACAAGACAAATACATTCATATGGTAGTAAATAGCCAAGAACCACTTTTGGCAGTGGTGAAATGGCATAAACGTATTCATTTTGAACATGTAACAAAACATGACACTTTCTAAAACTATTTTTCAATGAACAGTCAAGGGTGGAGGGACAAGAAAATACTGGATGGATAAAATCATGGAATGGTCTGGGTATGATTTTCCTACACTACTTTTATGACTGAAGACAGAGGTGTTTGCAGGTTTTTTTTGTTGATGTCTCCAGTGTGGCACTCCTATGACACTAATGGGTTATGGGTCTTATTATTATTATTAATACTGATAAATAAACTTGTGCACAGTTTTGTGATACTATAAAATAAAATTACCCACAGTTTTGTGATACTATAAAATAAAATTACCCACAGTTTTGTGATACTATAAAATAAAATTACCCACAGTTTTGTGATACTATAAAATAAACTTACTCACAGTTTTGTGATACTATAAAATAAACTTACCCACAGTTTTGTAATACTATAAAATAAACTTACCCACAGTTTTGCGATACTATAAAATAAAATTACCCACAGTTTTGTAATACTATAAAATTAACTTACCCACAGTTTTGTTGAAGTCTGCTGCTGATGACTGAATCCAGACATTCAGAAATTGAGATGTTACAACAATCTTGATGACCGTGCCAGTTGGCAAAATGACCTTTAAAAAGTGTTCAAAATGTGTATTATTTGACTTCATCAATCTATTTAATGTTTTTTACCTCATAGCAGGATTATGTGTGTTTGTTTACTGTCTAGTAGCAGGATTATGTGTTTGTTTTCTGGTAGCAGGATTATGTGTTTGTTTTCTGGTAGCAGGATTTTGTGTATTGTTTTTCTGATAGTAGGATTTTGTGTATTTGTTTGTTGTCTTGTAGCAGGATTAGGCCTATGTGGGGTGCAAAGGGAACGCAATGCTCTCGGCGGACCCAGGGTTAGCAGATAACCAAGATCCCAAATGTACCTGTTCGCGGTGCACCCTGGAAACAGAAATACAGCAGCTCGAGCTGATTCTGGCCAAATCATTTGGGGATCATGTCCAAGAATGTAGAGGTAGCAGATGGAAAGAGATTTGTCTGCATAAGAGACAGACAATATCTCCAACACCATCTGCACCAACACATGCAGTGCACTGTCGACATACAGTGATGCTAGTCAGTCCAGTCCGAACATTGGAGAGGCAGCCAATGAAAAAGACACACAAAAATAGATGCATGGAGAGAGACGAATAGTTTTCATACTGAGTACAATGAAAGGGCAGAACAGCGCCAGAGGGCAGCGCCAACTTCAAATAGAAAGTGAAAAGGAAATGGGTACTACAAGCTCTGTTAGCTCGAGATGAGCTTCTAGTTACCTTTGCTCCTTATAGGCAGAGACCCAGACCCAATCATGGGCGTCCGGCAAAGCAAGAAGGCCTGGCCTAACTCTAATGTCGAGCATTCTTATACTGGAAACATGCTTGCGAAGAGAAAGGGTTCCTTACGCGATGGGCTCAGGCAAAGAAGGGACAACGATGGCAGTCCTGGCCCAACTCTACTGTCAAGCTTTCCTATACCGGAAATACACTTGCAGAGAGAAAGGGATCAGTACCTGATGGGCTCAGGTGCTATTGGGACAAGGTCGCTCAGCTTGAGAATGCCTTGCTCTCAAACGCGTGGTGTGAGACTTGAACTTGGGCAAAGGGTTCACGATGTCAGTGAACAACACATCTGCTAAGAAGGTGAAAGAGCCAGGGTCCAACTCTTCTGTTGAGTTCTTCTTCATATGGAACCAGGCTGGCGGATGAGAAGCGGTTCAGTACCCGATAAGCACAGGCACAGTTCGTCCAATTACAAGACGTAAGTTCATAGACGGAACACCTTGTGCGAGATAGACGTGAATGACAAATATCTTGGCGAAGAGTCAATACACACCCACGTGTCCGGCGACAGATAGACAGGCTGTCACGGACTAGGGAAGTCCACCCAAATCAAAGGCATGACGAAAACAAATATGCTGGACCTCGAACGTCCAGACCACAGAGTGGCCAACCGAGGTGCAAATAACACAGTTTTACTGTGGACTGTGGAACTTGCAGCACAACGTACTTCATGCTCCCCTGCAGAAATCACACAATATATTCATTGTGGTTATATGAGAGCGAATGCAGAAGAAGAAGAAGAAGAAGAAGAAGGCCTATGTGTATTTGTTGTCTTGTATCAGGATTATGTGTATTTGTTGTCTTGTATCAGGATTATGTGTATTTGTTGTCTTGTATCCGGATTATGTGTATTTGTTGTCTTGTATCAGGATTATGTGTATTTGTTGTCTTGTATCAGGATTATGTGTATTTGTTGTCTTGTATCAGGATTATGTGTATTTGTTGTCTTGTATCAGGATTATGTGTATTTGTTGTCTTGTATCAGGATTATGTGTATTTGTTGTCTTGTATCAGGATTATGTGTATTTGTTTGTTCTCTGGTAGCAGGATTCTTTGTATTTGATTTAATGTTTATTTATAAAACTGAAATTTAAGCATTAAAAAATACATTTTTTTACAACATGGTAGATATTTTCATTGCAGTCTTCATTCCTTCCTTAACTGACCTTATTTTTTGCAGATTACATCGCAATCTTGAAGGCTACTCAACAACCAACACAAGATACAACCAACAAGCTATGCACACTTGCAGATCAGACTGGACTCCAGATCAAGACATCCAAATAAAAAATCATGGAATTCAGTAACTCAACAAACACCTTCTCTGCAAACAACCAATTACTAGAAAAAGTATCCACCTTGACTTACTTGGGTAGCAGAATGTCTGCAGACAGTGACTCAATGAAAGAAATAAATACATGCTTAGCAGTCGCAACAAGCACATTCACTAAACTAACGAGCATCTGGAAATCCAAAGAGGAAGAAATACCAAATTAAAACTATTCAACTCCTGTGTTATTCCATTATTGATTTATGGCAGTGAAAGCTGGAAATCAACACAGGCAATGGATTAAAAGTTGAACAGCTTTGAAAACAAATGTCTCTGAAATTGTTGAACATAAATTGGAGTGATTTTGTCACAAATAGCAACCTAAGAAATAAAAACAGACACACCCAAGAATATGATTCAAATGTTATAAGAAAATACACATGGAAATAACTAGGACACATTCTTAGACTAGATGAAAACAGACTGAACCAGCAAGCCCTTATTTGTAGACAACTGAGGGGGAAAAGAAAAAGAGGAAGACCCAAAATTACCCTAAAAAGCACCATATTTAACGAAGGAGAAATAATATGTATCAACCCCTTTTCAAGTCCTGGAACACACAAGTGTCAGTTCTGCTGACTAATATCATTCAAGTAATTATAAGATAGCTACTGTCACAGGTGCAAGGTTGATGATGCTAACATCTGACTGCAAAAAGACACATAAATTTCTGCAATAGCATGTGAACTGTAACCATGTCCTACTTACTTACACCTATTTTTCATATATTCTATGACATCCTGTTTATTATATCCCACTTGTGCACCAACTTGAGATCAATCCATGATCTGTAAGATTCAGAATCGATGACTGCATTGATTATATTTCAATTACTTAAGAACTGACTTCACTGCACTCTGCACAAACCCACAGGTAGTCTCTTTTAGCAGATGGTAAAGAATATGTACGTCTATTATTTCTGTTGTATGCTGTTTTATCATGCAGCTAATTCAACCCCTCTCTCATCCTTCCCTGCTTGCAACCCCCCCCCCCCTCAAATTCCTCCAGTCTCTATAATGCTGTTTCATCTAGTGAATTTTAATTCTCCAATATTAGGTCAACTATTTCTTACAAGATCTTACTTTTGTCCATATTCAAAGTGCCCACCACAGGATGGGGTATACTGAAGTTTCTTAATTCAGTGATTTACGTGGATATTTGGACTTGATATTTTTATTGGACATTTAGCTGTTGTTAGGTTTAATTAGAGAGCTGAGAGACTGTCTTCAAGATTATAGGTGTCAGGGAAGATGACAATGGACATCTAGGAATTTGTTTATAGGGGGCCTATATGTGTCTTTGAATGAAGACTATCAGGTATAGTAAGATGAGAAAGGTAGGGGCTATAAAATAAATGAACTATCAGCATACACTCCTTTCACTATCAGAATACACTCCCTTCACTATCAGCTGAAAGAGATTGAACCTATGGGGATGTCTGGAGTGTACTCTCATAGATTCAGAAAATCACTTATCAGACACCCTCATGTAGATCAGGTTAGCAATTTTTAACTCTTTAAATAACTTACTCTGTACTTGCGACCTTCCAACTCCTGGATTATATAAGTGTTTGAGGTTAAATTTCCATTACGATACACCTGAACAACCAATGGCGGAGTTTTTCTCGAAGGTGTGGGTCCACAGCGATCAAACAGAATAACATCATCTTCTATTTTTACAGTAACTGCACAGTTACAAGCTGCACGATTCTTATTACACTTGCGGTAATAAGCTTGAACCTAGATGAATAAAATCAATCATTTTTTCTGTTGAGGCTATGTTTTATATTTCTTTCATACATCTTTGATATCATAGAATTCTCACCAATAACTTATATATATAGGGCTAATATAAAATTCTTGAGTGGCAACAGTAAAACTATATTTTAAATTGTTAATAAACCTATAACTTAAAATGTAAAGTATATAGCCATATCCATAACCTATCATGGTTGTAGGGGAACACATTGGCCACATCAACACACTGAATCTTCCAGAAATTTCTGTCAGTAATGTGGATGAGTGGGGACAAATTTTGACCTGTCCAGTGTTTGATGTTGTCTGTTCAAGTATTTCTCTGCCCTCTCTGCTTCTTCCACCTTTGACTGTTCTCTGCAGTAGATTTTTTAACAAGGAATCATGTTGGCATACCAAACCATGCTGGTTTTATCACTTCACTATACTATTCTTCTTCTTCTCTAGCATTCATTCTCAAACTTACTCTGGATCTTCCTTGTAGGAGGACAATGGTCCTATTAGATTTCCAGCTGGATGTAGTCCAGAGAATGGAAATGCATTGTGTTACCATTTATTTGCACCAATGGCCCGACATCCGTCTTCAGCGAGACTTCACTATTTAAAGCATTTTTATGGACATGTATGCATCTCTATTTAATTTTCTATGTGCACATTTGTCTTATGCGTTTAAAGGAAATGTGCATAATTTGTCTGTAGCATTTGTATTCAAATGCCTGTATTCATCTCACAATGTCTGCAGTGAGTATCTAACTCTCACAACCATACAGCATAGTATTAGGTATTAGGTCTGTTTATTATCCTCTTCGCACACCAGACATGTCCATAAGTGCTTCAATCTCCGCTTCAGCTACTACTACGATCTTCTACTACGCATAGTAGAAGTCACCAGTGATGTATACAGTTTGATTTTCACTTCAACACTTTTCCAAATTAAATTTAGCCCTGACATGGCAGATAAGACTATCTGCAGCTTATTACATTACAAGATTTCAGTGAGAGAAACAAATTAATTGGCTATGCTCATCTCTCCAATTAAGCTACAATGTGATTGTGACATACAGTATATTATTAATAATAATAACAGTTATTAATAATAATAACAATAACAGCAACAACAACAACAACAACAACAACAACAACAACAACAACAACAACAACAACAACAACAATAATAATAATAATAATAATAATAATAATAATAATAATAATAAAACCCATAAACCACAAGGGTGGTAAGAGTATCACATTAAGACATTTGGTGCAGAAATATCTCCATGCATTTTTACCATCCTGATGAATTTATCTAATGTCTAAAACTGATAGTTCAGTTGGCTAGTTTTAACTCTCCGTAAACAGCAGTAAGATTTTCCTGCTATGCTGGAGCAAATTTTTGAATATTTTTTAGTAATCTATGGTAGTATTTGAATTTTTACAATTTCTTCCTCACCATTCTGTCCACATGAACAATTCTGACATCAAAATATTCAGAAATGGTTAGGCAATAAGACTCAGTTTAGTTTATTTGCTTACATACAATATTGTGTTAGTTATTGACACCTGAATTCAGACAAAACAAGAAAAGAATGGGGGGAAAAACAATACAAATATGTACATACCCAAGCTTGTATCCCAGAAAACTGAATCATAATCCATTTATTTTGAAATAAAACACATCTGCATATATCCTGAACTATTTTTTAATGCTTACAAGTATTTATATATGCAGAACTACTTATAAATGTAACCTTGTCTTGAAAACATAAAGGTTCTATTCAAGTAATTCCACAAAATTTTCTATTCTTTTAGCCTACATTTTAGTGCCCAGGATTTATTTACATAACCTTAGATATATATATATATATATATATATATGTATATATATATGTATATATATATATATATATATATAATGTAAATTACATATGCATTATATAACGGTCTGAATATTCACATCTGCATGTAATACTCAATGGCGGTCAAATTGGTGTAAACTTTTATGATCCTGCCACGTCAGCTTCTATGAGACCTAGCAAGTTGATAGGAGAATCCATGTGCTAATATTTATACAAAGAGCTAAGTTTTTGTGAATTCTGTTTATAACTTCACGGAGGAATTACGTGTAAAATTCGAGGAAAAGTTATAGGTCGTTCTAGTAAACTATTAGTGTAGGCAATCAACATGAAGATAACACATATTGTAACAATAAATATATGTGGTCTTGGTGACAAAACAACTGAACTGATACAATTCATGTCATAGAAAAATATTGACATCTTAGGGATTTCTGACATCAGGAAAAATGAGGGCACATTCAGAAAACCACTAAATAAGTTACGCAAACTGAAAATGTAAACATACCTATTTATATTAAATTACAGGTCAAAATAAACTTTCATTGTTTTTTTAAATTTCATACCTGTCTAGAAATAACTCTTCTGGAATGGATGTACTGCAAATATGAATGGTTCATTTGATTTTACGAACCCCATGATGTTTGTAATTCCCAATAGTAAATTCAGATCAACATTTTGATTTGAGCCGATTTCCGGCATATCGAGTCTCCACAATGTAGATTTAGTGGCTTTTTGGCATATCTGGTCTCCAAAAATGTAGATTTAGCAGCTTTGTGTCTGTGGGTCTCACCAATGAAATGGCCACATAAAAGCACAGCTGTTATCACATGAGATGCATGCATGCGGTTGTGTCTGTGGGTCTCACCAATGAAATGGCCACATAAAAGCACAGCTGTTATGACATGAGATGCACGCATGCGGTTGTGTCTGTGGGTCTCACCAATGGCCCACTAGACAAACCACCCGTGCAACACAAAATCTTAGTAGATGACAATCCATTATATTGAGGCTCTCTTATGGAAACTTTGTAGCATGTCATCTATACAATTATAGACCCACCGCTAAGTAAAAGGCTCCTTCAGTAGGCATTGCACTAAACAGAAAGCTGAAGTTTCCTGGGTATGAAAGAAAGCTCAGAAAAATCTCCCCACTGCACACAGGGAGTTAAGAGCTAATCACTTGCAACTCCGGGGGTTCTCAATCAATCAGTCAATCAATAACATGACATTTTACCAGAAGTCCATAAAGTAGG
Source organism: Meghimatium bilineatum (assembly GCA_034231615.1). NCBI lineage: Eukaryota > Metazoa > Mollusca > Gastropoda > Stylommatophora > Philomycidae > Meghimatium > Meghimatium bilineatum. The sequence continues at coordinate 117,702,589 of CM067299.1, read as the reverse complement.
CTATATATTCATACACAAATGTCTGTGTACATACCTCATATGGAAGATATAAATGCTTCAACAAGATAAACACTCCTTCTTTGTAGATATTGTAAGCTCTGTTTGAACAACACAAAATAAGGTTTATAAACATTGTTCCATTTGTACCATGTCATTCACTCTCTCCTATTTTTATCTTCTAATCTTATACAAATACATCAAATGGTTATAAACGGTGTAGTATGTATGGTTATATATATCACTGACAGATTATATCTTTGTTAATGTATGTGTTCTTGGATTTATTTTTTTAAATATGAGGAACTTCATCAGCATCATCATCATTGCCCTTTACTATATCCCCAAATAATGATAGATTACAATAAAGTATTTTCCAAAATTTGAAAATTGTTCTGCATTTGGGATTATACCTTGCAATCAAATAATCATCTATCTATCCATCTTCTTTTCCACAAATGCCATCAGGCGTTGAGGGGAGATGAAGTTTTCTGTCTTTGGTCATCTTTGTGCGCTTGCCATGGTCACATGGTCAGGTCATGGTTCTTAACAATCTCTCTCATTTAATCTTCCCATCTTGTTCATGGTCTTCTTTTTGCCTTGTAACCATTCTTTCTACTGTTGTACATTTGGTTGGCTGGTTGTAATGGTTCCATTCCCATAAGATGTCTGAATCAATTGATCTACTGTCTTTCTATATATTGTTTGCCTGATATGGTCTTCAATATCCTTCTGATGTCTTCATTTCTCATTCGGTCCCTTCTGGTGATGCTTAAAGCCTTTCTCAGGTATTTCATCTCACATCTTTCTCAAGAGTAATTTTGTCACAGAGGTCATGTCTGGTACTTGTAACACAATGATGAGACTTGATTAAATAATTATCTGAGACTTTTATTGTTATAGTGTAATCTAGGGGATCTACTATCCTCTCCTCCCCTTCTATAAAAACTAAGCTCCTGCTCTAGAAGAAACCTACTCTTTGTCACACTACTCTCCTGCGGACTGAAAAAGTACAGGAGGTAGGAGTTAATTGAATCAGGATCTCATTACAGAATTCCCTACCTCTCTGGAAGTGTCATGACACATTTCAAGTAGAGAGTTTCACATAAATTTTAGGGTGTCATCGAGAAAATGACAGGTCATTTTAAGAGCGATAGATATGGGTGGCCCGGAATTCATTAAAACATGGAGAAACCTGGACGAGGGAGAGTTGGAACAAAAGGATTAATATAGGACCAGAGAGTTAAATGCAGATTAGACTTATGGATGGGAACGCATAAATTAACACAACTGAGAAGCCATTAGCTAATCTATCCGGATGGCAGAGTTTGCAGGAATGTTGAAATACAAGACACCAGAATATAAAGGCGAAAGAATTAATTAAAATAGAAATTAGTTTATTGCTAGTCGTTTGGTGAAATGAAATAAATGGATACATAAATTTTAGTAGTGAGTGAAACTATAATCAGGAACAGATATTGAGGAAACCTTTCTGATAGTTTTAACATAGAGAAGGGGAAGTCTTAGAAGTAAGATTGACACAAGACTAAATATTTGTTGGCTTGTGTGAGAAGACTATCTCTAAAAGACCAATGAAATGCTTCGACACACAAAACGGGGCAGGGACGTATTGAGCTAGAAAAAGGGTTGTTCTCTAGTTTTTCGGGGGTTCAGACTTCAGTTTTCGGAGAGTTAGGTGGTCTGGGGTTGCTGATCCCAGCACTGCAAGACGGAGACTAGCAGACTTCAAGACGTCAGAAGTCAAGAAGTTAGGACTGACTCACTGGACAGCCCCCCCCCCCCAGAGGACTAGAGTCAAGGAGTTACAGTTTTCAGTCCCCAGGTGGACTAGGTAGATAATCAGTCAGTTTCTATGACTTAGTCTAGAATCGAGGAAACAGTTCCAAAACTGCACAGGAGGTTGTCGTCAAACCCAGGTCTACAGTCATAGGGCTGTATAGAACTAGTATTGGAAAAAGTGAGATTAGAGTTAAAATATGAGATGTTTTATTATTCTCATTAAGTCTATACCGTAACATGTGCTTATTCATTTGAAAGTGTTAGAGTCGTTCATAAATACTTTGACGTTGTATATTTTATATTCTTAATCTGACGTCCATCTCGGAGATTGCAGTTACTCCGGAATTTGATGCTCATATTAAAAGTTGTTCTTATATTGAGACAAGAAGTGTCTCTGTGATTATTTGATCTCAAGAAGAGTTTCACAGGTTTAGACCTGGCCACATCACCAGAGGTTCCAGAAAGGATCTTGTCTACACCGCTTGACAAGCATATTGTTTTGTCACACTTATTGGTGATGCTGATGCAGATTGTTCTATTTCACACTAAAGTCTGCCAACAGAGTGCAGATCTTTCACCAAGGACAGACAGTCAACTATATGTTCTCTGTCACACTTTATTGTGATGACTTGTTCATCAAGGACAGATTCAGATCCTGTTTCTGTCACACTAGTCTGTCGAAGACAGTCAGTTTGTTTCCTACTGTCACACTTTATTGTGACGACAGTCACAAATATTGTGACTCATAATCTCTCTCTGTCACACTATATTGTGACGTACATGCAGAGCTCGTTTACCCCCCCCCCCACCCCCTGTCATATTATAAGCTCTGAAAGTTTCCCCATCAAAAATAATGCTAAAGACAGATCGATCTGGAGCTGAAAGTAAAGGGAACAAAATTGACAAGCATGCACCATGTCAAGGGTCTATTATTATTACAATCATAATTGTATTGAGTTCAAATTTGTATTATAAACCACAGCTAAAAATATGATGAAACTACAAACCTGCCATCAAAAGTCCGTATGTGTGGGTCGTTCAGAGATCTGCACATTGAGGTTGTATCTCTGTCTATGACTGTCACCTACAAACATTCAAATGTACTATTTGATAGCAATCATTCAGCACTTCCATTTTTTCAAAATCAATATCTTCTCGTGATGTTGCATAAATACTCTAATACTACTTTACATTATTAAATTCATTAATAAACCAAGCATGCAATTCATTTACACTATTTATACAATAAAATATTATAACGAAATATAACGGAACAATAACATTATCGTAATATCATATAAGACAACAATAAGATATTAAGATAACTTAACATAAGAGAATAATAAAATATAATAATTTCATATAAGTATAACAGAACAATAACATATCAACTATATAAGAGAACAAATAAAATATAATAACTTCATATAAGAGAACAAATAAAATGTCATAACTTCATATAATAGAACAAATAAAATATAACTCCATATAAACATAACGGAACAATAATATATCAACTTCATATAAGAGAACAAATAAAATATCATAACTTCATATAAGGGAACAAATAAAATATCATAACTGCATATAAACATAACGGAACAATAACATATCAACTTCATACAAGAGAACATTAAATTATCATAACTAAATCCTATGTTTAGTTTAACTAAATGTTTTTCAGTTAAAGTGAACAACAGAACCCTTTCTGTTGGACACTCACTGCAGACATGGAGAGACAATTCATCATCATCATCAAGTGCCATCTCCGCAACGAAGGTTGGCTGCAACGTATCTCCAACATCTCCTGTCTCTTGTCATGGTGGTGCACTCTGCTAGACTGTAACCTGTCCATCGTGTAATGTTACTCTCCCACTTGTATCTCTGCCTACCTCTTGCTTGCTTCCCTTTGACTTTACCCTCAAGTAAGGTCTTCAATAGGGTGTCATGTCTTTTAATGTGTCCAAAGTATTTTATTTGCCTGATCTTTATTTCTCTTAGTAGTTCTTTCTTCATATTAAGTGTCTTTAGCACCTCTTTATTTGTTTTCTTCTCTTTCCATGATGTTCTCCCTATTCTTCTATATACCCACATCTCAAAGGCATCAATTTTGTCTTCTAATTGTTTATTTAGTGTCCATGTTTCTGAGCCATACATTAATATGGAAAAGATGTAGCATGGAGAGACAATTACAGGCTTTTGAATAAAAATGTTATAGATTAATTATATGAATCTCCTATAGAGAACATAAGACAAATTTGTATGTAAGAAATAAAATAGAGATGTATGCAGGTTTACAAGAACCATTGCTTTCAATAGTGAAATGACAAAACTAGCATGATTTGGGCATGTATGTAGACATGATTCCTTGCCAAAAACAATACCTCAGGGAACGATCAAAGGGGGAAGAAATAGAGGAGGGTAAATAAAGACATGGACAGACAACATCACGGAATGAACAGGACAAGATTTTTTGTCACTCATCCACATCATTGAAGATCGATGGAGGACTCTGTGTGCTGATTAATCCAACGTAGTACCCCTATGACCTTGACGAGTTATGGGTTTATAGATAGATATGAACTCTAGATTATTAACTGTTTTGCATAAAAAGGAATGAATATTTGATCCACAGGCGCCATCATTTTATATGGAAAATTTATAAAGCAACGACCAAATTTTGTGATTTGTTTTATCTTTTTTTATATTTATACCAACATAAGCATGGTTCAGGTTGAATGTGTAATATGTCAAAATTACTTCTTGTTGTGTTATATCAATTGTGTATGTTACTGATATTCTTTGGACATGTAATATGTGATATCATTTTTCACTAAATTTTTATGTATAACTATTTTTTTATTTAGTTTGGCTACATTAATTATGAAATTCAACATTGCGATTACTGGCAACATACCTAAGCCTTGTATTGAAGATTTAAAGGTATAAACTTGTCTAACATATGGTTAGAACAACATTTTCCATTCAAATGTTGAGCAAAGTTCTAGATCGATCTTGAAAACTCAAGAGTACAGGGTCCAATATTTTCCGAATAACAGAAGTAATTACAGTACTAGGCTTAGATACCATACATTTGTATTTTCATAATTAGATTATCTAAAAAACTGATACAGTTTGAGTAGAACTTGATTTTGGAAGTTTGGTAAAAAAAAAGAAATAATTATAAAAGAATTAATTCTGTACAAATCTGTGTAGTGAATGAGTTAAGATAAGAAAAAACTTTGTACCTACTTTGAATCTTACAGTCCTTTCTATGGTTTTTCAATTCATATGTAGTCAGGATAAATAAAATGTCTAGTAAATCTTGTCTAGTGAACATATATCACTAATTTAAGTACCATTTTAAATTAAACTTTCTCAGGATCTATTAAATTTTACACATTTATAAGGCCAATGTCATTCAATTGTTAAATTTTCTTAAATTTCATTCTGTAGGGATAAAATAATTCTAAGACAAACATCAAAGAAATGTGCCACTTCAAGGAAATGGCAACTCCTGCATAATTTTACATTACACAATCATAAGGTTATTTAAAACAAAGTTGCATGTAAAAATCTGCGTTCATTTGATTATTGGTTATTGAAATATTACATGAAGTTTAGGACCTAGCCACTTTGAAACACACAATAGCAACTACCAATTTGAAAATGAATATGTTACAAAAAATACCAACTTGAAAATTAGAATAGGTTTTGTAGTTTTAACAATTAGAAATGAAATATTGTGTAGGCCTATACAAATTACCTCCTGAATTCCTATGGATTCAGTAATCTCATCTGTCCTGTTGTACTGTATTCTTACAGTGACTTCCACCTTCCTGGTCAGATTCCCATCAATGAGAGAGTCCAGAACAGCTACCACTGGCAAACTTACAGAACCAGGCCATTGAATATACTCTTTACCACAGGCTACAACATCTAAAACAAACACATTAAGACATCATTAGAGGCAAAATCAAGAAAGAGGTAATCGAGAAAGGATGAATGATAGCAATATGGATTTGAGGCTATCTTCTTCTTTTGTATGATCCATATCATGTGGTTTTGGTTATCATGCATGAGCACAGCCTTCTGTCATGTGTGCTAGCAATCATTTCCAATAATGATGTTCCCCTATGTCACAATGCTAAGTATCCAGCATTTTATCTCATGATTTTATGTTCTCAACTTGCCCATTGTCACATTGGCATACAATTTTCCTCTTCTCATGGTTTTGTCCTAGAATGTAGATAGAAATATTGTAGTTTTATTCAATAATGTAGAATTAAATCATGTAGATTTTGTATTTTTGTCCAAGATTGTTTTTTGTATTTTTGTCCAAGAAATAATGTAGAGCTTTGTCCAAGAATGTAGAATGAAATAATGTATATTTTGAATTTTTGTCCAAGAATGTAGAATGAAATAATGTAGTTTTGTCCAAGAATGTAGAATTAAATCATGTAGATTTTGTATTTTTGTCCAAGAATGTATTTTGTAATTTTGTCCAAGAAATAATGTAGAGCTTTGTCCAAGAATGTAGAATGAAATAATGTAGAGTTTTGTCCAAGAAAGTAGAATTAAATCATGTAGAGTTTTGTCCCAGAATGTAGAATTAAATCATGTAGAGTTTTGTCCAAGAATGTAGAATGAAATAATGTAGACTATCTTCTTTTGATGGGAGTGAGTAGCTCTCTTTTTTAATTATATTCTTTCATGATCTCTTTAGTAAGCCTTTTATCTGTTCAAGATAGTCTCAACAACTTTCACATCTCTACTTAGTTTGTTTGTTCCTTTCATGCCATAGCTGGCACATAGGGCAGATGTTTTGATTCTCCATGCATTGTGGCCCACTGCCTGCAATTTTAGTATTAGGTATTAGGTCTGTTGATTATCCTCTTTGCACACTGGACACCTCCATAGGTGCTCAGATCTACACTTCAGTAAATCTCTCAGGGTATAACTGCTGATGGATCCGGTTTTATGTTGGTTTACTGATCTTTTTTAAATCTTTGTCAGGGCGGGCCATGTCCCAATTTGCACATTCTCGATATTGACTCATACTCATTCATCTTAAAATTTAGTTCTGGAATTGACTTGCAGCCCATTGTTTCCCCTTCTTAAGTATGGTGTTTTTTAGAGTAGTTTGTAGTCTTCATCATTTTCTTTTCCCATGAGTGCTCATTGTTGAATCTATTCTCATCAAATCTTAGGATGTGTCCAGGTAGTTCCATCTATGATTTTTTATGACATTTGATATGTACACTTGATGTCTTTTAACTAAAATACTATTTGAGATGAAATCGCTTCATAAACAATTATGAAAAAATATCCCTACTGTCTTTACATAATGTCTAACTATTCTGCTAACTGTCCAAGATACATCCAAGATACATATATTAGTTCTATATAACATCTAACAACTTTCCTTCTCATCCCTGTCAATGGACAAAGATATATTGGATGGTGTTCATCATGTTAAATATTGCCTTTGTCTGGGCTATATGTATTGATTAGTGTTTAAATTCCAAATACAGTAGCATACATGCCTATCACAATCTGGTGAAGGAGAATTAGCACCTATGCATCTATCCAGAGTGTGAAGATGTAAGTTCTTAAAATTTGAATACTTGAATGAATTACATTTTCAAATTTATGTTGATAATTATTTTTTATGAAGACAGACTTAAAACTGAATAAAAAACATGCAGACTCAATTTTGGATTAATATTTGAAAATTGAAATACAGTAGAAAGCACATGATACAATTGACATACACTAGCATGATTTTGCTGACAGATCATTTGAAATATATATAATGTTAGTTAGTTAGTCATCAGATCATCATCACTTCAAACTGGACACGTCCATAGTTGCTCCGATCTCTCCTTGAGTGTATCCGCCATTACACTTCTGCTGACAGTACTGGTCCTATGCTGGTTGACCATCATTCTTCTGTGCCCTCCAAAATGTTCACTTCTAGCAACACCCCATTTCAAACCCTGATCTTTAATCATGGCCATTGAAAAGGAATCATCATCCACACTAGTCTCACTCTCGTGTACTATATCTCTTAAGGAGTTCACAGCGTCAGCTCAATCCATTACCCCATTGCCCTGTGCCACAATCACGCATGATGCCAGTTGATCTGTTCTTTAATTGGCTTGAACACTCACATGCCCTGGCATGAAAATAAATGTAATCACTTTCAGCCTTGCCTTTCTCAAGGCCTCAATCCAACGTTCGCAGACGAGACCCACTTCTACCTTCCTAATCATACTCATAAAGTTACTCAAGATGCAGACCTGCGTTACCTTCTGTGTGCATACCCACTGAATTGCCCTGGTTCCACCATAGTTTCCATATATAATGTGATACTGATAATGAAAATGAGGAAATCATCCAACAAGATGACAGTTAACTCTCATTCGCAACTTACCCTTCTCAGGAACATCCATATATGGGAAGACCAGCTGTGGAATCTCAGTAGCACTACTTGGACACGTAAACTCTTTGGTACTAATATATGTGACAGTGACAATGACATGACACTGTTCAAGAGATATTCCATTACAGAGATGTTTGGGTGGAACTGATGACAAGACATCAATGTATCCAGGTCCCATTCCCTCAACTACAGTCACTTTCTTCTCCACAATCTGTGAATAATAGTTATAAATAACTTTTTTAACTACATTTTAGCATGAGCAAATGTAACATAATATGTAGACTTGTGTCCTCCGTATACTCCTCTACTGCATTGAAAAATGGACAACTAATATGCACCGATAGAGATGATTAAACAGCTTTCACGTGCGGTGCCTACATAGAATTCCTGGAGTAAGGTGGCAGGAAAAAGTCAGTAACACTGATGTATTTGTAAGAACAGGCAATACTACAGTAATTGTGATGCTCCATCTGTACAGACTCAGATGGCTGGGACATACTAGCTGGAAGATGGCAGAATACAAAATAATATATTTTCTGGAAAATTAAGTCTGAGGTCGATCTCTTCTGTGGTACAAAGATGTATGCACACACGACAAGCATGATACAGGCATTGATATGAAATCATGGCAACAGAATGTCATTTATTGTGTCACATGGAAAGAAAAAAATCACAAATGGTATAAAAACAAATGAGAAAGTGATAGCAGTTTAGTTCAAGGGCTGCATATCTAAGAAGACAAACAACAGCACATACTGGTACAAGTGGGCCCATGATTCCTTGTATATGCTGTGGAAAACTCTTTGTGACTCAGATTGGTCTTGTGAGCAACATCCATCATCGTGATGGATTGTAGATTATATTTCTTCTAAAACATCAATAATCTATATTTATAAATACCTAACCTCCGCCGAAGATGGATGTGTCGGGCCATTGGCGCAAATAAAATGGCGACACAACGCATTTCCATTCTCTGGACTACATCCTGCTGGAAATCTAGTAGGACCATGGTCCTGCTATAAGAGAATTCAGCAGGAGTTTGAGAATGAACGCTGAAGAAGAAAACACCTAACCCATCAGGGTCATAGGGGTGCCACATTGGAAGCTTCAGAACAAGAGTCCTCCAGTGATACTGTAGTTATATTGTAACAACGATACAATAATACTACCATCTGGAAAGGCTGAAAGATGTCTATTAATATACACTACCATCCGTGTTTCAGAGAAATACACCTCTTAATCATACAACTATTTCACTTGCCATGGACCTATATGGTTTATTAAGTCATCTGTGTTTCATAATTTCACCTTGAAGTGCTGTCGAACACAACATTTATACTAAACTAACAGTTTTCCTATTAATAATTAGTGTTGCTATTGGATTGCCTCCAGAACAGAATCGAAGATACAAAGACTAATTCAGCAGTACTGGCGACCATAAGATATTAGCCTAACCATTTACACAGATGGCTCAGCCATAAGACATAACTGTTTACACAAATGGCTCGGTCAAAGAGATAAAGATCAAAGATAAAATGTGGATGAAGTTTCATCACATACCAAAGTCACAGAAAAGTAAAAGTGGTGGAGAAATTTACTGCTTGTCTCACAATTACATTGCACATGGAATGGAGACAGACAGGAACATTGGCTGATAATGCAACCACCAGCACAAACAGTGATTCTATCAGACACCCAGAGATTATTGTACAAACAGTGATTCTATCAGACTACCAGAGCTTGCTGTACAAGATAGAAAGTGATTCTATCACACTCTCAAAGCTTGCTGTACGAGATAGAAAGTGATTCTATCACACTCTCAGAGCTTGCTGTACAAGATAGAAAGTGATTCTATCACACTCTCAGAGCTTGCTGTACAAGATAGAAAGTGATTCTATCAGATTGCCAGAGCTTGATGTACAAGAAAGAAAGTGATTCTATCAGACTACCAGAGCTTGCTGTACAAGAAAGAAAGTGATTCTATCAGACTACCAGAGCTTGCTGTACAAGATAGAAAGTGATTCTATCAGACTACCAGAGCTTGCTGTACAAGATAGAAAGTGATTCTATCAGACTACCAGAGCTTGCTGTACAAGATAGAAAGTGATTATATCAGACTACCAGAGCTTGCTGTACAAGATAGAAAGTGATTCTATCAAACTAACAGAGCTTGATGTACAAGATAGAAAGTGATTCTATCAAACTCCCAGAACTTGCTGTACAAGATGGAAAGATGTATGATTGTATGATAAGAAAAGAGTTGCTCACCCTTGCTTGTGATGTTCATGTGCAAATTATCAAAAGTATCTACAGTCCAGATCATGCGGAAGTCAGAGGCAATGAAAGAATTTATACACATGGATCTACTGTCCAGATAATGCAGAAGTCAGAAGCAATGAAAGAACTGACACATTAGTGAGAAATGTTATAGTGGATGACACAGCACTGAGAAGAAACATATCTGAGTTAATTATGGCAGTTATGGAAATACTGATGTTCATAAAGACTTGAACATAGAAGAAGACTGGCTCCTCAAAACTATTCAAGAAAGCAAGCTAACATATTTCAGACATATGAGACACAAGCTAACATATTTCAGACATATGAGACACAAGCTAACATATTTCAGACATATGAGACACAAGCTAACATATTTCAGACATATGAGACACAAGCTAACATATTTCAGACATATGAGACACAAGCTAACATATTTCAGACATATGAGACACAAGCTAACATATTTCAGACATATGAGACACAAGCTAACATATTTCAGACATATGAGACACAAGCTAACATATTTCAGACATATGAGACACAAGCTAACATATTTCAGACATATGAGACACAATGGTTGAGAAAGATTAATCATGGAGGGAAAAGTTCAAGGAAAGAAAACAAGGCAGACCAAGACTGCGATGGACACATGACATCAGATAAATTCTGAATATGACACTAGAAGAAGTTGGAAAGCTTGCACAGAACCAAAAGGCTTACAGAGTAGCAGTGTGAACAATTTTCTGTAAAGGACACATAACATAGATAGATATACTACAAAAAATGTATCCTCTCTAGAAAGATCTGAAGATTGCATAAGCAAACAGTTATTTGAATACAGAGTATACACACTATTAGATGGATCATGAGTTGGTGAGCTGAGCATGCAGGAGAATGTTCTCAGTGCCATGATGGTTCCTAACTAAGAATCATCAATTTACCTTGATATCTGCTAGAAAAGTATTGCTGATCTCTGGTGGACTTTCAGTATACGTGCAGTTCATATCAAAGCATGCCATCAGTTCGCAGGTAACCTATATTAAAAAATATACATCACAGAATGTTAATGCAGATATTGTCAGAATAAAATTGATCATAAATAATTGCTATCTTAATATGAAAAGAGGGGGAGGGTATTGTTTGTTTAGATTCCAAGGAATTTATGAGCAATGAAGCTCTTGTTTCTTATGTGCAATAGGGGTTTATCCAATAAGGTTTTTTCCGTATCCAGAAGACTTTAGCTCTCAGCGATATGCAAGTCTTGAGAAGAAGTCTCCTGTTTAAACTGGGTCTACTTGTGTATATAGAAGGTATATTCCACCATCGCAGATATGCAATCCAATGAAAGTCTGCAACTATTTGGTGGTATATGTGATGTATATGTTGCCTACTTTTGTCTTCAATACAACAAAATTATGGAATAAATTATGGGATTATGGAAACAGTTTAAATATTAATTAGGTTAGCAGTAAAGAAATTTTCGTCAGTTCCCTGTCCGCACCCAGCGTCGCGATATAACCAAAAAGTCCTTCTTAGGACTAGGTTGAAAGTGACGCGACTAGGCATCCCGAGATGGCCTAGTCGAATCCAGTACTTAACAACAACAGTAGGCAAAGATGTGCGTGAGGCAAAGATGCGCAAGAGGCAAAGATGAGTTTTGAGTTTTTTTTCAGAGCCCTTGGTTCACCATGTGACTACATCAAACACTAACATCTGAGTCTATCACACAACAACGTTTAATCACCCAAAGACAGGTCATTTTTGAACATTGAGGTAAAACCATTTTTCAATGTTTTTGATCTACCTTTTTTAAAACTTCTCACTCTTTTTCCGCTGTTATCATTGCTGTCATGTTATTTTACATGTCTAAACTGAAACATATATTGTATTGGTAAGTTATTAAGCACATTACTTTGTTAAGATACTTAGTTGTTTCATATTTTATAAATTTTGTTAACATTAGGGTAAAGCCATGCACAGTTAGTGTGGCAAACATGCACGGCTGACTCACTATACACATTTGCCCCAGTCACTGCCCCTTCATGTTGCATAATATTTAAACCAATATTTTATTATCACATGTTTCTTTTAGGAATTAGAAACAGAAAAATGAGAAAATGAAGCCAATGACTGAAAATAAACCTGTCACTGCATTCATAGATGCACAATCTCCGCCAGTCATAGATGCATGATCTCCGCCAATCATAGGTGCACAATCCATGCCAGTCATAGATGCACGAACTCTGCCGGTCATAGATGCATGATCTCCACTGGTCATAGATGCACAATCGCTGCTAGTCATAAATGCACAATCTCCACCATTCATAGATGCACGTTCTTCCCTGATCAATGATGCACAATCTCTACCAGTTATAAATTCACAATCTCCACCAGTCATAGATACACGATCACCATTCATACATACACAATCTCCACCAGTCATAGATACACGATCACCATTCATACATACACAATCTCCACAGTCATTGATGCTCAATCTTTGCCATTCATAGATGCACAAAAGTTAAAATTATAATCGAACACTTTATAAAGCACACCAACACATTGATATAGTTTCAAAATGGGTCTAATTATCCATTCTTTGTATTAATGATTTTTTTCATATTTGCTTTTTTTCTTTTTTTTCCTATCAGTTAAATAAAGATACGTAGACCTAGTCTTTGTGTTCTATAATTAACACACAATAAAACTGACTATGTGAAGAGAAGCTTGATGCAGGTATTTTGCTATTTTGCTGTTTTTGTCAATTTCCCCTTGATTTCATAATTGTTTCTGCCTTTACATGTTTGCCCAAACACTGGGGCAAATGTGACATTTTACACATGTTCATAAATTCTCATTCTACAGACAACATGTAATTGTAAGTTTTCAATACTGTCCCTTATGTTAGATGGATGGATAAGCTACACACTGCTGCCAGTTTGGTCTTTCATAGTTAAGTCTAGTTGTCAGAATATGCTAAAACATGAAAAGTGTGCATCATTGCCCCTGGCTACTCTATACTTTCTGGTAGAAATTAACTAGAACCTTATGAACAGAGATAGGAAAATTGTTCAAAATGGGGAAAAATTGTGAAATAAAAGATTATTATGAAACATGATAGGTTTAGGCCCTATGTTCCACAATATTTATGAAAGATTATGAGGTTAATATTTTATCTCATCTTCATGTTATGAGATTAAAATGATATGTCATCTTCATATAAAGTTAATATTTTTGATTATATGATTTTGCTCAAAACAGTTTTATAATTGCTACAATACTGATTAACCCTTTCAACCCCAGCCCTTCAGGAAAAATTATGGATTTAGTTCACAGGGCAAGAGGAATAACTCCGCACAAATCAGAAGTGGTAGCGCAAGAAAATTAATATAAAATATAATTTGCAATCAATTTTTATGATTCAAAGTCCAATTAACAGATAAATGGAAGAGGTACTGATCTGTGAACATATTTTTGTGAATGTCATGTAAGTTTACTTATCATGTAACATGCGAGAGGAAAAACATTAGCACTAGTTTCATGTCAGCTTCATTTATTTGTGATAATTTGCTGATAAATGTTCAAATGAAAGCTGCAATGCAGTCTTCCTTGCACAGCATGACAACAACAGTCTGTAACTAGCTCACATAAAGAAAGCCCTAGATATCTGGTGAAACAGAGTTCCAAAACGGATCTAGTTTTTCTGAAATTTTTGATACCGGCATACACAACATTTGTTCTTTGTGTACCCCCAAAGAATGACTCACATAGAAATACTGAAAACTAGGCCTAGTCTCAAAAGCAGAGTAACCTGGATAAATGTCATTTGCAGGACCTGATTTCACATGAAAGTGATCAATATTGACATAGATCAACTGTGTTGACTATTCTCAATCATTAGTAGGCTTATGGTGTGCAGGGCATGATGCGCACATCATTAATTAGGCCTACACTACACATTGCTGCTAATTTCAACTAGACATACTAAATACTGAACTACTACCCCCATCAACATCTGATTCAATCATTTTCTCTAGAATTCCATTAACAAAATTCTTATCAACATCATCTGAATCACAAGTAGGTCCATTTTTATCAAGTTCTAATGAAAATTTAAGGTCATAATAAACCTTGCGCAGTTCAGAAACGACAGCTGTTAGAAATGATCAGGAAAATACCATGTAAGCCACAATTACCGGTAATCATGTCAGCGCTAACTGTAGCATGTCTATTCACATGGATATCTGCCAAAATGGCGGACAAGAATGGATGTGTTCTTATATCAGTGCTCAATTAATCAGATTTTCTTCCCATAAGGACTGGCAATCTATGGGCATGTGCCTAGATATTTGCAAAGGATAGCCTGAATTTCCTGAACAGAAAAGATAGGAACAGTGAGGTTTTGAGCATGCTGAATATAGATGAAGGATGGCTGGTGAATACAATTTTACATAGAAAATGTAAATATTTCGGTTATATAAAGAGACACATTGGCATGGAAAGATGCATATTAGAGGGCAGGATGCCAGGAAGTAGAAGAAGAGCTAAACCTAGAAGGAGATGGACAGATGACATTAAAGACTGTATGAAGATATCATTGGAGGAGGCCAGCAGATTGGCACAGGATAGTCAGGTTCAGGACATCTTCTTCTTCTTCTTCTTTAGCTTTCATTCTCAAACTCCCACTGGATATCTCTTGTATCAGGACCATAGTCCTATTAGATTTCCAGAAGGATATAGTCCAGAGAATGGAAATGTGTTGTGTCGCCATTTTATATGTCGGGCCAATGGCCTTCTGCTACCATCCATCGTATATTGAAGAACATCTTTTGTCATCACATGCCCATACCACCAAAGTTTACGAGTTTCACGACTGTTAATAAATACTGATTGCAATACACACAAATTTCACAGATATACATAAAATAAAATTCTATACACAAATTTCACAGATAAACATAACTCACAGTCGATCTGAATGAAAAACTTTGAATATCCAGCACATCTAGTGACACAATGGTTGAATTCCGTCCAAGATCACTCACGTTAACCTTCGACACTATTTTTCCATCGTGCACCCATTGCACAATAAAGGTAACTCCAGTACGCTCACGTTCAAAGAACTCACAGAGAAAGAGAAAAGTGTCTGATGTTCCATTGTAGTTTGTAGTCAAGTTTGGTCTTCCTCTGACATATGGGTATTCTGCAACAATCATGATTTTACATATATATACATATATAGGCCATATATATAAACTTATATAGTAGAATCACTCTATAGCACATTCTTTTATAACAAATTTCCCTATATAACAACACTTATATAGTTGAAATCAAAGAAGTCACAGGAACAAATTTGCAAACAGCACACAGGAAGGCCATCTCCAGAGAACTCTTCTACCCTTGATGACGCAAGGCAAACAAGGGATACAGCATATAGATAGATAGAAAGATAGAATTACACTTTAAAAAAATCTCCAATTATATTTTTACTATATTGTGTGTACTGTATGTAGCAAATTCTGTTTTGACATAAATATTTTGCCTGTCCGCACCAAGTTGTTATAACAGCATTCACTGTATTATGTGACAAGAAACTAAAAATACAGTGATAAATAAACCATCTAAGATATGATTGGTAGAATGTGATATTAAGTGCAGAATGAATTATTAGTGATTATCTGTTGGTATTACCATAGGAATTTCATCTCTTTCAGCAGATGGCAATGGTATGTGTGCGAATAGTTCCTGTGGTGCATTGATTATATATTTTCCTGGTTCTACCCATCAAACATCCCCTTCTACTACCACCTCAAACAAATCCAACCTCCCTCAATCTCAGTCTCACCCACCATGGTATCCTTGTCCAACAGATGCATATGGAATTTACAATGTCCCCCTGTTCATTGTCATATTTTCAAATACGTGTGCTTTTAACACATGTCTATTGGCTCTTTCATTACCTTTAACTCCAGAGTGATCAGAGAAAAATATCTGTGTACGTCTTTGGAGGTGTGAAACCTCAATAAACTCCATCAAATCCTGATACAGCAAACCATTATAAATTTTGTGGATCATGGATTGAGAGTCTGAAACAATAACTGCACCGATTGTCACTGGTTCTGAGGTTTATTTCAGGGCCTCCGTAACTGGCTCAATTTCAATTCTCATACTGGAGGTTGTAGTACTATAAGTTTCACACTTTTCAGCAATGACTTTAGAATTTCAGTAAAGCCCAAGTTCGATATTGACCCTCTCTGTATAATAGCATGAGTAGAACTGGGCATCTGAGAAGCAGAATGAGGAATGTGTTTAGCCAGTCAATCATAGGTACCATCAGCATTTATGCATTAACATTTCCTGGGGCAGACTGAGCACCTATAGGTTTGTCCAGAATAAAATGATATCAGCTCATAACCAATAACCAATGTTGCAACATATACTAATATAACCACTTTCTATTTTTAGCCACACATTAGTTAGTTTGTTCCTTTCATACCACACGTGGCACATAGGGCAGAGGTTTTGATTCTCCATGTTCCGCTGCCTGTACTTTTAGTTCTTATATGGACATTTTTTTTTGTCATGTGATGTATTCTTTCCAGAACATTGTCTTCCCAATGAACTCTATGAACCCCTCTCTGTCTTGGGCTTGCATTTTCTAGCAACATATTCATGTTATCTTTAATGTCGTCAGTCCAACGTCTTCTTGGTCTGCCCTTTCTCCTCTTCCTAGGTACTGTTCCCTCCATTATTTGTCTTTCTAAACAGCTGTGTCTCTTTATATGACCAGTCAGGCGTAGTTTTCTTTTTGTTATTGTGTTTAGTAACCAACAATCTGGAATCTTCAATGTGTTTATAATATCTGAGTTTCTGATTTTTCCTTCCATGATATTTTAAGTATCCTTCTGTAGCATTTCAGCTCGAAGGCGTTGATCTTCTTTACCGCTGTTTTACTTAGAGTCCATGTTTCACTTCTTCTTGAAGTATGGTGCTTTTTAGGGTAATTTTGTGTCTTATTTTTATTTCTCCTCAGGTGTCCACATAAGGGCTTGCTGGTTGAGTCTGTTTTCATCTCGTCTAAGAACGTATCCCAGGTATTTCCATCTGCTTACATCAGCCACAAATTAGCACACAAAAATCAATACCTATCACTAAATCTTGTAGCCTCTTGCAGTCCATCAACAAATAAATCTATCACTATATCTTGTAGCTTATTGCAGAGCAGCAGCAAATATTATAGAATGTTTTTTCCATAGCAAGGATGGTCCTTGGTGGTTCCTCAGGCACTGAACCAAAATCAAACTCACAAGATTTTATGAACTCTACATAACAGTTACAATAATAATAACCATCCACTGTAAGGTGCCAATGTTAAAATGTTTGTGGTTAACAATGATTTTTACATACCTATGCAATGTGTGTGTGTGTTATTGTTGTCTCTGTGTTGTTCAACAGGTCGATATTCATAGTAACTTGGAAATATATGTTGAAAGTCGACTAAAAATACATATTTTTTTTAGGGATGCGGTGTGGGACATAAAATGTGTTAACTAAGTGGCAAGGCCTAAGTGTCATCTGAGCAGACCTGGTTCAAATCCCATTTGCTGCAATATGATTTTTCTATAATTTATTGTATACAATAGCCTAATCCTGATTCTTATAATACATTATCAATCTTACATTCATTATTAATCGTATAATACATTAACAATCTTATAATATATTATCAATCGTATAATACATTAACAATCTTATAATATATTATCAATCTTATAATACATTAACAATCTTATAATATATTATCAATCTTATAATACATTAACAATCTTATAATATATTATCAATCAAAATCATAATGTATTTCAGTTTATCAGGTGTTATAGGTACAAACTGACTGGCATCATTTTACACAGAAATTTCAGAAATTACCTCTGCGGAGACTCCAAGTATCATAAGATGTATAGCTATCGCAGACAAGGGTAGAATTTTGTGGGTTTTCTTCACCATACTGATAACAGTTATTGTCAATGAAGCAGGTTTCATACTGGCGATTTAAAAAATATATGTATGAAATTACAACTATCATTAAAACCGCTGCTTAAATAAACAACTTTGTAACATTAGACCTAAGAGTTACCTCGCTGAAATTGTCTATCTATTGTTTTTCTCTGCAAAACATGAACACTAGTTAAAGTAGTGGAAACAAGAATTTTTTCCTTCAAAAATACATGCTACAAAAAGATACTGAGGATGTCATCAAAGGAAAAAAAATCAGAGTATTAGGAAAATTAAAGGTGAAAGAGGTATGACTTCTAAACGGCATTTTTCACAAGAAAGATGAGGATGTTTGATCATAAGAAGGGACAAGATGAGGATGTTTGATCATAAGAAGAGACACAATAGCATGGACAAACTAGTAATGGAAGGTATAGTTGTTGGTAACAGGGCAAAGGTTCACAAGATTATGATTAACAAAAGACATTTCAGAGTGTTTGTCCTTAGCTGCAGCGTCAACTTGTCCATATTTTTTACAGAACACTGTCTATATCGTGAACATTCTGAATGCTTCTCTTGGCGAGCAGGCCTGTATTGGCCATGGACATATTCATGCACTCTTAATATGATTGGTCCACAATCTTCTTGGTCTTCCATTCCTGGAGCTCTGCCTTCAAGAATCCGCCTTTCCATGCTGTTATGCCTCTTTGTGTTAAAAAACTGTATCTTCCTTATTATGATTGTATTTAGAAGCCACCCTTCATTAATTTCTGTATTTCAAAACTTCTGTGTTCTGCTTTTTCTCTGTCCATGATATTCATAGAATCTTTCTGTAGCACTTCATTTAAAATGAATTTATCCTTTTTATATTGTCCTGTTTAAAGTCTAAGTCTTGCAGCCGCATGATGCCACTGAGAAAACACATGATCTTAAAATGATTTTAGTGTCATTTTTATTACTTTGCCACAGCTTTCTCATTTGTATTAGTTTGCGAGCTGCAATTTCGAGTCTTCTGTTTATTTCAACCACACATTCCCCTGAAATGTTTATATATGCTCCCAGATATTCAAAATTATATTTCCTCCAAAAAGAAACAGAAATCTATGGGGGGTAAAGTGCCTAGAAATTCTGAATGGATACAAATATGTAATTCGGCTCTTATTTGTTAGACTAATATACTCACAGTAAGAGAGCAGTTCCCAGTGCTGCGGCAAGTATGGCACTGTGGATGGTATACTGTAAATATAGAGCTGCTGCTGAAGCTATTGTTGTTGTTGCTGATCTGGACTTCATAACTACCTACTGCTGGAACTGGACACGTGATCTCATTGAAAGAGAAGTATTCTGCTTGCACGTAGACCGCACTACCTACACGAACAGTCTCTCCCTCAGCAATCTATGATTGAAGATATACACACATTTCCACCGAGAAAATTTAATATTAATAAATAATTAATTAATATAAATAATAAATTTCTACCCAACCAAATCATTTTTTTAAATAAAATTTGCAGTGCCGTTTTTCATACTTGCTATTATACCTACTTTATTTCTAGTTTCTTAATTTCTTATTTTCATCATCATCATCAGGTGCCATGCCGGGTGGCGTAGGCGGTCATGGCTCTCCACAGCTCTCTGTCCACAGTATTATGTATCAAAGTCGTTGTTGTTTCTTTGCCGTGCCAGGTTGTCAAACTGTCTAATATTTTCTCACGTTGTCGCCCTCTGTCTCTGGTGCCTTCAATCTTGCCTGTTGTGATTATGTTCTCTAAACCTGCCTGTCTCATGAAGTGGCTAAAAAAAGAAGATTGCCTTTTTCTTATATTGTTGATTAAGGTCCGTTTCGCATTTAACTCTTTTAACACCTCTACATTAGTTTTTCTGGCAGTCCATGGTATTCTCAGCATTCTTCTGTAGAACCACATCTCCGTTGCCTCCAATCTCCCACTTTCCAGTTTGTTTATTGTCCAAGACTCGCACCCATATGTTAGTATAGGGGTTATATAGCACTGCAGAACTCTCTTTCTCACCTCTAATGACAAGGTCATATTACACAGTATATTTTTCATTTTTCTGAATGTTGTTTTTGCCTGTCCTATTCTGCATCTTATTTCTGAATTGGTGGACCTGTTTTAATACTATATCATTCACTATGATCTTGCAAGGTGTGTTATTTTCTTTCTTTGAAATAACCATTACTTCTGTTTTCTTGATATTTAGGAAGAGGCCTTTCTCTTTGCTTTCTGTGACTACTACTGTAATTAATTTTTGAAGGTCTTCCTCACTTTTTGCAATCAGAACAGTGTCATCCGCATATCTCAAATTATTTATGTATGTCCTCCCACTGATATTCCTGGGATATCTACTATTGCACGCATTATGTTTTCACTGTATAGAGAGAACAGGTCTGGTGAAAGCACGCATCCCTGTCTGACTCCTTGTTTTATTTGTTGAAAAGGGCCAAATTGCTTTCCTACTCTTATTGCTGCTGTTTGTTGCCAGTACATGTTCTTGATTATTCTTACATCCTTGCTGTCAATGTTCAGATTCTCTAGCATGTGTATAATTTCGCTATGTTTAACTTTGTCAAAAGCTTTAGTGTAGTCTATAAAACAGAGGTACAGATCTGTTTTTACCTCTATAGACCTCTCTATTAGTGTTCTCAATATATAAATCGCATTGTTGGTGCCTTTGCCTTCTACAAATCCACATTGTTCTGGACTTATTTCTGGTTTTATTTTGTTTCTCACTCTCTTCATGATGATTCTGAGCAGTATTTTGGTTATTTGGCTCATGAGACTGATTGTACGGTGTTCTTCACATTCAGTGGTCCCTGGTTTCTTAGGTAATGCTATGAATATGGATCTCATTAAGTCATCGGGTATGTTTCCGCTGTTATATATGTCATTCAGCAATTTTGTGATTATTTCAACTCCAAAGTTATCTAAAGCTGCTAATTCTTCTAATGTGATATTGTCTGGACCTGGGGCTTTGCCATATTTCATGTGTCTTAGTGCCTCCCTTACTTCTGCTGCGAGTATTGATGGACCCTCGCCGTTATCTTGTATGTTTATTTCTGGTCTATTGTCCTCATAAAGTTCTTTGATATATTCTGACCATCTCTGTACTATGTGATCTATTCCCATTAATATCTGCCCTGTCTTAGATTTTAGACACCCTGTAACTGTTTGCGTTCTCTTTCCTGTTATCATCTCAATTTTCTTATATAGTAATGTTGTATCTTGGTTGTAATGCAATTCTATTTCTGTGCATTTCTTGTTCAGCCAGCTTTCTTTTGCTATTTTGCATTTCTCTCGTATCTCCTTATGTATTTTCTGATATTCCGCTATCTTGTGTTTTCTTATTTTATCTAAGTTTAATAACCATTGCAGCTTTTCTCAGACACTTCATTTCAATGTTAATGTCCATTAATAAATGAAGAGACTTAACAAATAGACCTATTTATTATTTATTTATAGGCCCTAATGTATTTTTATAATTCATAATTAGTGAAGACTATTTCATAAAATTAATCAACATTTTAATTAATAATGTAGCTGATTTAATTTATATGCTGCAGTGTGGTAGTATAGTTAGGTTTATTTTACACTGTGGACAAAGTGTTGTATCTGATAGGTGAAAGGGAATATGTTTTATAATCATGCTTATTATACAAATTTGAATAACAATCAATAAATCAGTAAAGTTCCGTGATAAGTGGTGTAGACAATCATGTTTCTCTGCAACTCTCTGTCTCTTGTATTGTTAATAGGTTCAGTTGGTAACATTCTCTTGTGCCACAGTGACAACACATGCAGCAGATTTCTAACTTCGCCGTCTCTGTCTCCTGTCTCTTCTCCCTATGATTTTTCAGTCGTTACTAAATGACTAATGTTTTTTTTAAATTGAAAAGAATAACATTTTCACAAACAAAAAAAACAGGATTATTATAATTCTGAAAACTGGTACATATTTTGTTTCCTTTTTTTTAAAATTTTTGATTGACAATAATCTAGAGTGCACTTGATTTAGTAAGTCTATTTTGTCCACTCTATGTTAATTATTGATCAAAGACAACAACATTTAATATAGGCCTATATATTGTTTGAACTAAATACGAAATTTGATGTAGACCTAATGAAACATATTTTTCGACCAACCAATATGAAATGACCTATTAATAAGTTTTCAGGTATTACCATGTAAACAAAGACACAACATGGAGTTAAAACCAATTATTAGCAATGAAAAACGTCATTTTGCACAAGAAAAAAAGTAAAAATAAGTAAAAGGTTAATCTCTAAGTAAAAACTTACCGCAACTGTTTTTAAATTATAGATATAATACAGGAAATAGTGAAAATTGTTTGTATTTGTATAGATAGACACAAGCAGTGTTTCTATTACCTGAATTAGTTGTAGTTTGCAGACCAGATTTTCAGACAATACAAATGTTTTCCCAATTACAGTGATGGCATCACATTTAGATTTGGTTATATCACAGAGTCCATTATTGACCAGAGAAATGATTGGAGGCACAGAAAGATCTACAGAACAATCTGCTAATCCATAGTTTCCAGAACATATACAAGTACCTGAAAATATCAAAATAAAAAAATAAATCTCTTTCATACACAACTAACAAGACATAGACATGAATAAATGAATAAGTAAAAGACTGATGGTGAAATAATACCTTTAGCTGTGCCCATGAAGCTCTTGGCAGCCCATAGGCTACCTGACAAAAGCACAGGTTCTTCTCAGTTGTGCAACTAAGGTGACACACAGACTCGTATAAGGTCTAAAAGACTTTTATGTATAAGGGAAGTTTATAGATGCATGTTTAGTCACCAAATTGAGACATTCCAGTGTGCCAGTATCTTAGGATTGTCATATCCTGTCAGAGGCACAGCACACACATATGGGCCAACTATCTCTTCACTCTTCTGTCAGATTTGTTGACCCATCAGCAGTGTCGGCACATCTAGTACCTATATATAATAGTCTGTCACAAAGGACAAATCAGGAATGTCCTCAGGCTTTCATCTCTTCATCATCCTTGGGGATTATTTGATAGAAGACAAAAGTATGAGATTGAGACAAGATGTGACGATGATGATTTTTCCACAGGGGACAAGGTATCTGTTATGTTTATCTCCCAACTTTTCTCCCAATTTTTCTTTTGCCCATTCATCATGCCTTGAAAGAAGACAATGGCCATATTCTTTGCATCTGGAACTGGAAGTCCAGGCACCAGTTACAATCAAATTTCTGAGAACTTGTACTATGACATGTGCCATCTTACTATGACATGTGCCATTTTACTATGACATGTTTCATCTTACTATGACATGTTTCATTTTACTATGACATGTGCCATTTTAATATGACATGTTTCATTTTACTATGACATGTTTCAATTTTACTATGGCAAGTTTCATTTTACTATGACATGTTTCATTTTACTATGACATGTTTCATCTTACTATGACATGTTTCATCTTACTATGACATGTGCCATTTTAATATGACATGTGCCATCTTACTATGACATGTTTCATTTTACTATGACATGATTCATCTTACTATGACATGTGTCATCTTACTTGTATCTTCTATTCTTTGCTTCATAAAGACCTTTGACATTTTTGATATATTGATAAAATTAATTAGAAAGCCAACACAAGATGACTAGCATACTATAAATAGACTAGAGCAAGCTGTCATTATAACAACAGGACACAGCCGACTGCACAGTTATATGTACACAGATTTCATAATTGGCAACAGAAAGTCATGTGTATGTGTAGATGTACCTTTTACACTTATTTAACCAGAATTTCTGCTATTCACATAATCACACCAATGTCTGTTGGTCTGTGCTGTATTCATTGTTTTTTGCTAAATGAAAAATGTGCATATCTGTGAATATTTCATGTTATTTTTCTTATTCTTCTGCAACCAATTGTTAACCATCCAGTTCACTATTATTCATGTATAGATCAGTTTGTTTTAGATCATCTTGGCTTTCACCATAACTTGGGGGAATAAATAGCAAAATTGGGGAAATTTTCTACAATGTAAACATTTACAAGTTATATATGAATGTATAGGCCTATATGATACTTTTCCATTTTTAATAACCAATTGTAATAGGAAACAAAATGTAATGCAACATAAGGGACCAAATGAAAATCCAAACCAGATCAAGGGACCAATTTTTCTGACAATTAGCTTTTTATCAAAACTGAGAGCTGCTGTTTATGTGCATCTGCAGTGAACTTTCAGAAGATATTTTCACCTGTGCAGTAGATAATCATAGTATGACCTCAGCTGCAAAAATTATATCTAAAAGTAAGATTTTTTTAGAAGTCATATAAAATCATAAATTGTATACCACATAGCAGGATATATATATAGGCCTATAAATAAAACCTCTGGAAAAATGTAAGTTCATTTTCTGAAATATAATATAATCTCACCATTTGCACATGTGCCATGATCAGAGCACTGGTTGAAACACATTGTATTGATGAAATCTAGGTCTGGTCTCAGCTGGTCAGTAAAGTTGACCCACAATGTGAGATTGGTGAATGACTCCACTCGACACAATGAGATCACAACTGATAATGTGGATTGAGTCCACGTCAAGTCATCTGATAACTGAAAAATTATCATCAAATATTTGGTATTTTCATATCCATTATTCAAGTTTACCTAAAATTCTTCTTCTCCTTCTACTACTTTTGTTTACTTGAAACATGTCTATATCTGTAATTCTGTCACCTTAATAAAACTCACCGTCTTTCGTAGTTTATACAGTGTCACATAGAGCTTTGATTCCAGTGTTGTTTCCTCTGGCCATTATGTCTGCCTCAGCGTTTCATGCTCAGAACACTCTTGAAGTATATGTTTGGCACTCTGTGCTGCCTGTCCACATGTACACATGGCCGTGTTGCCAATCTTGAACTTTGTATACATGTGACTGCGGAGTCGGTTGTGTCCTGTTCTGAGACGTAGAATTATAACTTGTTCTGATCTGTTCATAATGTGATAGTCATCTTGTGTTGGTGTTTGTGGCTTTCTTATTGACTTGATAATCTGGTTTTTCTGATGGTAGGTGATTGGTATATCTGGTTGGTCTTCGGCAGCACCTTCCTTAGCCAGTTGGTCTGCTTTTTCATTTCCTGGTATTCCACAGTGAGAGGGTATCCACTGCATGGTTACCCTATACTGGTAAGACAATTCACTAAGTAGTTTTTTCAAGTCTGTTAGTTTTCAAGACTGGAGAGCTTGAAGCACTGACTTTGCATCTGTCAGGAATACCACAGGATGTAGGCCATAGTTTGAGTTCAGCAGTTTTTTAACTGCCACACTAATTGCATGGATTTCTGCATCATAATTATTGGAGAGCAGCTAGAAAGTCACGGATAGACCAAGATCCGTCTACTGTCATCATTCCATGTCTGAACTGTCCAAGGATATTTACAGCTCGAATAGGGCTCATTAGCCATCTACGAACTCATAATCAAGGACATAACTAAAATTGAATTTTCAAAAGTGGATGTAACAAATGGTCATCATCACTTGTGATGGACGAACGACAACATTAATTATTGCAGAATTTCCCTGTCAGTGTTCTGATTGTATCTCTAGGCTTGTGTGGATATTCTATATATACACCTGCACCTCCATTCCTCACTGCATTCTGTGCTGACTAATCTGTGTATACTCTGACCCATATATCTTGTGGATATTCCTCCTCCAGGAAACTGATGGTGACTGTCCTTCGCTGCACACTGTTCTGTTCGTCCTCGCTAAGTATTCCTTTCACATGGGTCTGAATGTATATTGGCATTCCATACCTTTTACTCCACAGGGTTTGTTCTGGTACAGACCTTAAGGGGCTGTCAACTTCAGGTAGGTCTGTAAGTTGTCTATGGAGTAATTTAGTTTGGTGGATAAAGCTGCTTCTTTTCATTCGCCCCATTGCTAGATTTTGGAATCTTTACTTCATTGGATAACTTGGCATACACTGAAATACCTAGTTATTGACTATCTTCAATGAAAGTCTTCATAAGATCATACAAACTGAATTACTATTATCAAAACATATGTACCAAGAAATGGTTTTAGCTCTTTCACTCTAAGACCTTTATGGCCTCCAGACACAGTTGTCATTATAGTAGATCTACTGAAAATGCATGACAGCCCAGGAATATAATTGAATCTACTATTCAGCATCATTGACTGAATCAGTTAATATGTAATGCTACATAAAATTATGAAAAAATTTAGAGGCCAACGGATATTGAATCAGTCCGTTCAACTGCACCCAATTGCCTAGCAACTCGGGTACACGGGTTTTTCCGTACTTGACTAACCACATCTCCAAAAAATGATGCAAATTTGTCACGACATTCAAACTGTGCACTCAAGTCACTGAGAATGGACCATTCGAGACAAGGACTATTACAGCAACAACGAACATCCCGTACAAATATTGAAGTATATGAAATACGGATGTTATATGTTTGTGTTACTGAGGATAATTCAATACTTGTACGGGATGTTCATTGTTGTTGTAATAGTCCTTGTCGTGATTGGTCCATTCTCAGTGACTTGAGTGCACAGTTGGAATGTCTTAACATCTTTTTTGGAGATGCAGTTAGTCAAGTACAGAAAAGCCTGTGTACCCGAGTTGCTAGGCAATTGGGTGCCGTTGAAAGGACTGGTTCAATTCCCGTTGGTCGCTAGAATTTTTCATTTATCCTCTGGCTTCCTACTTGAATTTACTTGTATAAAATTATGATAGGTCTATGTTAGAATAATCCAACACATTTTAACACATAACAACATAATAGTCAAAAAGGTACATGTTTTGCTTATCTAGAGAAAACAACCATTTTATATTTCAATATAATGATATGCATGCTTGGGATGACATTTTTCAATATAAAGATATGCATGCTTGGGATGACATTTTTCAATATAAAGATATGCATGCTTGGGATGACATTTTTCAATATAAAGATATACATGATTGGGATGACGATGAAGATTATTGTCTGCGGTGTGCTCCAATGTGACTAATGAATCCAATGCATGCCTGGAATTGTCTACCCCATCTAAACATGTGTGGAAGAATTGTCTACCAGACTCTAAACATGTGTGGGAGAATTGTCTACCACACTCTAAACATGTGTGGGAGAATTGTCTACCACACTCTAAACATGTGTGGGAGAATTGTCTACCACACTCTAAACATGTGTGGGAGAGTTGTCTACCACACTCTAAACATGTGTGGGAGAAGTCTGTGCAACATTGAACAGCTCTTGCATTTCTTCTAGCGCGTTTTTGGTGTGCAACATAATGTCTGATGTTCTCTGCTGCTCCCCTCTTGATTCTGTGATGTCAGAAATTCATGAATCTTCCATGAATTGTGTCAATTTTGAATTGAGTCAGTGATGTCTTAAGAGTGTCTTTAAAACGCTTCTTGTCTTCCTCCTTTACAGGAACCAGTCTGGAGCTCTCCATATAACAACTTTTTTGGTAGACAATGATCTTTCAGTGTCCTGAAATTTGTCCTGCTCAATGTGTCTGAGCCTTCATCAACATTGTATATATGCTTAGACATAAATTTTATCAGTACTTCACTGTCTGGTATTTTATCTGCCTATATCAATAATTCATTCTGAATTTCTAGGCATTTTAGTCTTTTAGGTTGCTGTGTTTTTTTCAGGAGGAAAGTCCATTAATTATTAATGGTAGTATCAAAAGACTGATTCTGGAGGGTAGAGTGCCAGGCAAGAGAAGAAGAGAAAGACCAAGAACATGATAGACATGCGACATTGAAGAATGTATGCAAATGTCTCTGGCCAATGCAGGCCTGCTTGCTTGGGCAGAAAGGCATTAAGAGTATCCACAACAAAGACAACGTTCTGGAATGAATATGTCACTTGATATATACATATAAATAATACTATAAATAAAACATGAACATTGTTACCTTAATATCTTTGACACATGCATCGATGATGATGTTGAACTGGTTAGAAATTACTTTAGCACACTGTGCACCTACTGTGGTGTTTAAAACAGTTTGTTTGCAAAAATCATACGCCATTTGTTCTGTAATATTAGAGGGTGTTGGCCAATTATATTCCTGTTTAGAGACAAAATAAACATCATTATAATTTTATAAACGTTAGCCAAAGTTATTTCATTTATTTCATAGTCAGTGCTATTCTTTACAAGCTGTGTGCTATGTTATGGTCTTGATAAAGATCTTTTGGGCAAAGCATAGATTTATATATAGTTTCCTATGATTTGCAAAACATCATTACATTGTGTTTCCAATTTATACCTGGAATAAGAGGGTTTGTGGGATATGTGTGTGAACAGTATTTAGAAATATTTAGAAACTTTCTATAATTTCATGATTACATGGTGGATATACTCTAAAAGAGTTTAACAAAAATGATTTAACAAAGAAAGTGTTTGGAGAAATAGAAAATTAACTATAAAAAATAAACTCCTGGTTTGTCAGGCTTGTGTCCTCAGCACCCTGCTCTTCTATGACAGTGAAATATGGGCAACCTATATCGATCAGGATAGATGACTAAACAGTTTTCACATGCAGTGTTTATGTAGAATTCTTGGAGTTAGGTGGAAGTACAAAGCGGCTAGCACTGATGTATCAGAAATAACAGGCAATAGCATAGTATTTCTATGCTAGGTCTGCACAGACTCAGATGGCTAAGCCACACTAGGAGGATTGAAGATGGCTGGGACACACTAGGAGGATGGAAGATGGCTGGGACACACTAGGAGGATGGAAGATGGCTACGCCCCACTAGGAGGATGGACGATGGCTGGGACACACTAGGAGAACAGAAAATGCCAGAATACTGGAGGATCTACTTTGTGGAGAATTACAGTCTGGGGAAAGAACTCAGTGCTGACCTCTACTTTGGTATAAAGATATATGTAAACGTGATATGCACGTTACAGACATTAATACAAAACATAGGAACAGGATGCTATGGATTGTGTTGCATGAAAGGGTAAAATCATGAATGGTATGAAGACAGAGGAGAAAGTAATAGAAGTTAGTTCAAGAACTTCACGTCTAAGAAAACACACATCAGCACATGATGGTACAAGTGGACCTGTAATTTCTTGTACATATCGTGGAAGACTCACTGTGGCCTAAAATTGGTCTTATGAGTTACATCCATCATCATGATGGATCATATATATTACATTTCTTATAGCACAACAATAACATGATCGTATTGAAAGGTTGCAACTATATATCTCTAAATTTTACATTTGACTTACGCCAGAATTGTGCTTAGGATCATATTGAAAGATGGGCCGGTTGCTTCCACAATCAGGTCGAATGGATCTCTTTATCAAATCTGATGTGATGTCTTGACCTAACAAAAATGAAGTTTACAGCATTTTAAATATAGTCAAGTATTTGTAGTAGACACAAACTGGCAGCATGATCCACCAAATTCCATGCTACACTAAAAATAATGAAATAATCTCTGAATCAAATTCCTTTCACATAGTAGCACTCACATGGGAAGCAGGTAATTTAAGTTATACTGAACGACAACTAACACACAATCACTGTTGAATGCTCAAATGAAATAATACAACAAAACACAGGATATAATCATACAAAACACAATACATGGGACATAATCAACATTTCGAATCAAATGGCCTTTATCAAGAGACATTAAAAGACGACGAGTAGAAATGACTATATCACACAAACATGTCCGAGTGAAATATGGATGTGAGATGCCGGAAGGATAAGTGGCATACAAATTATATGTTGTGACGTATTCCTTCCAGAACATTATCTTCCCAATGAACTCTCTGAACCTCTCTCTCAGTCTTGGGCAATGTGGCTTGCATTTTCTAGCGATGTATTCATGTTATCTTTAATGTCGTCAGTCCATCGTCTTCCTGGTCTGCCCTTTCTCCACTTCCCAGGTACTCTTCCCTCCATTATTTGTCTCTCTAAACAGTTGTGTCTCTTTATATGACCAAATAGGCTTAGTTTTCTTTGTGTTATTGTGTTTAGTAACCAACACTCTGGAATATTCAATGTGTTTATAATGTCTGAGTTTCTGATTTTATCTTTCCATGATATTCTAAGTATCTTCCTGTAGCATTTCAGCTCGAAGGCGTTGATCTTCTTTGCTGCTGTATTAATCCATTGGAAATTTCTAGGCACAATATTCCCGTAGGTTGCCATTACTTTCGGGAAGGAACAACCGTTAATCGAGCACTGTAACGAGAACACATTCGTTCTAGTCGGCCATTTTGGCGGAAGCACACATCTCAAATTATATGTGCACTCAGAAAAAATGCTGTCCACAAAGACAACAACAAATGCACAGATACCTAACCCTGACAATATGTGTCCCAAATATGGCAGGGGGTCCTATTCCAGAATTTCACTTTTAATTCATCTCTGCACACACTAAAGAGATGCAATAAGTCTTAAACTGCTGCTATTATGTTATGCGATGAAGAATCAACATAACATTGCAAATACATCTCAGTATAAGGGATCTGCACAAGTTGTGAAGTATTGCCAACTCAGTCAAGAGGAGTAATGACCCTTCTGAGAATGAAGTTACCTAAATAGACAGAAGAAAGAAAACATGAGATAAAATAAGTGAAAGTTCATACTTCCTGGGGTTTCATCAATTGTGATGTAGAAAATAAGTGAAAGTTCTTACTGCCTGGGGTTCCATCAATAGTGACGTTACACAGTTTTTTAACTCTGTTTCATTTATTACAAATCTTTACGGGAGTTTTAAACAACAGTTGTTCGTCACATGATGATGATGACTATTCGTTAGTTACATCCACTTTTGAAATTCATTTAAGAGTTATGTCCTTGACTATTTTTTTTCTTGCCTTCTGTCCATAATAATCAATACAAAGATTTGTGCGATTTCCACCAGGAACGTAGTTACATTGTGCCACTGTTATGCACCTTGTAGGCCCAGTAGAGGCAATTTCGGCACTGTCCTTGACTATGAGTTTGTAGATTGCTAATAGGCCTAAGTCCTATTCTGTCCTCAAATATCCTTGGGAAGCTCAGGCATGGGATGACCACTGTAGATTGTTTTCTGTCTACCTGTGACTTTCTAGCTACTCTCTGCTGTTGAGCTGCTGAATTTCTACCTTTTTCACATGATGCTGCATCTTTTTTAACTGTAGAGCAAAATTTAGCTCTATTTTGTGACAAATTTATCCCATGTAAAACATAACACAAGATGAATACAAAAAATGGTATTGTCCAAGATCACATAACAGAAATAATTGAGATACATGCAGGAAGTCAGGATGAGCATGAATAATGGAAATGTAAAAACTAGAAGGATAGTGATCAAACAAAACAACAATAAAAATTGTCGAAACACAACATGATTACTAAATGTAGGAATGATGGATGCTGTTGACAAAAGGTTGCAGAGTACCATATTGGTAGATATACTTGTTCTCAAGCCATATTGAGTCTGTCATCTGAAGAGTATGATTTAACAGCAGTCACCTGGACATCACAGGAATCCCAATAATCTGTGCTGTTGATGTACATTCAGTTGGTTACCATTGCTTCCAAGATGGTCTGGTTGCTATATCACTGTAAAAATCAACACAGTGTGCCTGCAGCTGGTTTGAATCTAGCACATTTAGATTGTGAAACCTGCAATCACTTCCTTTTAGCCACAGAATTTAACACTATTGCATACAGTTAGAACTAAATGTTCCTGACAAAATATTACCTTTCCAGTAGTTAAAGTTATCAATTTCTTTTAGGCAAGATACGAGCTCTCCTTTTATCTGACAGGTATCGCTGTAAGTTCCTGTACACTGGCATAAAGTCATGGCTGAATATTGAAGCTGACGTGTTCCACAGAAACCTGCGTAGATGCTCTTGTCCTCTCTATGAATAGTTTTAAATATTTTCATTCACAAAAATACTACATTTCTTCATAAAAAGGTCATTAAATAAGTTTAATTTTAAAGTAAAAAATTGAGGGCTATTTCAAGAAGTACCTACTAGGGGATCTTAGTTTAGTGGCAAAAGCACTGAAATAAGTGTAACTAGTTACAAGGGAACTACTATGAAGGAGATAGAATCAACTAATCTGTATTCTAACAGTTTTCTGGGGAAAAAACAATGAATTAAGAAACATACTGAAAAGCCTTCAGATTATAAGCAGTAATTTGGTAAAGTAGTAGTATGGTATCATAAATGCAATAGTCAGTTTGTGAAGTTTTATTACATTTTAATTTCATTATTTGCATATAGGAGATGTCAAGAGTGCCATAAAATCATATTTTGGGATTGAAAGGCAAGACATATATATATATATAGGGTAGCCGGGGGTAAAGATGCGCTGGGGGCAAAGATTCGCAGTCGTTTTTTTCCGGAACTTCGGGTTTTTCCCGCAAACCACGTGGCCACGCCGGACGCTAACATCCGTTTCTGTCGCACAACGAATTTTCATCGGTCACGGGCAGGTCATTTTTGAGCTATGAGGTAAATTCATTTTTTAACGTTCTCGATCTAACTTTTTTTCCACTTCTCACTCTTTGTCCTCTGTTATCATTACTGTCATGTTATTTTACATGTCTGAACTGAAAACTATATTGTATTGTTAAGTTATTAAGCATGTTACATTGTCAAGATAATTTTTGTTTTCATGATATTTTATAAAAATTGTGAACAGTGTGATTTTGGGGTAACGCCGCGCACACTGACGGGGCAAACATGCGCTGCTGACTGACTGCGCATGTTTGCCCCAGTCACTTCCCCCTCATGTTGCCAAATATTTAAACCAATATTTTATTGTCACGTTATGTTTGTTTTTAGGAATTACAAACGGAAAATTGAGAAAATGATGCCACTGACTGAAAATGAAGCAGTCGCTGCTATAGATGCACAATCCCTTCCGATCACAGATGCACAATCTCCACGGGTCATAGTTGTACGGTCTCCGCCGATAATAGATGCATGTTCTCCGCTATTCATAGTTGCACGATCCGTGTCGGTTATAGCTGCACAATCTTCACGGGTCATAGTTGTACGACTCCGCAGATAATAGATGCACGACCTCCGCCGATGCACGATCCCCGCTATACATAAATGCACGATCCCCGCTATTCATAAATGCACGTTCCCGGCTATTCATAGATGCATGATTTCCTCTATTCATAGATGCACAATCTCTGCCAGTCATAGATGCACGTTCTCTGCCAGTCATAGATGCACAATCTCCGCCAGTCATAGATGCACAATCCCCACCAGTCATAGATGCACAATCTCCGCCAGTCATAGATGCACAATCTCCGCCAGTCATAGATGCACAATCTCCGCCAGTCATAGATGCACAATCTCCACCAGTCATAGATGCATAATTACCGCCGGTCATAATTGCACTATCTCTGCCAGTCATAGTTACACGTTCTCCTCTATTCATAGATGCACAATCTCCTCTATTCATAGATGCACAATCTCCGCCAGTCATAGATGCACGATTTCCTCTATTCATAGATGCACAATCTCCGCCAGTCATAGATGCACGTTCTCCGCCAGTCATAGATGCACGATTTCCTCTATTCATAGATGCACAATCTCCGCCAGTCATAGATGCACAATCTCCACCAGTCATAGATGCACAATCTCCGCCAGTCATAGATGCACAATCTCCGCTATTCATAGATGCACAATCTCCGCCAGTCATAGATTCATAATTACCGCCGGTCATAGTTGCACGATCTCTGCCTGTCATAGTTGTACGATCTCTGCCTGTCATAGTTGTACGATCTCCGCTGATCATAGATGAACGACCTCCGCTATTCATAGATAGTTGAAATTATAGTCAAACGCTTTATAGAGCACTCCAACACGTTGTTATAGTTTTAAACGGATCTAAGCACTCAGTCTCTGTATTAAATTTTGTTATTCATATTTACGTTTTTTCATTTTTTTTTCGTATTAAAGTTACATAAAGATACATATGCCTAGTCTTTGTGCTCTATTATCTTCCCACATTGTGACTGACTATGTTTAGATAGGAAGTGACGTTGTTATTTTGCTGGTTTTGTCAATTTTCCCATGATTTTGTAATTGTTTTTGCCTGCGCACGTTTGCCCCAGAAATTGGGGCAAAGGTGGGATTATACTCATGTTCATTAAATCTCATTCTACGGACTAAACGTGATTGTATGTTGTAAATACCCTGACGATTGTTAGATGGATGGATAAGCTACACGATGCTGCTAGTTTGGTCTCTCATAGTTAAGTCTATTTGTCAGAATACGGAAAAAAGTGAAAAACGCGCATCATTGCCCCCGGCTACCCTATATATATATATATATATATATATATATATATATATATATATATATATAACGAATGTGTTCTCTTTACGGTGCTCGATTAACGGTTGTTCCTTCCCGAAAATAATGGCAACCTACGGGAATATTGTGCCTAGAAGTTTCCAATGGATTAACCAACATATGGAAAAACAACAAAATAGAAACGAAAGTGCTAATGTTACGAACTTTTATTTTTCCGGTTGCAACATACGGCTGTGAAACATGGACTCTAAGTAAAACAGCGGCAAAGAAGATCAACGCCTTCGAGCTGAAATGCTACAGAAAGATACTTAGAATATCATGGAAGGATAAAATCAGAAACTCAGATATTATAAACACACTGAATATTCCAGAGTGTTGGTTACTAAACACAATAACAAAAAGAAAACTACGCCTGTTTGGTCATATAAAGAGACATAACTGTTTAGAAAGACAAATAATGGAGGGAAGAGTACCTGGGAAGAGGAGAAGGGGCAGACCAAGAAGACGATGGACTGACGACATTAAAGATAACATGAATACATCGCTAGAAAATGCAAGCCACATTGCCCAAGACAGAGAGAGGTTCAGAGAGTTCATTGGGAAGACAACGTTCTGGAAGGAATACGTCACATGACATATATATATATATATATATATATATATATATATATATACCTATAAAGGAAAGTAAAGGTAACAACTTGCTGTTACAGCTGGGTTGAATGGAGCAGCGGTTGTGTTAAGCAAGAAATTATGACCCAGATTTTTTTTTCTATCCAGACGTGGTTTCAAACATGGCATGCTGTAACCTCGTACTAGTAAATAAATTCACTATCAACTAGGCTAGAACTTGGCACTCTGTAACCTGGTGCTAGTATTTAAGCTTACTATCATCTAGGTTACGATGCTCACTGCCAACTAGGCTTCAACCTAGCACTCTGTAAACTGGTACTAGTAAGCAAGCTCACTTTCAACTATGCTACCACACACACTGTCAACTAGGCTACCACGCTCCTAATATATTTTAATATATTATATATTTAATATATCCTAATATACTTATATATTATGCAAATTATATTATAAATGTAAATAAAAATCAGGCACAAATATAAACTTAAAACAATAAAGAAGACATTCTGATTAATTTCTTACCTCCAGGTCAGAGAGAACTCATCAGGTCTGAGACCTACTTGATCAAAAGAAGTTCCATCTGACTTGATCAGCACAGTATCTTTGACACCATCATAAAATCCACAAAGGCCTGAGGACAAATGATGTAAAGCACAGATAATTGCACAATTTTTTTTCTCAGGCACAGATTTAAAGGGTTAGGATGGCACAATTGCTTTTATAAAGAAATAATTACTTCTTCTTCTTCTGCGTTTGTTCTCAAACTCCTGCAGATTAGCAGGATGTACTCCTGAGAAAGGAGTGCGTTGTGTCATGGTTTACAGCTTTGCTGCGATATCTGTGCCTTTTGGCCTGACACATCCGACTTCAGCATGGCTTTGCATCACTGACCCTATATGGGATGGGACAGCCAACTCCATCCCATAACCTCCTTAGTCGCCAGACATGCGTGGAAGGTAAACAGTGTTGCTATGCTTTGCTCTCCTTTCGGGCCCCGACAACTCACGGGCGGAAATAATTACTATTAGAATAAAACAATTATAATTATAAAATAATAATTATAATTATAATTAGCAAGGAACAATAATACAGCTAATAAAATCAAATAACAAACCATTGGTACTGCTGAAGTCTGCAGGAGAAGCAATGATCAGAACTATCAGATGTTCATTTTTCACTTCCACCTCAACAACAGTTCCTGTTGGCAGTGTAATCTGCAAAGGACAAGGTGAAAAAAATACATTCAAACATGAACTCATGAACTATCAGGTTAACATTTGAAATATACCTGAAGAAACAATACCTGCAAAACTAAAACTTTCTAACTTAATACCGCATGAGCAAGGATACATTATTTAGTCGAGAGATCATCATCACTGCACACAGGACACATCTACAGGGGCTCTGATGTCCCCCTGATTGTATCCTCAATTACATCATGCCACATTTCAAGACCAGCTCCTTTATTCTGGACATGGAAAATGAATCTATCTTCTCTGCTTATGCTGGGAGGTGCCACAGGATTGAATGAAAATCAGTTGTTGGGCTATTGCACGTCTGGTCACTTGATGTAATACTGTGCCGTGTCAAAATGTTGGTAACTCCTTCAATCCATCTTCTTCTTGATCTTCCTCTGTATTGTGCTGTTTCCATTTTCATGTTGTATGCTCTTGCCGCTGGCCATTAAGGGTTCATTCGCATTAGGTGGCTGAACCATTTCAATCTCTGGTTCATCTTAGAAAAGGAATCATCTTCATAAATTTTGTGTGATCATGCAATTTTTCTCACAGAGTACAATATGTCAGCTCTGTCCATTGCCTTGCTATTCAATACAGAGGCAGAGCCTGCCAATATATCTGCTTTCTCATTGCCTAGAATATCTGTATGACCAAGCACAAAAATAAATGTGACACCCTTCAACTTTGACCTCTTCACAGCGTCAAGACACTGTTCACAAATACAGCCAGCTTATATTTTCTTGATCATGCTCACTGAGAATGCAGACATTGTAGAAGGATTCTTTAATGCTAAGACTATATATCATAATATAGTTTGTTCACATTATTTTATCAAAAATAAATTCCATAAGAAATAAAACTAATCTATGTGATGTGTCCTTTACAGAATGTTGTCCTCCCTGCCATTCTGTTAGGCTCTCAGTTCTGTGGAAAAGATGCTCAGCCTCTTTCAGTTTCATGTGTTCATCATAGTCTTGGTCTGCTTCGTGTTCTCTTTCCCGGAACTTTTCCTTCCAAGAAAAATATTTCTAAATAATTGTGTTATTTTATGTCCAAAATATGTTAGCTTGTGTTTGTTTATTGTTTTACAGAGCCAGTCTTTTCCTATGTTCAGGTCTTTGCAGATCTCTGTCTTGGTTTGTCTTCCTGTCCATGATTTTCTTAGAACCTTTCATTTCAAATGTTGATATTTTCTTTTCCTATTACCATCAAATAAATCATGAAAATATTCACAAAATCTACTTTAGGACTAGATCTTTAGCATATTAAATTTATTAAATCATAAACCAAGATGCTTAAAAGTGACACAGGTAAATGGACAATAATATAATATAATAATATAATATAATAATATATATGAAAATGAGGATTTATTATTAAGAAAAATCAGAATTCTTCTTATCAATCATATCTGTCTGCAATCCTGGTCCTTTTACTTTGAATCTGAATGTAACTCACCTCATATTTCATACCACCTCATTTAACTCACCTCATATTTCAGACCACCTCATTTAACTCACCTCATATTTCATACCACCTCATTTAACTCACCTCATATTTCAGACCACCTCATTTAACTCACCTCATATTTTAGACCACCTCCTATACGTCTCACTGATGTACCATATGTAAGCTCCTCTGTTTGATACAGTTTCACAGACAAAGTATGCACTGCTTCTTGACCAGTCAAAGTTCCACATCGGTCAATGATGATTACATCATCATCAGATTTGACAGCAACAGCACAAACACAGGAGCCATACTGCTTATTCTTGCAACGTCTGTAAAAACCTCGAACCTGTTGAAGATTTAATGTAGAATAAAATACACATAAAATACAACACCATTTATTTACTCATAACACACCATCGAGGCGAGATCCTTGTTGTGGAGATGAGGCTTATTTCAACCAAAGAATTGCTGAAAACTAAGACGCACCAGGCCCTCCAAAAATCTAGCAAGATCACAGTCTGCCCTAGCAGGTACAGATACTGAAGATGGAGGCAACCAGCTATCAGCCAGGAGGCATACCACAGCTACCAGGATGCCACGCACGAACTCATGGGATGGGAATACATTAACTACTCATAACAATAACATATTAAGATTAATCATTCCTAAAATCTTTGCTTTGTCTTTCCTCAATTGGTCATAGATTACAGATAACTAGTTAAACATGCAGACAACACAGTGCTATTAACATCAAATGAGAAAGACTTTATGAAAATAATAAAAACAACAAAAAGCTTCAGCGAACAACAAAACGTGTTTCTAAATATGAAAAAGACAAAAATAATGACAACAGACACATTGAAAACAAGACCAAGAATTAATATTTATAACAATGTTTTAGAAGAAGTGACAAATTTCAAACATCTAGAAGCTAACATAAACAGTGCAGGAGCTAACATAAACAGTGCAGGAGCTAACATAAACAGTGCAGGAGCCTGTGTAGTCGAGATCAGGGGGAGACTAGCAATAGCAAAATTAAAAAAACTGAAAAAACTGTGGCAAACACAAGAAGGTAAAGTCAAAGGGAAGCGAGCAAGAGGTAGATAGAGATACAAGTGGGAGAGTAACATCACACGATCGACAGGTTACAGTTTAGCAGAGTGCACCGCCAAGACAAGAGACAGGGGATGCTGGAGATCTGTTGCAGCCAACCTTCGTTGCAGAGATGGCACTTGATGATGATAAGCCTAATCTAATCTAAATCTACTCTGCTCTAATACAGGCCCTAAATCTACTCTGCTCTAATACAGGCCCTAAATCTTCTCTGCTCTAATACAGGCCCTAAATCTTCTCTGCTCTAATACAGGCCCTAAATCTACTCAAATTGAACAGAAGTTTGCTCTCAGAATAAAGAAGTCACATGTAGGCATTTAGAAACATAATAAAGCATAGGCCCCCCCTAATCATCATCAGATGCCATGCCTTCTGGTGTAGGTGATCATGGCTCTCCACAGCTCTCTCTCTA
The DNA here is from genome assembly GCA_034231615.1 of Meghimatium bilineatum. Lineage (NCBI taxonomy): Eukaryota > Metazoa > Mollusca > Gastropoda > Stylommatophora > Philomycidae > Meghimatium > Meghimatium bilineatum. The sequence goes on along the minus strand of CM067299.1, from coordinate 117,662,816 downwards.
TCTCCAGTATTATGTATCAGGATCGTTGTTGTTTCCCTGCCATGCCAGATTGTTAAACTGTTTTCTCACATTGTCACCGTCTGTCTCTGTTTTTTCAGTCTTGCCTATTGTGACTGTTCTCCAACCTCCTTGTCTCAAAAGTGGCCATAAAATGAAGATTGTCTTTTTCCTATATTATTCATTAAGCTCAGTCTCACATTTGACTCAGCAATTCCAAATTAGTTTTCCTGGCAGTCAATGTGATTCTCAGCATTCTTTTGCAGAACCACATCTCTGCTGCCTCTAATTTCCAACTTTCCTATTTGTTTATTGTCCAAGACTCACATCCATATGTTAGTATACGCGTTATATAGCACTGAAAAACTCTCTTCCTCACTTCTAATGACATAACATAATTAAAGCAGTATGAAATTCATATGTAAAATTATAGGCCTATGATTAAAAGTAGACATGCTGAATAAAGACATTACCTCAAATGGCAGCATATTATGTCTATAGAGAACAAATTCACCCTCATAGTTGACTGTGTAGTATCTGCCATCAAATGTTATCTGGGAAGGATCATTCATTGCAACACAAACAGCTCCAAGATCTTTGTTGACAGCAGTTACCTTCAAATTAATATTAAGAATGCTGTTAACTCTTTAAATCTGTAAGGGTTTTCTTACCCTGTCATAATGTATTTAGAAGTAACTATAAAACTGGAGGTTTTAGCAGCTTATTGGCATTAAGGATTTGTTTAACTGGCCCTTTTAACAACTTTCCAGAGAATAAGGAGTTAATGATGAGCTATAAAGCTCATACAAGCACTATTTTCATAAGTTTTTTTATTACATTCTGTTTTTGTAAGCATTCATTCCCAAACTCCTGTTGTATGTCTAACATAGCAAGATAACTGTCCTAATATATTTCAGCAAGATGTCGGCCAGAGAATTGAGGTGCACTACACTGTGTCACATCTGCCACATCTTAACTTCTGTGCTTCTCTTCTCTTGCATTCATTCTCAAACTCCTGCAGATTAGCCTAGATAACAGAATGTAGTCTAGATAATTGAATGTAGTCTAGATAATAGAATGTAGTCTAGATATTGATAATAGAATGTAGTCTAGATATTGATAATAGAATGTAGTCTAGATATTGATAATAGAATGTAGTCTAGATATTGATAATAGAATGTAGTCTAGATATTGATAATAGAATGTAGTCTAGATAATTGAATGTAGTCTAGATAATAGAATGTAGTCTAGATATTGATAATAGAATGTAGTCTAGATAATTGAATGTAGTCTAGATAATAGAATGTACTTTATATAACAGAATGTAGTCTAGATAATAAAATGGTCTAGATAATAGAATGTAGTCTAGATAATAGATTGATTCTTGATTATTGATTAGGAACAAGTGTCACAGCACAGGGGGTATTCCCATATATGCTTTGTTTGCCGTTTCATCAGCCATCTAAAAGTTTATAAGCTCAGTGTTCCAGTCAGTTGCTGATTACGTGTTCTTCTGATCTTTCCAGAGAGGGAGCACATTCTCCCAATGCCTCTGGTCACTCCCATTTCTACCATTCTCTGAGTCTCGTTAGAATTCTTCCTCGTCTTCTCGTAGGGTATCCATGACTGCTCCAATCAATTCAATCCTGTCTCTTCATATCTCGGTGCCGTTCACCAAGGCTTTACCAGCCACCACATCAGTTTGTTTGTTTCCCCTGACCCCAGCATGACCTGGACAGTAGATCCATGTAATGTTCCATGCATTGTTGAGAAGAGTGACCCATTTAGTTCTGATCATACACTTTTCTATCTTGCACAGCATACTTTGAGACTCCGACAGAATCACTGAGTCTGTTGGTAGTTGTGTCGCCAGCCAAGTGAGAGCTGCTGTCCCCGCTTCTATTACCATCCTCATACTGATGCTGTAGTGGAGTACACAGCTGATTTCTCAGCTACTTTCTTGCCATTTTGGTAAGCCATGAAACCCCAACCACAATTGTTTGTTTCTTGTGTTACTGAGCCATCTGTGTAAATTATTGTATCATGTGGCTTCGAGTGCTGCAGTATGAGTTCTTGGATCATTCCCTGAGTTCTTTGATCATTCCCTCTGTTCTGTTGGCAGCCCAGATAATAGAATGTGGTCTAGATAATAGAATGTAAACCAGATAACAGAATTCATTGTGTCATGGATTACAGCTTAGTTGTGATATCTGTACCTTTTGGGGACACTGAGCTTATACACTTTTAGATGGCTGACAGAATGGCAAGCAGAGCATATATGGAAATACCCCCAGTGCTGTGACGCTTGTTTCTAATCAAGAATCAAGAACCATGATAGTCAAATCTGATTGTGTGAATGTTTCATATCAATGAAGCTAACTACCACAAACACATATACAAACACATAAAAATAGTATGCATGTGTAGGAACATACAGAGATATATATGGAGATGGGGCAACCAATAAACAGCATCAACAATTATGAGGAAGAGGGAGGGGGAATACACATTTGGTTTAATCAAAATTGATGAAAACAAATATAACGGATTCTTTTATTTTTCCTCCATATTCTACAGTATAATAAGCTATTTCCCAAAAACCTAAACTTATAATCAATTTCTAGCAATACAACAAGTGATTTTACTCAAGTAAAAAGTAACAAGTATAATAAAAGACTCATCTGCAGGTAACAGCTTACCTCAACTTTCTGCAGCTCTCGTGATATTAAAATACGGTCATCATTGTCTTTTAAAGTTCCTGAGACATAAACCACCTTTGTCTCATTTTTATCTTGAATTAGGTCAACAGTGGCAACAACTGGAATTTTCACTAATGTTTGCCAGTTGCTTGAGGTTATCTCTTGGCTACACAAGACAGAACCATTTACACTGACCGAATTTGAAGTTCCAAGAACGATCTGTGATGTGCTACCAGAGGTGGGACAACCTAACTCACAGCCATCGTGGCTGACCTGGACAGTTATGTATATAGAGCAGTCAGAACTGGTGTTAAATGTGTTGCAAAGAAAAGCTGGTGGTGTGTGAATAACAACTGTTATCATTTCCCCAGCCTGTCCCTCTGTTACGCTCAGACGTGAGGAACTTGTTACCTGTACAGATATATGAAATAACTTTAATATCTCATGTGTACTGTTTCATGTAATATAAAATTCTCTAATAAAATAATCACAATGGGGCAGCAATAGCATGATTGAATGCAAACTAGAGTTCAGAATGATGGAGATTATTCTGAAACGTTTCCTGTCTCAGAGTTAAACAGGGATTTGTATTATCACGTGTAACATATCACTAAAACATTGGATTTTTAAAATTTAAGGTTGTTTTATGTGCAAGATCTATTGGTTCTTTGCAGCCAATTTAAAATACCTACCACAAAGATCAGCTGGATTATGTTGCTCCTTTTGAATGCACCAAGTGTGTCAATGCAACTCTCATTATGGCACAACCTGATCCCACAAGACAACTGAAATGATAAAAGTTAATGTTCATTTTTAAAACTAAATAGTGTCTGTTATGATGAAAATTGAGTTAAAGTAGAATCACAGAACTACTTATAAATTGTCACCATTTTCTTTTTCTTATATGCACACTTGCCGACATTAACTTGAATAGTAGGCAGCTTTCCGTCTTTCCAGATGATAGTATTATTGTTGTGCTATTAGAAATACAATCTACGATCCATGGAGATGGTGAATGTGACGTACAAGACCAATCTGAGCCACATAGAATCTTCTACAGTGTGTACAAGGAATCACAGGCCCACTTGAGTCTTCATTCAAACCATTAACACTGAATATAAATGACAATACCCACTGTTTATCTTTTCCAGTAATCTAGAAGAGTATTCTGCACACATTGTACACTCTTAGCTGACTGATTTCCCACAAAAACTGTAGCATGAGAAATTCAGACTAAGCATATCCAAATCACTTCATTGTTGTTCAAATTCAAACTAAGCATATCTAAATCATTTCATTGTTGTTCAAATTCAAACTAAGCATATCTAAATCATTTCATTGTTGTTCAAATTCAGACTAAGCATATCTAAATCATTTCATTGCTGTTCAAATTACTGCAGTTTCAACTTTTTACAATATCTTGATAAGCCATCACTCTAGACTTTCCCCTTAAAATATCCCCCCCCCCCCACTCATGTTCTCTTTCAGTTTAAAACACAATTTATTTTTAAGAGGGTCCGGTCCGCTTAAGTTGGGTTTTACTGAATGATTAATGTATCTATTTCCATCCATACAGTTTGCCCTGTGTTGCCAGATTCTCCTATATTTTTAACTGGCTGGGCTATCCATAATACACTAGGGATTTATTTCCAGCTTTTGGTTTATGAAATTCCCTTCCTTATACAGTATAAATAAAGATGCAACAAAATGTCACATACAGACTAAGTAATATGCAATGGTGACCTGCATGGTATTACACTTTCTACACTATACCTGAGTGCCATAGACCAGATTGGTCAGTTTCCTTCGGTTCATATATGCAGAGTAAGCAGTTTCATTCTCATTGGTCCAAACTGTTGATTTCTCTACTACAGCTGCATTAACCAACCAGTATATAGTAGCTTGAAGAGTGGAATTTGTACTGAAGACTTTAAAATCACATGCAAGAGTGTAACTGTCTGTATCACTGGCACTAGGATCTAACTTAATAGATGCCACTGGGTTTGCAACTGGTAGAACAGGTTCATCATCTGTAGGAAAACATACTTTATTTTAGTAATTAGATTGCAAAACATGAAACAATTAAGCCTTATGACTGCCTTACCTGGTTTTTTTTTAGTTTAGTTCTGTTTTCTGAATCCATATGAGGAAAAAAGAGATTACAAGAACTGTTGGAACAATGTCTGTGGTCAAATATATTAAAAAGACAAATAGTTCTGCCACTTAATAGCACATCCATAGATACTTGATCTCTCTCAGCACATGATGAAGAGTATACATGCTGATGGTTCCTGTAGGTTGCTGGTTACACACACACACACATTAGACACCCCTCAGTTCTGCTATTACCTGGTGTTAATTTCAAATTCTTTAAGTCATATTATCATATCTCCTTCCAGTCTTGTGTCGTCATTTAGAAAATATTCATGTAAATATCTTAAAATATCATTCTTATCCATAAATAATTCTCCTAGTATTTGTGCTTTTAACACTAATGTGTCAGGTCTTTCATTACTGTAAAATCCTGCATGTTCAGGAGACATGCTTTGTACATCCAATGAATAGATGATGGGCAAGGATTTCTCATTTATCTCTGTCCTTAGATATATATTCTCTGCATTTCTTCAAATATATGATCTCTTGTATATTATCCTTATTTTTCTTGTGCCTGTTTTCTCCCAACCTTTCCAATGAACTTGACATTGCTTTGAATAAATTTGATATACTATGCATTATATCAATCATGATGGAATCTATATAATAGCAAAATATAATTATTTAATTTGTTATTTATACAAATCTCTTCCAAAGTGGCCAGCTGCATTTCATTTATGTCATGAAAGTGTCTTGTGTGTATCACACACAAGCTGTTAGTGCAGCTTAGCAGGAACAGAGTAGGTAATCATAAATAACTCTTAAAGTTCTAGGCACCATTTAATGTCACTTTCCAGTATCTATATTCTCAAAGTTCTAGGCACCATTTAATGTCACTTTCCAGCATCTATATTCTTAAAGTTCTAGGCACCATTTAATGTCACTTTCCAGTATCTATATTCTTAAAGTTCTAGGCACCATTTAATGTCACTTTCCAGTATCTATATTCTCAAAGTTCTAGGCACCATTTAATGTCACTTTCCAGCATCTATATTCTCAAAGTTCTAGGCACCATTTAATGTCACTTTCCAGTATCTATATTCTTAAAGTTCTAGGCACCATTTAATGTCACTTTCCAGTATCTATATTCTCAAAGTTCTAGGCACCATTTAATGTCACTTTCCAGCATCTATATTCTTAAAGTTCTAGGCACCATTTAATGTCACTTTCCAGCATCTATATTCTTAAAACACTCTCATAAACAGTGTGTAAAAATATATTATAAGAGTTTAGTACTTAATGTAGAACACAAATTTTGTTGTAGTTTTATGATGGATGAACAACAGGTTATCGTATAGGTGATATATATATATATATATATATATATATATATATATATATATATATATATATATATATATATATATATATATATATATATATATATATATATACTAAAACACAAATAACACTATACACACTAAAAAAGACATATTCCCTATTTAACATTTCAATCTTAAGGTCTTTTTCAAAAGTTTAGGGATTTTGTTGGAATTACTACTCTATTACCTGATACACATATCCACTCTGCAAACAAATATCCAGGCCAGCGGACAAAGTCATTTCCTGCAGCAATGCTTGTTTTTGGAGATAAAACACAGAGACTTGCATCGTAAAGCAATTGAGCAGACCGACATAAAAACTGTGTTTCTTGCAGACAGAGTCTGCGGCACTCCACAATAGAGTTTACTCCAACTATTTGTTTTCCACCTGAAGTAAGGATTGCAAAGCCAGGTCTATGAACCCAGGTAAGATCCTTCTTGCTGCATGGATCTGCAAAATTTATAAAGAGTATATAATATTTCACTTGGTGAGGGCATTATAATTTGTCTGTTATTTTTAATTCAATATTTGTGTGTTTTATATTCACTTTTTGACAAAGACCATTATTGGTCGCAACGTAGAAAATGTCTTTGCTTAAAATATTTGAAATATTTGTGCCTTTCAGTCTGGCACATCTAATCGCAGCAAGGGTTCTGAGTTACTTTGACTCTCCATGGGATGGGGTAGTTAGCTGGCACATCTGACTGCAGCAAGAGTTCTAGATACTTTGACCCTCTATGAGATGGCGTAGTTAGCCGCACCCCCACTCAAATCTTTATTAGTTGCTTCTAATGGCATGTATGGCAGGTAATACCCCTTTCAGGTCTCAGCAATACAAAGACATATTCACATCAGAACATCTTAAATTTATTTTGAATAATTTCTGAACATTTACCCACAAAATTCATCGTACCCAAAAATAATTGTATGTCAGTTGCAAAGACTTGGCTGCAAAGACTTGGTTAAAATATGAGACAGTGAAAATGTTAGTCATTTTAGATATGAACTGTTGTAAAGCACAAGTACAGGAGTATTGTGCCAAGAATTTCCTTATGGATGTTGACAGAGTCTTGAGAGTACCATGAACAGCAAGAAAGACCAACCAAGATGTGCTAAGAAAAATCAGCGCTCAAGAAGGCTGATTTTTAAACACCATATTAAGAAGGATATGGTACAATCAAAATCCTTCTTGTATATTTTGCAGCATCTACTATGGCAAATCGACTTTTATTTCCACAGCCCAAAGAAAACCTCCCTGTACTCCTTCACACTTCACAGATAAACATGCAGTAATGAAAGTTTTTTTTTTTATTAAGAAGGGTAGTTACACAACAGGATATCTATAAGTAGGAATGAAGGGTGTTAAAACTGAAAGATAGTGTGATATCAATTAGACAATTATAGAACTATTTCTCTACTATTCTTCCTTCTGTGCACAAATTCATGTCAATGCCAGTTTGCTGTATCATCCTAGATCATTAACAATGCAAAACTATTCTGGAAGAACTGTGGGAAATTTTCTGGAACAAACTGTAGTTAAACTACCAAAAAATTATGTAAGTAAAAAAATAATTTAAAAATTGTTCTACGGACTAAACTTGAGGAAATAAAGAAAATAAACTATAGAAGGTGCAAATCTATCATCAGTGCAAATTATTGTTTATTCATTGTCACTGAAAATCCTTCTGTGTGGGGAACATTTGCTACATACAACTGGCTTTTGCCAAAAATGACAACAAAATGGGTCTAATATAGCAGACATCCATATAGAAAGTGCTCCCTCTCCGGAAAGATCAGAAGAACGCGTAATCAGCAACTGATGGGGACATAATACTATAACAATAATAATAATAATAAAACCCATAATCCGTCAGGGTCGTAGGGTGTCACATTGAACAATTTGGTACAGAAATATCAGCACATATCTCTATCCTCTACATCCTGATGATTTGACACACACCCTGTCCAGTCCTTTATATAATATCGGGCCATGTCTTCTTCTGGACTCCTCATGTCCTTCTTCCCTCCACCATACCTTGAAGATCTCTTGTCATCAAGTAATGTCTCATCCCGTGCCAGTACCACCGGAATTGATAAAGTTTCATGATTGTTAGCAGTGGTTTTTACTGATCTGTTACTACATTAATTCTATCATGCACAAACACATTGGTATTATGTTCTCAGTAACAGTTACTACATTAATTCTATCATGCACAAACACATTGGTATTATGTTCTCAGTAACAGTTACTACATTAATTCTATCGTGCACAAACACATTGGTATTATGTTCTCAGTAACAGTTACCTAACACAAGTCTATAGAATTTGTTTTCAAATGACTGGATTCTTCTGTCTAAATCTCTAATGTCAAACATCGAAGTTACTTAATTTTGTATCTCTTACCTCAGTTTACAAAAATACTTACTATTTTCACATATCCACATAAAGTTAGAGATAAATGTGTCAATTATAAGACTATTGGAACTGCTGCTGCTGGTGCTGTAGGTACAATTGTTGCTGGTAGAATTGAAATCAAATGAGGAACATTCATTGTCTGCTACCTCATACATACTAAGACACCTGCGTTTACATGTCTGCTCATCTCCAGCTTCTGTCATTCCTCCCAAAATGTAGCCTTTATCTTCCAGCCAAATTAGATTTAAATCTTGACAGGAGTCTTCAAACAAGGAAATCATAAATAATGAAGTATGTAAGAGCAAACTAAGAAATTATAAATGATGAAGTGTATGAGAATAAAATCAATAAAATCATCATGGTAAGTCTGTATGAGCAGATACCAAATAAAATGTATAAATGATGAAAGTATGAGAAAAAACGAAATAAAAAATGATGACGTCTGTATGAACAGGAAAAGAAATGAAATAATAAATGATGAAGTCTATACGAGCTGGCAAATATAATTATAAATGATGAAGTCTATACGAGCTGGCAAATATAATTATAAATGATGAAGTCTATATGAGCTGGCAAATATAATTATAAATGATGAAGTCTGTCAGATGATTTTCAAAATCATTCTTCTTAAAAAACCACATCTCAGTTGCCTCCAGTTTATCTTGAGCACTTATGTTTACTGCCCATGCTTCACTTGCATAAAGAAGGATTGGCTCAATATAACATCCTAGCACTCGAACTCGTAATAATAACGGTTTAAAAGATGAAAATGGCCAAACATACTGATATAGCATACAACTATGTCAAGTTTTATTTATTTTACAATGTACAAAATATTAAAATACCATTAGCTGTTTGCCATGCACTTGTGTTGATTAGAGGGTCACAGTACTCCCGAGGTGATGAAGGATTGAACTCTCTGTTCTCATAGCAGAAGCCATCAATCAGACAAGCAGTTTTCTAATAAAACACAATATCTTTATGTCAGTTAGTGAATACTTTACTAATAGAAAAATTAGTTAATTAAATGTTGTCGCCACTTCTATTTCCATTATTACACCTGATGCTGTAGTGGGGTACGCAGCTGACTTCTCAGGTAATTTCTTGTCATTTAAGTAAGCCACGAAACCCCTACCACACCTGTTTGTTTCTTGCGTTACTGAGTCATCTGTGTAAATTATTATATTAAAAGGTGTCGAGTGCTGCAGGATGAGTTCATGGATCATTCCCTCTGTTCTGTTGGCAGCCCAGTCACAGCACTCTCTTCCTAGCTGTATCACAACTGTTGTCAATAACTATCTATGATAAATTTATTTACCTTTAAAATGTATCAGCTTTCTTATTCTCAACATCATACAAGCATACACATTTAGAGTCAGTTTTAAGCCTAATTTTTTTATCTTGACCTATTTAACATCTGCTATCCTCTAATATTCAAAATCTAGAAATTTTAAGTTATTTTAATAAATCTAGATTTATGCTAATGGTAAAATTAATAAATCTAGATTTATGCTAATGGTAAAATTAATAAATCTAGATTTATGCTAATGGTAAAATTAATAAATCTAGATTTATGCTAATGGTAAAATTGATTAACACAGCTGATTAATATCTAAATAATCAAGCCAAATAAAAATACATAAATACCTTCTGTACACAAGTTTGGGCCAGAATGTTGCAGTCAAAGCACCGGGAGTCGTATACAAACAGGTAAACTGATTTGCTGAATAATATTCTATCATTGGTGATTTGAATCTCAAATGTTCCAGAGCCATGAATTGGGCAAGATAATTCATTCACCGTCAAAAATGTGGCATTTGTATACTTCAATTCTCCGCCATTGTCATATGTACCTGAAGCATTTGTCTGGTGAAAAGTATTTGATTTTAATTGAATTGTTTGCACAGCTACACACATGTGATCTATCATCTCTAATAGTGCACAGTTTGTATGTCTTAAAACAAGAGAGTGATGTCCCCACTGCTTGAAAATAGAGAAGTGATATCACCAGTGCTATTAACATCCTTGAAAGAAGTCGGCACAAAATTTGTATGTGATCTTATATTGCTTACTCCCTCATATCTATTTTACTTGACTAGTGATTCTATTATTTTATCTGCAAGACAGTAATTCAATTAATTTTATCTATTAATGCAAGGCAGTAATTATATTATTTTATCTCTTGATACAGGACAGTGATTCTATTATTTTAGCGGTCCTTTCCCAGTCGTTGGGCCTATATTTTAAACTAAACGTGAAACTAACTAAATGTTCCAAAAAATGGGAATCCCCCAAAATAAATACAACACAGTTCATCTTATTCATTCATAATCAATTTCTGATTATTTCCCTGACACTGAAAACCAAACACTAACCCAGTGTTTAGGCCTATTCTTAACCCATCAGCGCACAATGCTTTTTAATTTCTCCATGCCCCTTTGAACAAACATATGATGAGTGTAGACAAACATTATGTACCCGGATATCCGAGGAAATGAAAGTAGACCTAATTATCATCCATTTCCACTAGTGCTCACAACTAAATAGAACGTGTTAGAGATCAGTTCAGTTGTGACCATGTACAACCACCGATACAATCCGTACAAATTTTCAATATTAAACCCATTTCTAATGTGTTTTTTTCAAAATTCAGATTTCTTTTGCTAGTGTTTAGTGGCAGAGTAATCTATGCCTAGTATGCGGTATTCTATTCCGGAATGAAATGTATTGGAAGTTTTCACATAAATTCTAGACCTAGTCAATAATGTTAGTTCACAATTTATCTCATATATCCCATATACATCAACACAAATTACATCACTACATTCAGTGACCATTTCTTTATTTCCAAACATAAAAACATAGGCCTACATACAGCTTTAAAAACAAACAAGTTATGGCAATTTACAAATACCCTCCATAAATAATTTATTTAAGTACTTGTAACGGCAAGGGCAAAAAGAGAATGCAGTTTTTGTCAGGCTGAAATTACTCAATTTGAATGCACAGTGGAGATGGTTAACAGTCATGCCCTTACCATGACTGTAGTAAGTCATGTTTCCTGTGTCTCTTTTTGCTTCTGGGGACACTCATTGCAAAGGTAATAATAATATTTTTGATCAGAGCCCAATTATCAATGGAACCTAATTATAGCAGCCATTGTGTAATTAGGAATACAGTGGTTGAAATTACAAAATATAGATCAGCACAGATTTATTAAAAAGTGTTAAATGTAAGCCCAACAACTGGGAAAGGACCATTTTATCTCTTGATACAGGACAGTGATTCTATTAATTTATCCCTTGATACAGGACAGTGATTCTATTAATTTATCTCTTGATAAAGGACAGTGATTCTATTAATTTATCTCTTGATACAGGACAGTGATTCTATTAATTTATCTCTTGATACAGGACACTGATACTATTAATTTATCCCTTGATACAGGACAGTGATTCTATTAATTTATAACTGAAAATAATTTTAATATTTGTTCTCTTGGTAAAAAGCAGTGAATCTATTATTAACACCCGAAACAGAAGGTCAGATATTGTACCCCTGCAACATAACATCCCTCACATTAAACACACTAAAACAAAGATAATTTATGACACACCATCAGACATGTATTTTTTAAAACTAATACAAAATCTATAAACAAGAGAAAAGGAACAGATATTGAACAAGATATAAAGATAGAACAAGCTAAACATTTCTTTTATGTAATTTTTAAATAGTCGTGAAGAAACATGATCGCCTATGCCAGTCGGCATGGCACTTGATTGATTGAATTTTTAAATATGACAAAAATCAAATCAAAGTGATTGTTGAGAATGTCCTGAATATGTAATGCTGAGAAAAACACACTGGTACAGAGAAACATCAGTGGAAGAAAAATGATATTGGCTCTGTATGAATTACAAACAATAGTAATGTTTAGCGAAGAGACAAAGCTTCAAATATAAGCACATTCCAGGTGAATGAAAGCAGAGGAAGTATCATTGAAAATTAGTCTGGACAGAATACAAATAAGCTTACCTCCATTTCCTTCACCAAACAGGACAATTTCTCCACATTAAGAGTGTTATCATTATAGATAATAACTTGATCACAGCTTTCATCCCGTAGATCACAAAATCCATCATTGCTCAGTTGAAACAAAACAGCAGGATCACTTATCTTCACAAAACAGTCACTGCCACCAAAGTTATTCTGGCAGATGCATACACCTGAGCAGGATTCATGAAAGCAACATTTTGAAATCACAACATACAATATATCTATTTATTTGTGAATAAAGAGGCACCATATAATAACAAATATAAATAACCAAAATATCGGAGGACATCAGACAAAATGGACGTTATTGTTATTTTTGATTTATTTTAGTTATAGTTATATAACTGTAGTTATAACTATTTAGTTATAGTGAGATAGTTATATTCAATAACCTTTATAATTAACTTCAAAAACAATACTGCAGGGAACTGTCGAGGGAGGAAGAATCAGAGGAGGACAAATAAAGACATGGACAGAAAACATCAAGGAATGGACAGGGCAAGATATTTCCACACTCATCCGCATCGCTGAGGATAGAATTAGCTGGAGGACTCTGTGTGCTGAAGCTTCCAATGTGGTACCCTTACGACCCTGAAGGGTTATGGGTTTATTGATTGATTGATTGATAATTAACTTCATATTTACCTCTTATAATAACAAACAATAGTCATAATGACAATTTAACACATTTACACATCTCCAAAATAAAATTAAAAAATCATAGATGATTAATCTTATTGTACTCAGGTTTTCCAATATATACGCCATCCGTCGCAACAAAGCAGCATGCCACATGCCACGACTACCGTTTATAGAATGTAACACTTTAGCTTCAAGAAGGGATTGTCTAAAAAATTCACAATGTAAACAATAAGCCTGTATTTCAAGCTGGATTCAAACCCTTGAGCGCAAGGCAAAGAACATAAATACTACACAAGGGAGATTGTCTCGCATCAAGCGATAATCCCCAGTGATCTTCAAAAAATTATTTAAGCAAGATCTCACAATTTAGGATTGAACATATGATCTCTTGAATGTAAGACAAACATCTTAACCACTACACCACTGAGATCCCCAAAAGTGAGATGTGACCTGTATTCATGTGACAATATGACTTAAACATGCCAACAGCAAATCAAACACACGAACATTCCTATAATTCACGGAAGAGATATATGATGATGTTGTTGAAATAATCCCTTTATCTGTGAGCAGGTAGCTCTTGACAGCCCATAGTCTTTCTGACAAAAGCACAGGTTCTTTTCAATTGTTAAGTAAAGTGACATCCAGACATGTAAAGTTGTCTCCCAGAAATGGTTGTGTATGGGAGGCTTATGGAAGCATATATAGTCCCTTAAGGGAGGCATTCCAGTGCGAAAGTATCCAAAGATTATCACTCCTTGCCAGGAGCACACACTTCACATTATTTGTCTGTCAGATTTGTTGATTATTCTGCAATAGTGGCATATTTAGAAATCCTCACCACCATGAGTCTTGAATAAAAAAAAAGGTACAATGTCTGCTGGGTCCATCTCTTGGTCAACCATGGGGATTATTTGATACAAGAAAAAATTCAGAAACACTTGTGTTTTTACAAGTGACAGGTTTAAACTAATGCAGAGGTTCTCATTGATGCTGGCGTAAAAAGATCAATCATGTCAAACATTAGGGACAGACAGTCAAGACTTCTAGTGCGTGCTGAGAAGAACACAGCCTGAACACTTAATAACCACTGAAAAGATTTAGGGAAGAAGAGATAGGAGACGACAAAGAGAAAAGTTGTTAGATGGACAAGTATTGTGGTACGGTAGAAGTTCACCAACCAAGCTTACTGACAGCACAAGAGACAGAGAGTCGTGGAGAAACATGATCACCTATGTCATTCGGCATGGCACTTTATTGATTGATTTCAATTGTGCATCGTCTTTGTGTGCCCTAGTTTACTTTCTCGCCTTGTAATCATATTTATCATTGTTCTCGCCTCTCTTCATCTCTATTGTTGTTTTCTAGACCTGTATGCTGTATAACATTGCTGGCGCATATTGTCTCCATTTTGGGGTTCTATTCTGTGTTCGTCCATAACTTGATAACAACCTGTTGAATGAAAGTTTGATCCTGTGTATTGTTCAACATTTTGGGGTTCTATTCTGTGTTCGTCGATAACATGATAACAACCTGTTGAATGAAAGTTTGATCCTGTGTATTGTTCAACATTTTGGGATTCTATTCTGTGTTCGTCGATAACTTGATAACAACCTGTTGAATGAAAGTTTGATCCCTGTGTATTGTTCAACATTTTGGGGTTCTATTCTGTGTTCGTCCATAACTTGATAACAACCTGTTGAATGAAAGTTTGATCCTGTGTATTGTTCAACATTTTGGGGTTCTATTCTGTGTTCGTCGATAACTTGATAACAACCTGTTGAATGAAAGTTTGATCCCTGTGTATTGTTCAACATTTTGGGGTTCTATTCTGTGTTCGTCCATAACTTGATAACAACCTGTTGAATGAAAGTTTGATCCTGTGTATTGTTCAACATTTTGGGGTTCTATTCTGTGTTCGTCGATAACATGATAACAACCTGTTGAATGAAAGTTTGATCCTGTGTATTGTTCAACATTTTGGGGTTCTATTCTGTGTTCGTCGATAACATGATAACAACCTGTTGAATGAAAGTTTGATCCTGTGTATTGTTCAACATTTTGGGGTTCTATTCTGTGTTCGTCGATAACTTGATAACAACCTGTTGAATGAAAGTTTGATCCTGTGTATTGTTCAACATAAAGCTGCTATTTAACTTTTTTCTCAATAATTACAACATTTACATTAAATTTGAGTTCAGTGATTGATCAAGAAGTGGTGAGTTCCTGGGTATTTAAGAAGTACCACTCAAATTACCACAAATCTGATGGTATGCAAGAAGTTATTATTAATTATGCACAAACCTTTCTGACAAGTGCCAGCCCCTCCACAGCTGGCAAGGCAAAATACATTCACAAAATCTTCAGGAGGTGATGGTGGATTTCCCTGCCAAATTGAACTGTTTCGTTCAAGTTGTAACTGACATTGAATTGAAATACTCTGTTGGGCTGCTTTAATCCATGACAAGTCATTAGATAACTGAAAATCAAAATTTCAGAAAATCAAGCCATATTTATTTTTAAAAAAGAAATAATTTTTAAAAAAAACTGAGCTAAAGTTGATATGATATGGTATGATGATAATTCCTCCAGGTGTGAGCATGTAGCTTTTGACCGCCCCAATCCTTTCTTACAAAAATACAGGTTGGTTCAATAAAACTTTCTGAGAATAGACCCAGACAATGCGTCACATTATATACAACATTGGATATAATTAGGATTGAAATATTTCTGGACCTAGTCTTTAATGGAACAAAACAGATCGGCATGGTAAGTGACATCTAGATGTTTTATTTGTTTGTATAGTCCATATTATGTTAGTTTTGTTCTGATACAACATAAATACAATAATGCCTAGTTATGTTGGAGAATTATCATTGTTTATTCTTAGTTGTGTAAATAAAGTGACACATGGACTCTTATGTAAGATCTCAATGGCATAGGGGATTATGGATGCATTTTTAGTCTCCAAAGGGAGACTTTGCAGTGAAAAAAATATTCCTGGAGTACCACGTCATTGAAGAGCACAGTATACACATCTGGACCAACTACCTCATCACTCATTTGTCAGATTTGTTGACCCATCTGCAGCGATGGCATTTCTAGCATTCCCCATCACCTAGAAGCCTGTCACAAAAGAACAAAGATGCAATGTCTGCTAAACTGCATCCATTCTTCATCCATGGGATTATTTGATAGAAGAAAAAAAAGTAAGAAATTTGACAAGATTCAAAATGTGACAAATATTTTCTCACAAATTAGCATTTCTGTACAAATTTTTCATAGTATTAAAAAATAATAACATTTTCATACGTTGAAACACAATATTTTTGATTAACACAAATTTTAACAATAAAGCTTCAGGATAATAAATGAAGAAACAAAACAAAGCTGTTACCTCATAGTTTCAGACTGTTATATTTATGTTTATAATTGTGAATAAGTATTAACTCCTAGTTTACCATATGCCTGGGGTGCAAAGGGAACGCATTGCTCTAGGCGGACCCAGGGTTAGCAGATAACCAAGATTCCAAATGTACCTCCACGCGGTGCGCCCTGGAAACAGAAATACAGCAGCTCAAGCTGATTCTGGCCAAATCATTTGGGGATCATGTCCGAGAATGTGGAGATAGCAGATGGAAAGAGATTTGACTGCACAAGAGACAGACAATATCTCCGACACCACCAGCAGCACCACATATAGCGACACTGTCGACATACAGTGAAGCTAGTCAGTCCAGTCCGAACATTGGAGGGGCGGCCAATGTAAAATGCACGTAAAGGTAGATGCATGGCGAGAGACAAATAGATTTCATACCGAGTACAATGAAACAATGAAAGGGCAGAACAGCGCTAGAGGGCAGCGCGAACTGCAAATAGAAAGTGAAAAGTCTCTAGGAAAGGGGAACTACAAGCTCCGTCAGCTCGAGACGAGCATCTAGTTACCTGTGTTCCTTACAGGCAGAGACCCAGACCCATTCATTGGTGTCTGGTAAAGCAAGAAGACCTAATCCAACTCTAATGTCGAGCCTTCCTAAACCGGAAATATGCTCGCGAAGAGAAAGGGTTCTGTACCCGATGGGCTTAGGCAAGAAAGGGACAACGATTTAGCCCTGGCCCAACTCTACTGTCAGGTTTTCCTACACCGGAAATACACTTGAAGAGAGAAAGGGTTCAGTACCTGATGGGTTCAGGCACTATTGGGACAAGGACGCTCAGCTCGAGAATGCCTAGCTCTCAAACGCGTGGTGTGAGACTCGAACTTGGACACGGGGTACACGATGTCGGTGAATGACACCTCGGCTAAGAGGGCGAAAGAGCCAGGGTCCAACTCCTCTGTTGAGTTCTTCCCCTTAAGGGGATGAGAAATGGTTCAGTACCCAATGGGCACAGGCACAGCACATCCAATTACACGAGGCAAGTTCATAGACAGTGGAACACCTCGTGCAAGTCAGACGAGAGCAAAAATCGTCTGGGCAAAGAGTCGCCACTATGCGTGCCTGGAGACAGATATAGAGGCTGTCACAGGCTAAGGGTAGCCCACCCGAATTGTCAAGGCATGCCGAAATCGGATGTAATCACGCTCCCTGCGGAAATCGCACGGATATCCGTGATGGTTACAATGGAGCAAACGCAAAACAAACAAACAAACCATATGCCTATTAGACTGGCATGGAAGCTGACTTAGTAGGACCTATAACTACTCACTGACTTAATAGCTCTTTTTGCTATTCAATGTTAGTAGATTCATGGCCAAGACCAAAACTAAGACAGACATTGTTCGTGATCTCTTGTTCACCAACGATTGAGTACTAAACGCTACCAGTCTGAAAGACAGGCAGGACAGCATAGACCTCTTTTCTTTGGGCTGTGATATGTTTGGTCTCACCATCAGCACAGCTAATGAGTATTGAAGACATTAGTAATGTATCAACCAGCTCCATGTTTTTCCTAAACAGAACCAATATCACAGTAAAGGGACACAAACTCAATACTGTCAATAAGTTTGTATATCTCGGCAGCACCCTATTGCAAAGTGTGACAATTGATGAGGATGTTGCCCAGTGTATTGCTCTCACCTTGCAACATTTGGGAACCTTCTCACCAACGTCTGGATCAGGTGTGGTCTCAGTTTGACAACTAAATTGGACATGTACCACACAGTGGTTCTATTAACACTGCTTTATGCTGCATCATCCTGGACTGCCTATGTGAGATATGCTTGACAGCTTAACTCTTTCCACCTTCGGTGCCTAAGAAACCTTATGGGAGCACGTTTGCAGGATCGAGTACCAGATACAGAAATCCTTCAAAAATCCTGTATGCAAAGCATTCATGCCCTACTGACTAGGTCCCAACTCTGCTGGACTCACCACATCTCCATATGCCAGACAAGCGCATTCAAAAGAGATTATTCTATGGGGAGCTGTGCGATGGTAAACATTCAAATGGAAGGCAGAAAAAGTTTTTTAAGGATCACCTAAAAAATTCTCTCAAGCACTGCAGCATCAATCCTAGCTCCTGAGAGACTCGTCTTTCATCGCTCAGCTTGGCATAGCCAGATCACTGCTGAAATCACTAAATTTGAAAAAGAAAGAAAACTGCGGGCAATTTATAAGTGACGGAAGCAGAAGGACAAATCCGAAAACTCTCCTACCCTGAACCCTCTGCACTCCTACATGCACTGCAATAGAACGCTCCGGGCACAAATCTGACACATCAGGAATATACGAACTCACAAACTAATTTAGACAATCACAAATGGTGTTTTTTTCTACTTGTTCATCACATTTATTGTTTTTCATGCTGTGCTCATCTTCGCTTGCGAAGGAGGAACATCACCATCAGCTCTTTTCGCTCTATCTGTCATATCACTCATAAAATAGTGAATTTAGATCAGCCACAATAACTTACATATAAATCCAGACTGCAAGAATCCAGAGCATTTTGCTGTCTTACACCAGCAACACTGCTGCACTTGTTGGACAATTCTGACTCTGAAAACTGTGGATCAAGGTTGAACACACACTGTCTAGAGAAATACTTGTAAGAGTTGCCTGATGGGGAGGGCTGTGTGATATCAATCACCTGAGGAAATATAAATTGAATTAAATTATATATTTTGATGTGATCATTGATATCAAACACCATATCTGAAAAGAGTTGACAAGTAGAGGATTGACTTCATTGTAATCAGGTTACAGCTTATATACTCAGTTCCTCTCAACAAAGATCATGCAATCTGCCGAGACCACCACTCATAGCTCCGTAGCTTCACGTGAAAATCTCCTAGGGATCTGCAAAGAAATCTACTATGTATAAGCAAGAAGTCGTGAGTAGGATTTAACCCGTGATCTTTTGAGCACAAAGCAAATGAATTAATCACTATGCCACAAAAATTCCCTGACACCAACAGAATCTTGCTTATGTGATAGTTTATATAAAAATGTGAACTGCTCATGTGATAGTGTATATAAGAATGTGAACTGCTCATGTGATAGTTTGGTTCTCTCCCAGGTCATGAGTCTACCAGTGCTCACAGTTTGTAAAGAATTGTATGATCATGATTTTTTAGTAGTTTGTGACGTCCCTCTGTTGGTTTATTTATATTAACGAAATTGCTACCATGTTGATGGAAAACTAGCATTAAAGTGATTAAGCACAAAGCAAAAACCTATCAGAAAATACAACCCTGAGGGACGGGGGGTGGGGGGCACTCTCAGTGCATAGTGCAAATTATCTGGCTGAAGTCCCTAACCTCCACGATTATCCCTTCTCCCCTGGTACATATTCATGGCATTAAATCATAGCGTAATGTAATCTCTGCTAAACAGAGACGTGTAGAGTTGGGGGGGGGGGTGTTAAGATTGGAATTAGGATCAATACCATCCCCTAACATCTCTCTCCTCCTCCTAAACTCTAGGATCCTCCTCCTCATCTGATATGCATTCGTGGCATTAAATCGTGGCATAATGTAATCTCCGCTATAATTTGTCATTTTGTTTTACTAGTGACATAATTTCATTGACAGCATGACTCAAGTGTGCACTATAATGCACTGGGACTGAACCTGTGCATAATATCTAATTTCATTCACAATCCATAACAGGCGAAATATGAGGTAGGTTCGTGATCTGGAAGAGAATTGATAGTTTATATGCTGTATGGGTAGAATTCTGTTTTAAGTCTTCACTGCGCTATAAATAGCAAACTGTTAACAATCCTAACTAGCTGTCGTCACGGAATTCTGTGGAACACCAATCAAATCGATTGATGTCATGACATAACATCTCCCAATTCAGATGAGAATTTTAGAGAATTTTTTGAAAACTTAAATTAGTTGATTAAATATCACAACTGCTACATATGCTCATGTTACCCTAATTCTAAACACTAATTCTAACCCTATTCCTAATTCTATACTGTACAGGCAAAGGTTAGGAAATACCTTTCATAATTAGAACAAAGGTCACAGTGAAGACCTAAAACCGAATTGAGCCTGGTTATGTTAAGCAGATGTGATTTATTTTTTATGGAACTATACTTATACATTATTTAACAAAACGAACTTTCGCTAAAGGCGCATACAACGCAGCATCCATCGATCTGTGCATAACACACTGAGAGGCTCCCCTTCCCCCTCTCCTAGAACACCCTTGGAGGACGGGGAGCTCTCAGTGCGCTACGCGAAAATTTAATTAGCACTAGCAGTTGCTTGGCATTTTTTATCTCTGCGTCACGGAAGCTCAATGAAATCAAACCTACTATTAAAAAGATAGACTGTTATCATGTGATAAGGTTACATTTGCCTAACATGTACCATTTATATAAAAATGTGAATTGCTCATGTAATAGTTTATATAAAAATGTTATTAGCTCATGTGATAGGTTATTTTAATAATGTGAACTGGTCATGTGAAAGGCTATCTAAAAATGTGAACTGCTCATGTGATAGTTTATGTAAACAACCATACATCCTTATTATGTGAATGTAGATGTTGGATCCAAAGATGATTATGTGAATGTAGATGTTGAATCCAAAGATGATTATGTGAATGTAGATGTTGGATCCAAAGATGATTATGTGAATGTAGATGTTGGATCCAAAGATGATTATGTGAATGTAGATGTTGGATCCAAAGCAAAGCATGACATTTGGTAATGCATGTTCTGCAACAATACAAACTGTACAAATGTAGGTCTGCAAAAATTTATACTATGTAACAATAACAGTACTGTGGATGCAGAAGTCAGGGTAAAAAATTAATGATAACAATGCAGATAATGATGTTATGATGTAAACTGATTGGTAGAAATGAATTACACACGATGTGCTTAGGTTTTTCTCCATTTATTAATAATTTTACTATGATGTATCAGTAATATTGCAGGTAATGCAACTGTATCATTTGAAACAATGTGGGTTTTGTAGAATTATAATTAAAATGTTAGAATTATCATTTTTATTTTAGCCTTAACCAATAGCCAATTGTTCTCCGACGTCTTTCGTGATGTCAGCAGCATTGAGTTATTTGCCATTCTCCACTCTCTTACTGGAGGTTGTTATGCTATAGGCTTAAACCCCACACCAAAAACAGAAAAGAAGAAAGAAGATATTTTGGTTAATATTGTACTATATGAACATTAATATTGTATGACCCTCTGAATGTTGGTAATCTTGATTATTGAACAAGAAAACAGAGATTATATAGCAATAACCAATTATATAGTAATGTTGGTTATGTAGCAATATGACATCTGTGGCAATGTCGTATCTGCTGCAATTTAGTATATGTGGCTATGTAGTATCTATGGCTATGCAGTATCTGCAGAAATGTAAGATTGGTGGCAATGATGTATCTGTGGCAAAGTAGGAACTATAACAATGTAGGGTCTGTGACAATGTAGTATATGTGGCAATGTAGTATCTGTGTCAATGTAGTATCTGTGGCAATGTAGGATCTGTGGCAATGAAGGATCTGTGGCAATGTTGTATCTGTGACAATATAGTATCTGTGGCAATAAGTTTCTGTAGCAAAGTAGGAATTGTAACAATGTAGTTTATGTGACAATGTAGGATTTGTAGCAATGTAGAATCTGTAGTAATGTATGTTCTGTGGAAATGTAAACTATAGAAGTACATTTAACCTATTTCTGACAACATCATTATGTGTAGTAATATAAATAAATACTTCCTGTAACACTTAAGCTTATACTAGCAGCAATCTTCTGATTGTTTTCCAACAACTTTGTGCATTAACAAATTCTAGTTAGATTACTGAGAAATATGAATCAGCAAAATCAAATTCTGTTGCAAAACTTACCCCAGGGTTAAATGTTGGATTGTACTCAAATGGTGGATATTTTGTGAAGTCATATAGCAGTTTCAAACATTTGAGTGGATACAGTGCATTGGCTTCTATTCTTGCTGTAACATCCATCTCATCTTTAGAAATTCAAGACAAAATGTGAATATTTTAAATATGTAATTAAAGCTCTTAAAAATGTGAATATTTTAAATATGTAATTAAAGCTCTTAAAAATGTGAATATTTTAAATATGTAATTAAAGCTCTTAAAAATGTAACATCTCAGTTAAAACATGATATAATATTCATGAAATTTGTCAGGACTTGGTTTTTGTTTTATGAATTGACATCATAGCAATTTGGACAGACTGATACCAGTAGACGTTTTGACTAGCAGACGTAAATTTGTATGTGATGATAAAAGTTTACATGACTGACTAGTTACACACATTCCTCAATGAGTGTTGAGCTCTGCCATATGTTTCATATCATGGTAGTGTTATCTGCCTAGACTAGTTTATAAATCCAATGGTCTACCATAATTGCCTTCGAAATGAAATACTACAGAAAGGTTATGAGAATACAATTAGTGAAAAATACTCATACAGAAGTGATAAGAACAAGAAGCATTGAAGACAGTTGGCTCCTAAACAACATTACAATAAGAAAGCTAAGAGATTTGTTTGGTCATATAAACAGAGATAACAGTATGGGAAAATTTAATAATAGAAGGTATGGTTGCTGGTAGAAGCAGGTCACCTCGCCCAGAACACTTTCCAGAATAGAAGATCAAGGTGAGAAGAGACAGAGGAAGGTAAAGAGAAAGATTTCTGGATGGGTTGTCACTGTGGCACAAAATAATGTTGCCAACTGAACTTATTAACAACACAAGAGACAGAGAATTTAGGAGAAACATAATCGTCTATGCCACTCAGTATGGCACTTGATTGATGTCACTTGGCATTCAATTGTCATTAGATAAGACACACAAATATGTGTCAATAATAGCATGTTAAAAATTGTGTCATTTAAAACAAAATACAGAAAATAAGAACATACCATTGATCATGTAAGGACATGAGAAAATGTTGATACCATCTCCACATTGCTCTTCTATTTCATCACAGAAACAGGATGATGGTTGTTTCTCTTGTTGCCCTTCATTTATCATTCCATTATCACAGACTCCATTATAGTAGGTATCTGATGTATCAGACCTAATGAATATAAGGCCCAGGTAACATCAAGAACAATTTGTAAATTTTCACACTTTGGTTACAATTCTAGGTTCTCATTAATTTGTAAATGTTCACACTTTGGTTACAATTCTAGGTTCTCATTAATTTGTAAATTTTCACACTTTGGTTACAATTCTAGGTTCTTTTTTATATAATTATTTAAGTTAATAAAATCTGTAAAATATGTGGACAATAAATCCCATATCCCATAAAGCGATAGTTTTCTTAGCACACATTTACACACTGCCAGTTTGCTAGATCAGCCGCAGTAGCGATAGTTTTCTTAGCACACATTTACACACTGCCAGTTTGCTAGATCAGCCGCAGTAGCGATAGTTTTCTTAGCACACATTTACACACTGCCAGTTTGCTAGATCAGCCGCAGTAGCGATAGTTTTCTTAGCACACATTTACACACTGCCAGTTTGCTAGATCAGCCGCAGTAGCGATAGTTTTCTTAGCACACATTTACACACTGCCAGTTTGCTAGATCAGCCGCAGTAGCGATAGTTTTCTTAGCACACATTTACACACTGCCAGTTTGCTAGATCAGCCGCAGTAGCGATAGTTTTCTTAGCACACATTTACACACTGCCAGTTTGCTAGATCAGCCACAGTAGCGATAGTTTTCTTAGCACACATTTACACACTGCCAATTTGCTAGATCAGCCGCAGTAGCGATAGTTTTCACTGAATTGATCTTACATCTGGAAATATAAAATGTTGGGGATGGGATAGGGATACAAGGCAAGAAGAAGACCAAGAACTAATCGAGGGAAGACAATCACAGGAACCTTAAAGAGACACACTCTGGCCATGGCCAATGTGATCCAAATGGCTAAAGACAGACAACTCCAACTTACTACCATGATGTTAACGGTACAGGTGGAAATGATGATAGATATATAGATAGTAGATAGATCGACACCCCTTTCAACAGCGACATTGTCGCAGAGCTTTTAACAAGTTTTTAGCACAACGTTATTGCAGAGCTTTTGACCATTAAAAAATTATAGAGGCTGCAGTTCTGGTAATCTAGTCACCATGACCTCCTAAGGTTAACCTATCCACATCTTAAAGACTTAAATCTTGATTGTATCCATTAACATTTGTGTGATGTACAAGGTGTCCACCAATGTTTTGTTTTCTAGTGACCTGCTGCAATTCCTTATTATTTTTAATAGAACTACCTCATGCATGTCTCCAAAACAAAAATAGGTACTTTTCTGTTTATAGGGTATACAAATTTAATGAAACAGAATGTAATATGAAAAAAGACAAGGGGAAACAGACAAATAAAGAGAAAAAAAGAAAAATTTTATTCTAGTGATCCTTTCACTAGAATTTCGCCAAATGGGCTTTCCTCAGCTTCTAGCAATGTCCACTACATGGATCAGCTTCTAGCAATGTCCACCACATGGATCAGCTTCTAGCAATGTCTACTGCATAAATTAGGCAAAGTTGTTTTCAAGATGATTTCTAACTGTCCCACAATTTTTCTTTATTTCTCCATTTTTTTGTTACCCCACAATCTTCATTTCACTGATAGTTGTTGGTATAAAAAATTAAAATCATATTGACATGCACTACCTGCAGTTATGTCTATCTAAACTGTTAACTGTAGTAATATAACAACAGAAAGTGAGTTCCTGCTAACAAGGAAATATCTGAATATATTTAGTTTGAATACTTAGACTAACCTCCAACTATTACAGTAGTCTAATGGCTGACGTGATTTATCCAGCATTATTGTTGTTCCATTCGGGTAGGTTAGATCATTTGTAGAATTCCCATCATACTCACCACACAGACCTAGAGAACAGAGTGCACTTAATTTAATAGAAGACATTTCTTCATTGAACACAGAGAAAACATTTGGTTTGTCCGAGCAGTATATAATCACATTAGTAAATAGACATTTGTTCAATAGCATAGTTTTTATAAAGATAGGTCTATTATTCATTAGCTGGACATTTAATGCTGACACTGAAAGAAGAATTCAGGCTTTTGTGTACAGGTGCTATCAGATGTTTGTTAAGAATGAGTTATGAAAAACATAAGACAAATATATTCATTCAGCAGCAAATAAACACACATTTGTATGTTATTGAGAACCACTTTTGGCAGTTGTGAAATGGCATAAACTTTTTTGGGTGGATTATGTAATGAGACATGACTCACTTTCTAAAACTTTTTGCAAAGAACAGTCAAGGGTGGAATGAGACGAGGCGGTAAAAGAAAATCCTGGATTGATAACATCAAGGGATGATCTATGCATAATTTTCAACACTCCTCTGAATGGCTGAGAATAGAGATGTTTGGAGAGCTTTTTACGCTGATGTCTCCAGTGCGCCACACCTACGAACCTGATGGGTTTTGGGTTTTATTATTATTATTATTATATATGGTATATTATTTATTCACATTGTGATAACCCAGTGTGCAGGACTTTTATTCTGAAGAAGAGCATATAAAAAGCTAGTTTCACTTTGAAAACAGTCTAGCAATGATTGTGTAAGAGTTAGATGTAATCCAAATCTAGCATGAGATCCCTTTTTACTAATGACTACATAGTTGTAGCCACCTTTTCATCTTTCCAGACAATAGAATTATTGTTTACAGTTGTTCATGTACATAAGGCTAATGTGTTTGTGTATGATAGAATTAATGTAGTAGCGGGTCAACAAGAACCATTGTTAACAGTCTTCAAACTTCATAAACTCTGGTGGTACCGACACATCCATGATGACACATTCCTCAAAGGCAAAAAATGTTCTTAAAGGTAGGGTGGAAGATGATGAGGTGGCCAGCGGGAGACATGGTTGGATAATATTAAAGAATGGACAGGGTGTGAAGCTTCCAAACTCATCAAGATGGTATAGAGATCGTGGATATCTTTCTGCACCCAATGTCTCATTGTGACACCCCTATGACCCTGAGGGGTTATAGATTTATTATTATTAATATTATTATTATTATTATTATTAACTGAAATGACACTTGGATGCATATATTAGCTCAAAGGCATGGCTGTATAAATGGGGATTTATGCATGCATGTTTAGTACCTGAAGGGAGGCATTCCAGTGCACCCCATATCCCATGATTACCACATCTTACCAGGAGCACCGCACACACTTCTAGACCAACTATTTCATCATTCTTCTGATTCATTCACAGTAATATCACATCTAACATTCCCCATCATCTAGGAATCTGCCACAAAAGGACAAAAGATGCAATGTTCACTAGCCAGCATCATCCATAGGGATTACTTTATAGAAGACAAAAGGAAGAAATTGGGACAAGATGTCATAAATATTTTTTCACATGTCAGCCTAACCTCCATCCTTCCTTAGTCACTTCCTACGACATGCCTGGAAAAGAAGACAGTGGCGTTATTCTTTGCACCCTGAACTAGAAGTCCAGGACATGATTGCTGTACAGGCATATGTACAAGGATTCCTAGACTCACATGTATAAGTATGTACTAGTTAGTTAGTTAGTTAGTCGTCGGATCATCATCACTGCAAACTGGACACATCCATAGTTGCTCCGATCTCTCCTTGAGTGTATCCGCCATCACACTTCTGCTGACAGTACCGGTCCTATGCTGGTTGACCATCATTCTTCTGCACCTCCAAAAATTTTTTTGAAGTATGTACTGTTGTGTGTCTCCATTGACATTGAATGAATAATCAAAACTTAGCTTACATCTGGTCATGTCTGGTCATGATTATATTCTATAATAAAAACCAAACTTCGACCAAATCTGTTAGACTTACCTGTTGACTGATTGATATCCACAGGTGAAGGTTTTAGCCATATGTTGACGTAATTATAGTTCTTGATAGCACTTCTCTCAACAATCAAAATAGTTCCACTTGGAAAAACAATCTGAAAGCAATATTTCATTAACCATTATGTTTATTTACATTTTTGTGTTATTAAAGTTTTATCTGTTAAAATATTAAAGTTTTATCTATTAAGATATCTTGTAAGTTTACTGATAGTTGACTTCCATACAAACAGTGAAATAATGGACTCTCCTTTTTGATATAAGAACTTTGGCCAATAAGACTTTCAAACATTTGACGTGGAATACACCAAAATGGGACAACGTTGATTGGAAGGTGTCAGTTAGAAGTAGGTTCTGATGACTGATCTGAAAGTTAGTCAATGCCAACAAGATCAATGGTTCTGTACAAGTAGACTCCAATTAACAAATGGAAAAAAGCTTTTAATACAGCTTCCCATTGCACACAGGACAAGCATGGAACAAATGTCTGTGAGTGCATTGTTCAATTGCATGATCGAAGCAGTGTTGAGATTCAAACTCTAGACACTGCGGGCAATGTAGGGGGGGGGGGCGCGCAAGTCTCTAACGACACTGCAAACCTAGCCCAACTCAACTGTTAGCCATTGCCTAACATGGCTCATACAGAGAGAATTGGAGTCAATACCAAAGGGCTCACTGCGAAGTTCCATGTCCGTGATTCATATTTTACCTACGTCTTGGGGTAATATATGCAATGACGAAGAGTCAAAATACACAGAATAGATTTGAAGATCATCTCAATCAGACGATGTGAACGCATTAGATATTCACAGGTCAAATCCCAGGCCCCCAACATGTTTGGCAAAGCAGCACTTCGTCTAGGAAAGTGTATCAACCCAGAATCTAATTCGACCATTGAAGTTACCCAAAACAGCTTATACGGAAGAAATTAGGTCTGAGACCTAGGGACACAAAGGTTGGTAATGGAATGGTCTTCCTACATGAGGAACAGCTCGCCGGCGGTGAAGCACCTTGTTGGAGGAAAAACCAGCAATTGGTGACCCAGGCAAACTAACAGCCAATCTCTTGACATATACCCCCTCCGAGTAGAAGGCTCCTTCAATAAGCATTGCACTAAGCTGAAAACTGAAGCCTCCTGGGTGTGAAGGAATGCTAGGAGAAACCTCCCCACTGCACAAAGGAAGTAAGAGGTAACCGCTCGCAACTCCTGGAGTTCAAGAAGAAGAAGAAGAAAATCTTGGAGTCACGCTTGATCATCAGCAGCAAATATCCTGAAGAAGCACATAGAAAATGTCAAAAATAAAGCACCGAAGCGGTTACAGCTACTGAAAAGGCACATCTTGGGGATTTGACAAGGATACCCTCAGAAGACTATATCTTGGTTACATACTTTAGAATACAACAGTGCACTCCTGACAAATATGTTCCAAGACAAATGTTGAGTGTCTAGACAGAGAGCAGAACAATCCCTACGCCTTATTAGTGGAGTAATGAGATTTACACCAATGGCTGCATGTGAAATACTACATACAAATGTAGAATCCTTTGAGAAAAAGAGATATATGGCTGAAATGGAGGCTTATGAAAGAAGCAAAAGAATGAACAAAGACAACCCTAATTAAACAACTCATAGAAAACTGGCCACCAAACCACAGAATAAAACAAAAGTCAGTCCTTAGCCATGTCAATGAAATAAAGACAGCTATCACCTCCCAGACAAGAGACAAAAGCTGCAAAGAGTAGAAAAATATTTACCACCACACACGTTTTAAATTGCCAGAAGTCAAGACAAAATTAAGAGATAATGCAATGAAAGGTTCTGACACAGTAGCCTTCTGAAAGCAACACTGAAAACAATAGATACCCTATCCAGAATAATGGATTCATGTCTATACTGACGGGTCTGCCTTCAAAGCAGGTTATGGTGACTATATAGAATATCCAAACAAAACATGTGATGAGTTGTTTGATGCCTGTGGGGAGATATGTTCTAACTATGAAGTCGAAATAACAGCACTTGCAGTTGCCTTGCACCACCCAAAGACCATGTTTGATGCCTTTCCATCAAAAGTCCAAATAATTGTGATTTTTACAGACTCTATGTCTGCTCTTCAAGCACTAGAATGTGATGGACATTGTAAACCTGAGCTAGTTGAAATATATTACAATGGCAACCAGCTGCTAACATCTTATAAGTTAGCATTGTTATGCAGTGGACAAGGCAGACAAACTAGCAAAGAAGGAAGCACAACAAGAACAGCCATATACACAAATGACCATGCACACAGTTAAAATAATGTTGAAATCTGTGAGTAAAGAAACTTGAATGAACAGATGGGCCATTGGAGGGAAATCTATAAATATATGACTGGCCAATCCTAAAGATAACATTAAACTCCTGGGAAGGAAAGACCAGAGTATAATTTTCTGACTTCTAACACAACCTGTACTGCTTAACAATCACCTGAACAGAATACAACCACAACACACTCCAGGGTGCCGGCTGTGTACTCATCCCTATAAAACTGTTGACCACCACAGTGCTGGATGACATCAGGAAAATGATTCTACCTCCAAGGCCACATAAATGGAACACCTTATATGGAACAAAACAGCAGCTTACAAACACATGAATATAATCACACAATGATGGTGGGTCAAATGGATGAGCCATGGACTGCTGGATCAGCAACGAACCAACCAATTAACTCTTCTAATATCAACAAAATAATATGAGAATAACTTTAAAAATGATAAAATTAGAAATATGGAAGAATTATGACTCATAATATCACCTTGTACTCTCTGCCTTCATACTTGCTGAATATTTTAAAACCAGGAGTGAGAACTCCCTTTCTGAACATTTTGATAATCATTGGATAGAAACTTGCAGAATCATCATTCTTGGGCCCACATTTGTCGACGATGATAACATCATCTCTAGCACGAGCTGCAACAGCACAATTGCATGAAGCCCGACCAGCACATCTGCGGTAGAACACTCTCACCTGTAACACCATAAACCTACAAGTTATTATTCAATATTTTGCATCCTGACAAGTTAGTATTCAACATTTTGCATTCTTCTGGTGACAACAAAATATAGATTGGCAATAACAAACTACCTTCAATATATAATTCAGAATTTTCATACTGCAGATTCATCTATGCATATTGCAATACATTCACATAATATGATCCATTGAATGCATCATTCTTCTTCTGCATTTGTTCTCAAAATGCTGCGGGCTAATAGGATGTGGTTAAGGAACAGAAAGTGGTGTGTCATGGTTTACAGCTTGGCTGTGATATTTGCATCTTTTGACCTAACACATCTGACATCAGCAAGACTTCTGGGTCACTTTAACCTGGCATGGAACAGCCAACCCCACCACCAGAACCTCTCTTTAATTGCCTCTTATGACATGTATGGTAAGCAACAGTATTAATGTTCTCTGATCCCCGTTCGGACCCTAAAATACACAAGTGGAATGCATGATTTTGATAAATTCTCTATAGGCCTACACACCAATCTTTCATTATATATTTTCTTCATTATAGACTATGAATTTGCATCATTGCACTTGGGATTAAGTGCTACGTCTCACCCAACAATGTCCAAGGGTGTGCATGCTGATCGTTCCTATGACCCTATGGTTAAACATATTCCTCATTCTGCCCTGCAGACCTCAGTCATACTCATGCCACACTGAACACTGGATTCCCACATTGGCAGCCTAGATTTGCCATCTTTACCACATCTAGCAAGTGCTCAGTAAGCAACTTCAGAAAATCCTCCTTATCCATCTTCAATTCACAGATTATATATATATTTTTATTCTTTTGCCTTCATTCTCAAACTCTTGCAGATTAGCAGGATACAGTCCAGAGAAAGGAATGCAATGGATCATAGTATCTAATTTTAAAACCATTGCCATCTCTTTCTTAGCATAATACTTAGTTCTCTGCATGTAGCTTCACAAAAATATCATAGAATTAATGCAATCTGCCACAGTTCCAAATTTCTAAAGCATTGACCAGGGACAAGTTGAAACTTTAAATTCAACTCTTATCACTGACCAGGGGCAAGTTGAAAATTTTAAAAATTCAACTATTATCAAAATGTACAGCACTGACTTCCTGTTTGGGTGATCCAAGGCTCAATTTCCAGTTCAACTAAACATATCTGTAAATCTCTTACTGACTCCTAGGTCAACCCATCCTAAGGAAAACTGTACCAGATTATCTGGTAAATAAAGGGGGCATGCTTGATGTTGACCACTTTATCTCTAGGTATGCTGTTGGCCAATGAAAAAAATGGGCCTAACACAGTATTTATCCATATACGTCAATTGTGTGGAAAAGAGAAAACTTGACTTTACAGCTTTTGAATACTGGAAGGGGGGGGGGGGTGTTGGTTAGTGTTCGAAACCTGAGATTGACACAAAAATGAAGGGATACCTTCCCATACTGGTTATTTTTTAACTATTAGGTCAGTAGTACGTAATAATATGTTGATAACTAAACAAAACATAGCATGTCACCTCGTATGGTAGTATCTTGTGCTTCCACAGGATGAACTCTCCTTCTAAGAAGTTATGAAATAGGCTGAAATGAAGAAGAAAGAGGAATCGCATTCAATGAATCATAATTCAAGTATATTGTAATTTATGAATCATAATTAAAGTAGTCCTATTAATTTAGGCATCATAATTCAAGTAGGCCTTATTGGGTAGCTGGGGACAAAGTGTCGCATTTTTTGTGTTTTAGTGTATTCTGACAAATAGACTTAACTATGAGAGACCAAACTGCTCATCCATCCATCTTACATTTGTGATGTTATTGAAAACATACAGTTTCATGTAGACAGAAGAATGGTGAATTTGTGAACGTATGTAATCACTTTGCCCCATTTTTACCCCACTTATTGATCATAATTCAAGTACATTACAATTTATGAATCATCAGAGATGTCTTCACATCAGAGTTGGCTGCAACAGATCTCCAACAGCAAATGCCTCTTGTCTTAGTGGTGCACTCTGCTAAACTATCTTATCCTAACTCCAACATATCTCTATTTACATCTTATACACTGCCTCTTACTTTTGCCATCCTGTAAGGTCTTCACGAAGGTGACATGTCTTTTTATATGTCCAGAATATTTTATTTATTTTTATTTCTTTAAACAGCTTCTTTTGTCATACGTAGTGTCACCAGAATCTGTTTTTCTCTATCAACATTGTTTTCCCTGTTCTTCGAAATGTCCACATCTCAAAAGCATCATTTCTGTCTTTATTTTTATTTCTTTAAACAGCTTCTTTTGTCATACGTAGTGTCACCAGAATCTGTTTTTCTCTATCAACATTGTTTTCCCTGTTCTTCGAAATGTCCACATCTCAAAAGCATCATTTCTGTCTTTATTTTTATTTCTTTAAACAGCTTCTTTTGTCATACGTAGTGTCACCAGAATCTGTTTTTCTCTATCAACATTGTTTTCCCTGTTCTTCGAAATGTCCACATCTCAAAAGCATCATTTCTGTCTTCTAGTTGTTCACTTTCCCTCACAAGTTATACAATTCTTCTGCAGCATACCAAACTGCTCATCAATCTCCAGATTTAGGCATGCAAGGACATGTTTGGCTGATGCCTTGATTAACTCCATCAGCTTACTAAAGACCATCTGTCAAGATGATTAAGGCCATATACATTATTTCCAGAACAGTCTTGTCTATAGAAGCTCTGCATTCTTCACAATTCTGAGCAAGTTGACTTGCTGTAGCTAATGGCAATATTTAAACATTCTAAAATTTCTCTTGTCCATTGTAATATTGGGCAGCCCTTCCCCATGACTTCTGTTCAAAATGGTGTAGGAAAATGAATGTGTTCTCCTATTACTGATAAATTAATGGATTTTCTCCATAGAGCAAGAGTATAAAATGAGAGTATATTGCTTATAAATTCTGAAAGAATACTTTAAGCACAGAATACACAAAACAAATATGACCAAAAGCAATGGCACAGTAGTAAAACCTTCACATTTCATATAAATAAGGAGCTACGTTATGACACAATATACCAACAAATTTTAGAACAAGTGTGTTACCTTCCATCAAATGTTGTAATGTGAGGATCATTAACAGATGAACACACAGCTTCAGTATCTCTGTCAACAATTGTCAGCTGAAAATGTAAATTTAATAATTGCAAATTTGTGTGTGTTTCAAAGGAAATGAAAAGGAAAATAACAGCTTGTGATTTAAATGATAAGACACTCTAGACGAATGTGATTAGAACTAGAAGTGAAAATTTTATTTCCTGATCTAACAACAAGTCAGTGAAAAACAATCCCACTGCAACTATCTAGCACACCAGTAGTGCGAAATAAGGTGCTAACAAAGAATTGGAGCTGAGACGACAACGATTTAATACAGCTACATTGAATGTGTAGGGTCTAGGAGACAAGGTAAGAGAACTGATTAGTTTTATAGAAAAAAGCAAAGTTGAAGTTTTAGATATATATCAGATGTCAGGAAAAAAAAAGTAACAGTAAGAAAGTTGATAAAAACTATACACTAATATGGAGCGGTGTAGATCAAAATAAGAGAGCCACACACAGTGTGGGCTTTATAATACACCCAAAACAAGCAAAACATATAGTCAACATAGAATTAGTTTCAGAAATAATTATAAGAATGCAGACAATGAAAAACAATAAAACAACCACCACAATACAAATATACACCCTGTGCAATGAAAATAAAGAAGAAGAGAGAACAGGATACTTCAATAAACTATCTGACACCATAAACAGTCAATGACACAGTATGTTATGGGAGACTTCAATGGACAAGTGGAAAAAAGAAAGATGGATCAAGAAAATGCGTCAAGTGTTTCAGTGATTCAACAACTGAGCAAAATGAAAACGGACAAGAAATAATCAATCTGCGCATTGAACACGTACTACTAATAACAAATACATTTTTTTCAACACAGAAAGAGTCAAACCAAAACATGGTACAAATGGGATCATTTAAACATAGCATCACAAATAGATTATATATTGTTCAGAAATAAACAAAAAAGAAATGTTACAGATGCTAGAGCAATACCAAATATCGATATTGACACAGACCACAGGCCAGTTATACTAACAAAAAGAAAACTAACACAAGAAGAACAACCAGTGAAAAAACAACATAGACAAACACAAGATAATGTTTACAGCAAGGAGCAAGTGAAGAGTTTTATACTGCTTGCCACCCTTATCACAGCTAATCCCATATCATAAGATCATAATATGATATAATTGTCTAATATAACCAAAAATTACTCTGGTCTTAGGTCTATTGTTTTTACCCAGGTGAATGATGGTTGGTAGCATCCACACCTGCTATTAAGCCTAGGATCGGGAGCCTCAGTTGTCGTTCAAGGTCAGATGTGTCACTGTGGTTGTAACATGCTAATGTGAACGCCCATATCCTTACTGTCCGTTTTCTATTGTATGTTTTAACTTTATTTTAATTTTTGTCTTGATAAAGGACTTTGGGTCGAAAAATTGATTTGTGTGTGTTATTATATGTGTCTTTAGTAACTTCATTACCCTATTCCTTGATTTCACTGTGGTTGTGTTGAGTTCATGTCTGTTCAATGTTATCATGATGTTTTCTATCCATGGTTTTTGTGGTCTACCTTTGGCTCTATATCCAGATATTTTTTTGTTATATGTTCTTATTGGTATTTTAAACCATTTTTTTTATTGAGTCTTTCGATATACTCAATATATAATATTATACCAACTCTTTTCCTAATTTCTTAATTTTTTATTTTATCTAGTTTAGTAACCATGCAGCTTTACTCTGACACTTCATTTCACATGTAACGATTTTACTTTGCTCTGGTCTTAGCTAGGAGGCATATCTCTGGAAATATAGCTTCTATCTTACACTCCAGAAACGTTACAATATTATAAGTTACCTTTACAGTTTGGGGAGGTTCATTTTTCACAGTTCTATCAAGAACAATAAAGTTAGTTGCTATAGTCTGCACTATAACGTGGTCTCCATCATAGATCTGGTCTGTTGTTGCCATGACGCTGACATTATACTGGAGCTGCCAGTCATCGTTAGTAAGAAAAACACTACAAGCTGATGCTTCCATATCACCTTTCATGATGACTAGGGATGTTTGCTTGATCATCGTTCCTAGAAATGATAATTATTTTCTTTAATAAATTAGTAAATTATCTCATTTTTAACACATGTTGTTCATCTATCACAAGGGCTGATAACCACTTGTTATATCCACTTTATGAAACCTCAAAGTGATATTACAATTATGATAATGTAATATTTTTACTGGTAACTAATATAATTAACAAATGGTAAAACTAATGTAAAAGAGAAATAACAAAAAATAAAGGAACAAGGACTTTTTCTACCTAATGGTCCAACAGGGATCTTTATCAAGAAACAAATACAAACAAGAAATAAACACTAAATTATTAAATTATCAATGCACAGAGATGGTCTCATGACTCCATCTCCGTGCATTAGAAATGACAAAAATATAATTTTGTTATTTATACTTATTAAACCTCAGAGTTATGTCTTTGTCTATGAGTTCATAGGTGGCTGATAAGCAAGAAAGGTTTTTGGACCAGCCAGACATGGTATAATCACTTGTTATGAAATTTGGTGTATGATCATTTTGTATATTTTTAATCAGTCTATGCTGTTCAGTTACTGCATTTCTCCTTCACAAGATGCTGCATCTCAGTTGATTGCAGATCTCCACATTCTAACATTATTACAACTTTTACTGACATAACTGTTAATTGTGCATCATGTTTGATTGCAGATCTCCACATTTTAACATTATTACAGCTTTTTCTGACATCACTGTTGTTTACAAAACAGTAGGCTATGTATCAGTATTATTGTTCTCCATATTTTGCTTCAGACATTCATCCATAAATTATTCACAATTTGTCTAGGAGAGAAAGGGAAGCAAAGAATAATGACAATGACCTGCCATGCATGTTGTAAACGTCTGCCTTCATGTGGACACCAGACGGGAAAAGAAAACAGTGAAGACCAAAAACAATGCTCAGAAGAACATTTATGAATGAATTAAAATCAACAGGCATAAATGCACAGGACTTGCAACTCCTAGCAACTGACCGACAGGCATGGAGAACTATGACATCTGCCCTATGTGCCAAACTTGGCAAAAGAGGAACTGACTGATGTAAAACATGACTAAGGATATTGTAGAGGTGGAGTTGAGAATCTCATTCCATAGAAAATCAAAGTGACACAGAAACCATGCTACCATCAGAAGTGTCATGCTACCATCAGATGTGTCAGGGCTAATTGATACCGATATCATATCCAAGATGTTAGCCATGACACAACACATTCTATGGACTACATGCTGCTAATATGCAGGAGTTTGAGAATGGATACACAATCTCCAACAATAATATGCATGAGAATACAGTTCACTTACAAAATGTATATTTGTGATTCTGTACTAGGATGATCTAATTAAATTTGATAGTTAGGTCTCTATTCTATACAGGAAGTCCAGCAGCAAAGCATACATACAGTAGCAAAAACGGAGTACCTGCCTATAGGCCTATAATCTATATGAAAAGAGGCACCTGGATATATGAAAGGGAGAGCTTGCCTATATTAACTATGTAAATGTGAGCACCTGTCTATATAATGAATATGAAAGGAAGCACCTGCCTATATAACGAATATGAAAGGAAGCACCTGCCTATATAATCTATAGGAAAGCAAACCAGTCTAAATAAGGAATATGAAAGGGAGCATGAATAAACCAAAATTTTGACCAAAGAAGCAAAATTCTATTCTCATTACTTATAGTTTCATGTAGATTACACAATTTCATAAATTTATCCAATTTATTCTTTTAAGTCTCTATGTATCCCACTATCTTGATAAAGACCTATTGGTAGAAATGGTAATTTGTTCTATCTTACTTTTGCTCCTTGTAATATTGCTATGTAACCCATTATATATATTTTATTATATAAATTTACTATATAGGCATATATAAGGTAGGTCCCATGGCAGCAACTTGCCTTCAGGATGAAGATAACTCTTCATGTACTAACCCGCTGCAACTATCAGGAAGTTGGCCAGTTCCCATCCTCGCTGAGTTTACCTTCCCAGCTCATGCATCCGTAACTATCAGGTGGAGTGGCCAGTTCCCTTCTTTGCTGTGTTTACCTTCCAAGCTCATGTATCCAGTACCCATTTACAGTTAGGTTGACTTGAGGAGTGGTCATATCAGGAGAGTAAAACAAAAATGTATTTTCTATCTGGACGTGGTTTTGAACTTGGCACACTGTAACTTGGTGACACTAAGCAAACACACTATCAACTTGGTTACTGATTTCCCCTTATTATATATAATCTATGCAAAAAAAAACCAGCAGAACATATAATCTATTTTTATACCTTTCAGTCTATATAAACTATGTGGATGCCCCAGATTATATAATCTATGTGGACGCCCCAGATTATATAATCTATGTGGACGCCCCAGATTATATAATCTATGTGGACGCCCCAGATTATATAATCTATGTGGACATTCCAGATTATATAATCTATGTGGACGCTCCAGATTATATAATCTATGTGGACGCTCCAGATTATATAATCTATGTGGACACCCCAGATTATATAATCTATGTGGACACCCCAGATTATATAATCTATGTGGACACCCCAGATTATATAATCTATGTGAACACCCCAGATTATATAATCTATGTGGACACCCCAGATTATATAATCTATGTGGACACCCCAGATTATATAATCTATGTGGACGCCCCAGATTATATAATCTATGTGGACGCCCCAGATTATATAATCTATGTGGACGCCCCAGATTATATAATCTATGTGGACACCCCAGATTATATAATCTATGTGGACACCCCAGATTATATAATCTATGTGGACACCCCAGACTATATAATCTATGTGGACACCCCAGACTATATAGACCTACGCTATGCACAAGAGAGTGCCAACCTAAACAGTCTATATGAAATGAGGTGATAGCAAGAAAAGAGTTAGAAAAACACTGTTTAATAGTCTTACCATTTGGACAGAAGCTCTGAGTTCCCAAGTCACTCATGGAGAACCCGATATAGATGCTACAGATATCAGTGTCTTTTTCAATCTTTCCACGGCACAGAACATATGGTGGCGCTGTGGCTCTGATAACAATTGCCTCACCAATATCACCTTCATTAATAGTGAGGCTTTTCAAATTCCCAATCTGAGGAGCGAAGAAGAATTAATATCAAAAACTATTTTTAAAAAAAGAAGAGATTAGTTTAACTCATTATCTCTGGCAAGCCAATGAACAGCCATTTAGCGGATCCCTTCTGCAGAAAAGCCTCTAAAACATCTGTTTTTATAGTTACTTTTAAATACATTATGGGAGGATTGGAAATCTCTTTACGAAGATCAAAGAGTTTATTAATATAAAAAATTGTATTTAATAAGTGAAGCACTAAATAAACTGAATAATCATGACACTATCAATAAAACTAATATTTTAAAATATTATTTAATCTTCATCTTCTTCAGTGTTCATTCTCAAGCTCCTGCTGGATCTCTTTTAGCTGACAATGATCCTACTAGATTTCCAGCAGGATATAGTCCAGAGAAAGGAAATGTGTCCCATTTTATTTGTGTTAATGCCCTGACTTCTGGGGAAATACATTTAATAAGTGGAAGAACTAAACAAAACTAATTGCCAAAACAAAATTTTACAACTAATAGAAGAACTGATAAATAAAACGATGTATAAATGTTACATACCCAAACCTTTTTATATGTATTCACTCCACTAAGCATGACACAACACTTTTCACTATGTAAACCCACGTGCACACATTTACAAAGTCAGGTTTTAATTTAGACTCACATACCCACATTTCATTTCAGAAACTAAAATGTTTTGCCCTACTTACACATTCACTAGAAATAAAATGTTTGGCCCTACTTACACATTCACTAGACATAAGATGTTTGGCCCTACTTACACATTCACTAGAAATAAGATGTTTGGCCCTACTTACACATTCACTAGAAATAAGATGTTTGGCCCTACTTACACATTCACTAGAAATAAGATGTTTGGCCCTACTTACACATTCACTAGAAATAAGATGTTTGGCCCTACTTACACATTCACTAGGAATACTACCGGTAGTACAACACAAAGGGCCAACTTCTCTTCACTTTTAACCTTCAGTAAGTTTTTTTAAAATTGGAATCGCAAGACCAACTCATTATCCGTTTTGTCACAGAAAGTTAATTTGGTGAATAAGACAAGATAAAGATAACTAATGGATACATACCTGAATTTCAGCTGTGTATAGTTGTGATACTACAAGTGGGCCACGAGTGTTTTCACAATTACTTGCCTCGCAAACACTGACAGCACATTGAAGCTGTCAATCAGAGAAAAACCACAGCATACAATTAAACAACATAAAAAAGGTCTCTTTCAGCATCTACATAAGTAGTAAAACTGGAATTTTATTCATTTAATCTGTGTGCAATTTGAATCTTCTTCAGTTTGCAGTTCTAGTTTACAATCATCTACACAGCAAGTGATTTTATTGTCCAGATATGTTATTGTACAATACCATGCTTGTTTGTGCACCTTTCAGCCTCGAATCTCCTATTTCAGCACCTGTACTTGCTTGGGGATGTCGGGGATGGTCAGACTAATCTTAATTTCCAGCTTCTGTTGGTTGGACTGAGCCATATCTCCACTTCAAGGTGTTGGTCTCAATGGGGACAAATATTAACGATACAGGATCCTTGGTAGA
Organism: Meghimatium bilineatum; assembly: GCA_034231615.1. NCBI lineage: Eukaryota > Metazoa > Mollusca > Gastropoda > Stylommatophora > Philomycidae > Meghimatium > Meghimatium bilineatum. The sequence continues at coordinate 117,622,294 of CM067299.1, read as the reverse complement.
CCTCCTTGACATTAACACAGTCACGGTTTCACATATCTAGCGTGCTACCTATGACCAGTGTCCTCTAGCTTGCTATCTACGAGCAGTGTCCTCTCTCTCTCTTCAGAATAGGGCACAATTAACACAGCTACTGTTTCACATATCTAGCTTGCTACCTATGAGCAGTGTCCTCTAGCTTGCTACCTAAGAGCAGTGTCCTCTCTCTGCAGAAGTGGACTCAAGCAAGGGCAGTAAATTAGACGATCGCACCTGTAGGTAGAATTATTTCAAGATATTGTTGTTCTTCAGTCAGTTATGAGATAAGGGAAAATTTAATATAATAGCATGAGCAACTGCATGCATATTCAGGACACACTTTCAGCATCTGTGGTATACCTTGACATCTGTGGTATGCCTTGACATCTGTGGTATGCCTTGACATCTGTGGTATGCCTTGAAATCTGTGGTATACCTTGACATCTGAATTATACCTTGATATCTGTGGTATGCCTTGACATCTGTGGTATACCTTGACATATGTGGTATACATTGACATTTGTGGTATGCCTTTACATTTGTGGTATACCTTAACATCCATGGTATACCTTGACATCTGTGGTATGCCTTGACATCTGTGGTATACCTTGACATCTAAAGTATACCTTGACATCTAAAGTATACCTTGATATCTGTGATATGCCTTGACATCTGTGGTATACCTTGACATCTGTGGTATACCTTGACATCTGTGATATGCCTTGTCATCTGTGGTATACCTTGACAGCTGTGGTATACCTTGACATCTGTGGTATGTCTTGAATATATTGACATAATTTCTTTTCAACTAACAAGTTTAAGATTATGAGGATGGGGTCGCTTCGGAATTTGAGTGTGACTCATTTTATTTACATTAGTAAACTATTTTTGTTTACTCTGTTATTTGTTTAATTATTCTTCTTCAGCACTCATTCTCAAAATCCCATGTAGCATGACAATGATCCTACTAGATTTGCAGCAGGATGTAGTCCAGAGAATGGAGATATTCTGTGTTTTCATTTTATTTGTACCAATTGCTCAACATATTGTGTCGTGGTTTATGTTTTCATCCCAGCTTTCAAGCTGATACATCTGATTTCAGCGTGACTCTTATATCACTTTGAACCATGGGTTTGGACAGTCAACCCCCACCCTTAAATCCTCCTTAGTCACCTTTTATGACATGCATGCATACCACATTACTTTTCTGGACTCCCATGAAAAACATGGACAAAACATCACTCAAAGATTTCATGAACTTACGGTTGTTCCATACTGGAGATTACTAAAGTTTCTTGGCAGCCCTGTTGAATTTCCTATGGAGTCTGAATATATCCATATTCCATTGACTGCCCAAAGAACATAATACTGAGGTGAAATAGCTGCCGTTAAAAGTGGAGGAAATACACAGGTGAATTCATCATTGCCTGGTTCTTTAAAAGTGGCCACAACTGATGCTGAATCAACCTTGTACACTGATACTGTGTCTGAATCAAGAAAATATACATTTTAACATTGTCTAAAAATATCATCATATATAGAAAAATACATCTATGAGGTTTCCCAATTTCTCATAAACAACACAAGAACATCACGGACATAAACGACACAAGAACATCACGGACATAAACGACACAAGAACATCACGGACATAAACGACACAAGAACATCACGGACATAAACGACACAAGAACATCACGGTCATAAATGACACAAGAACATCACGGACATAAACGACACAAGAACATCACGGAGAGTAAAATATTGTTACATCAGCTTCTTCAGATGTACACATTTAACACACATGTGTAGTCTTCTTCTTCTTCATTGGTCATTCTCTCTCAAACTCCCGCTGGATCTCTCTTGTAACAGTACAATATCTTACTAGATTTCCAGCACAATGTTATCCACAGAATGGAAATGTGTTATCTCTTTGATATTTTGCATATTAAAAATGTCCTCTCTAGTGCCTGCCTTGTCTAAAACCTGCCTGTGATATATTTAACTCTTCTTCCAGTTTATGTTGTAGCCTTTTCATAATTTTGCTGCTTATAAAATACAATTTAGATACATACTTGTCCAAAATTAAAAAAAAAAATAATAATCCACCAAGCCCCTGACCTTTCTCTAGAATACAGAACTTCAATACACATGCCACACTCTAATTCTTGATTCCAGGACCAGTTTGTCTTGCTTTACTATTGTTCAAGGAATGCAGCAGCCTTGTTAATAGTGAGCTTGCTTACTATCACCAGGTTACAGCATGTCAGGTTTTCAACCACTTCCAGACCCAAAAAATCTGGCTTGTAAGTTCTTGCCTGACACAACCATTCCTCCAGTTGACCCAGCTATAAATGGATACCTGATGCATGAGTTGGGAAAGGTAAACACAGCAAAGACGTTTGCTGCAGCTTAATATAAGGAGAGTTATCGTTACCCCCGACGGCAGGTTGCGGGTATGGGACCTACCTTACTATTATTCACTCTTTAAATCCCTCCATGGCAGCCTCTTTTCTTAGTCTTTCATTCTTCTAGTGTTTCCATAGTCTCCTCCATATTTTTCTCATTAGTAAACGTGTCATACAACTAGTAATTACATTTTGTGAGACATAAATCAATTTTGTGAACACATTCATCAATTCTGTGAACATATGTATCAATTTTCTGAACACATTCATCATTTTATTTTTGTGAACAAATTCATTCATTCATTCATTTTCCTTTTGCGCTGAAGTTAGCACATAGGGCAGAGGTCAGTCTCTCCAATTCTGTCTGTTCAAAGCTATTCTGTGCAGTTCTTGAATAGTATGAATATCGGTTATTTTACTTTCTCTAAGTATTGTTCTTCTGAGTGTTTCTTTTGGTCTACACCTTGCTCTTTTGCCTGTAGGTATCCATTCAAGAGATTGGTGGTGTATTCTGTTGGTGTCTGCGTGTAGGACATGCCCGATGTAGGACCAACAGCATTTTCTGATAACATCTGTGATGAAATTTTGATGTGTCTCTTCTCTGATTTTATCATTCAATTTGAATTCACTCCAATGGGTGTTATGTGAACAAATACTGGTACATTAATTCTGTGAACACGTGCATCAATTTTGTGAACACATACATCAATTCTGTGAACATGCACACTTATTCTGTGAACACATACACTGCCTATTTCTTATATGTCTGGCTATTGGTGAAAATAAAGCAGCAACACTCTACATTCACTGGACTACATCCTGCTGGAAATATAGTAAGATGATTGTCTTGCTACAAGAGAGACTCAGCAGGAATTTAAGAATGAATAGTACAAATAAATGTTTAGGTAAAGTTACCAAATTCTAAAATGTTATAAACACCTCATGATAGTTAATATTCTAAATATTCATTTACAATTCAAATAACAATAAATTTTGAGAAATATTTTGTACCCAAATAAACATTAATTCAATACATACTGTCGAGGCAGAGGAGTGTTTCCTGTATCCATCCAGGAGCAGATATTTGTGTGCTCGAGCTATTGGATGTCAGAATGCAGATACCTCGCTCTGCAAGGAAGTTGATACTATCACATGATGCATTTGCCAGACATAATGACCTACAGGAAGAAGCCATCCAGACCTTGTAATAGGTGCCAACTCTTGTGCCTGATGAAATGATGTTCTGTACGGTTTTCCAGGATGCGTTTTTGCCCTTACAGCGGTCTGCAGATAGTCATGTATTGTAGAATATGTTGTGAATGCATAACCTGCTTAACTCATTCACTATATATTTTTTTTAAAAGAGTTTTTACAGAATTAATATTTTTACATGCTTGGACATGAAAAGTTAAAGTAACTCTCCTCATCATAGTCTTCATCATCAAACCAGCGACTGTCAACAAATATGTCCTAACTGAGACTTTCTATGTACCTATACTCACAGAATCAGTCAGATATAGACACTGGTAGCACTCCAAGTCTTCTATTATATCATTGTCATGGCCACCTCCATCATTGTCATACTAATAGACCATGCTACAAGAGAGATCCAGTGGGGAGTTTGAGAATGAAAGCTGAGAAAGAAGATCTAATAAGCAAGAAGCCAGAGATTATCTGACAAAAAGGTGAGGGCTGCAGTAACAAAAATGGAGTTTTATGAAGATTATGAATAAACAGTGATATGTTCCATGACTTTCTTCTTGGGAGAATAATGTTGTAGTTTCAGGTGGCCTAGCACATGTATATGGGGGGATATCCATATTTATATCTCTGTCTTTGACAACACATTATTTCATTACAAAAAATGAGTTCCCTGCACTGCCCAGTTGCAGACCTACCACATATACAGGTGGCTATTGATCACTTCTACATTTGTTTCTTACAAGCTGTATGGTGGCAACAGCGTCATCTCAATTCTCCCTCCCATTTAGAAGAACCAATTCTCTGCACAATACGATAAGGAAATATGCACAGTACACTCTTCACAGAGCAGATGTTAAACGTTAACTTAAGAGATCCAGGGGGTCTGGAGAACATAGCTACAACAGGAAAGATAGATAAAGGATGACAGTATAAGAAAAGATTAGATAGACTGACACTGGGGCATGGCAAAAGACCAACAATGATCCTGACAAGAGATACTGGAAATATAGAGCTGAGGAGATCCATTATCACCTATGTCAGCCAGCACTGCACCTGATGATGCTGATCTGTGATATATTACGAGAAAAAATATAATAACATAAACATATAAAATGTAATATACAGCAGGCCAACTTCTACACTGTGGTCACAGTGCCTTAATCAAGAGAATAAAAACACAGCATAAACAGAAATATTAAATTAAAAAAGAAACAGAAACAAAGCAGAAAATGCTGGGTGAGATTTCAGGTTAAAACCACAGTTGGGACTTGATTTGATCTTTGGGGTGGTCAACTCAAACCAGTTGGGATTCAAATTTATCTTTGGGATGGTAAATTAAAAGCACAGATGATACTAGATTTTATCTTTGCTGTGGTAAATTAAAACTACTTCCAATGCATGTTGTGGCACAACATCCTTTATTTTCAACATCTATCTTCTATTTCTTCTTCTGTGTTTGTTCTCAAACTCCTGCAGATTAGAAGGCTGCAGGTCAGTGAACAGAATGTGTCGTGTCATGATTTACAGCTTTGCTGTGATATCTGTGCCATTAGGCCTAATATATCAGACTTCAGCATGGCTTCTGTGTCACTTTGGCACTCTATGAGATAGGCAGCCAACTTCACCTCCAAAACTTCTTAATAGCCTCATACAACATGCATGGCAGGTATTATTCTTTGCTCCACTCTCAGGCTCCTGCAACACACACTGCCTATAAATAAAATTACTCCCTGCATGCCATAACAGGAGACCATGCAGTAATGAAAGTTTTTATATCCAGGCAACACCACTATTTTTGACAAACATATATGTTTCTGTAGTCAGGACTTACCATTCCCAAACAAACAGTCAGGACTAAAACCATTCTCACACAACAAGTCAGAACTTACCAATCCCACACAAGTCAGGACTTACCATTTCCACACAAGTAAAGACTTACCATTCCCACACAACAAGTCAGGACTTACCATTCCTACACAACAAGTCAGAATGTACAAATCCATTGACAGATAGCAGGTAGTCACCGGCAAACGTGCTCGTAAATTTCGACAGGTGACAGTCTTTTGTGTTAGTGTTATAATCATAAGATCTGCAGGGAAGTGTGATGCTGCTCTCACATAAACTTTGGCAAGATTCCACATCTTCAACATTTGGAACTGACATGTTGTTGAGCAAAGTCAGAGAAGTGTTGATAGAAACAGCAGTATCAGAACACAGTTCTGAGCCTGGGCAAACATCTGTTACAGAGAAATGGTTAACAATGAGCAAGAGTTTATAGAAAATGTTAAGTTATACTTTTATAAGTTCATCAATCTATATCATATATAGCCTTCAACAGTTAGTTAATTAGTTAACAAATCATCACCACTGCTTCCCAGACTAGTCCAAAGGTGCTCTAATTTTCTATTCAGTGAGTCCTTCAGACTGTTCCAGTTTTGTGTTGGTTTGTAACTTTTCTTTTGATTCCTATTGACTGTTTGAAACTCTTCTTTTTTTATTATAGATTTTTATCCTTATATTATTATCCTTATATATATCCTAATATACATTATTTAAATGTACGTTGTTTGGTGTGCGTTGAAACATGACCTTTGTTTTCTTTGTATTGGTAGTGAAGCCAAAGTTGTTGCAGGCTATAGAAAATTGGCTAAGACACCTGCATACTGTCTGCAGAATCAGCATACAATGTGCAGTCATCTGCATTATGGAGTTCCCTGACCATTGTGTCTTGCACCTTAGTTTTAGCTTGCAAATGCTGAAGATGGAAAACTTTACCACCTGTTCTGTATTTTATTTATGCTGACTAGGTCCCAACTCCGCTGGACTGGCCACATCGTCTATATGACAGACAAGCGCTTTCCAAAGAGATTATTCTATGGGGAGCTGTGCGAAGGTAAACGTTCAAGTGGAGGGCAGAAAAAGTGCTTCAAGGATCACCTAAAAAGCTCTCTCAAGTACTGCAGCATTGATCCTAGCTCCTGGGAGACTAGAGCACTTGATCGCTCAGCCTGGCACACCCAGATCACTGATGGCATCACGAAATTTGAAAAAAGAAAGAACACTGCGGGCAATCCACAAACGCAAGAAGCAGAAGGACATATCCGTAAATTCTCCTACCCCAAACCTTCAGCACTCCTGCATGCACTGCAATAGAAATTTCCGTGCACAAATCTGACTCATCAGGCATCTACGAACTCACAAACCAAATTTGTTAATTACCAATTTATTTATTTTTCCTTCATTGCATTTATTGTTTTTCATGCCATGCTCATCTTCACTTGCGAAGGAGGAACATCATCATCATCATTTTATTTATATGCCTGTTACACCACTTGATCTAGATGCATCTGTCAGCATGACAGAAAACATCAGGCTGAACAGTGTTGGAGAAAGAACATATTCTTGTTGTACTCCAATTGTTACAGAAAAGGTGGGTGATGACATACCATCACTGATAACAATGGCCATCAGGTTGTCATGGAACTGTTGCACAATGTTAATATATTTTGGGTGGCAGCCAAATTTGGTGGAACACTTTCCACAGCCCATCTCTGTTCAATGACAATATAAATGTGTCATCAATGAACAGTGTTCACTAAATAACTTCAATGAATAATAGAACTATAGAAGAATGAATGATTTATTATTAATGAAAAATTATAATGCAGCAAACAGGATTTGAAAACGTTACACTCATATGGCACTTACTGAGCAGACCTGGTTCAAATCCTCTCAAGTTGTGAGATGAGTAGGTGTCATCTGAGCCCACCTGGTTCAAATCCTCTCAAGTTGTAAGGCTAGTACTGATCAGAGTATATACAGATGGGCCAGCAGAGAATACAATATAAAATGGAGGAGCGGGTATATAGAGTCCCCAAATAAATGTTAGGGACACAAAGTACCAACGATCAAATTCTTTTATAATTATGAGGCAGAAATGAAGATGGCAACTGATAAACTGCTGAGAGCCAATTTTGGTTCACCACCTGTAGTATTCCTGATAGATACAAGATCAGCACTCCAGGGCTAGAAAACTACCAGACCTGCAAATACTACTGACCGAACTAAACAATCAGCTTAAAGTCAGCTATTCAGTGATACCATCTGCTGGCATCACATTGTGCCTGGAATCGAGAAAGCAGATCGTCAAGCTAAGTAGGGGTTGTTAATGATAATCATATAATCAAAAGAAACAGATGATCAAGGCAATTAGATAGTCAATTCCAGCAAAAATTACTACTAAATTATGAACAGACAACAAGTTGTCATTCTGCACCTCATAACAGGGTACAACCAACTACACAGCCACATGTATAAAAAGTTCAAGATTGGCAACACAGCCATGTGTACATGTGAACAGGCACCTCAGACAGCAGAGAAATATCTTGAGGAATGCCCAGAAAATGAAATTCTGAGGCAAATACACTGGCCCAGATAGACTCAGTGGAAGAAATACTCTACAGATCTCTGTACAAGTTAAACAACACAGTCAAGTTCATGAGACACAACTTGAGATACAAGCATGTTCCAGGTGAATGAAAAATGATGAAATGTACAAATTCAATGTTTTATCAATTTCATTTAATGGTGGACAACCATAGCCGTGTCAATAATACATCAGTCAGTGTGTCACAGCATATTTATCAGCACACTGTCACCCGCTAGCGCACTGGCTTCACATATAAGTGGTCCTAGGTTCATTCCCCAGTTGAGGTGGAAATGTTTTTCAGATCGCAATGGCTCCCAGGTCGACCCAGCTTTAAATGGGTACCGGATTAATCCAGGAAGTAAAGACTGCGAGGGAGAGGAGATGGCTATCGCCCTCATTTTCAGAGCCTCTGAAAAGTGAGATCGCTAACATCTCACACCCCTACGGCATTAGTAAATGCTATGGGTTACTTTACTTTTACTTTACTACATTGTTATTAATGTCTGGATAGCTGTCCACCTGACCAGACACCCTTATATAACTGTTGTAACTCAATTCAAATATAAACTCACCAGTTTTCACAGACCACATAACAGGACTGTTACTTGAATTACAGAGCTGTGTGAAGTTGTTTGGGTTCACATCTAAACTGTCAAAACACATTCCATCTATGTAGCATGTATTGTCCTGAAACAAAGGTGAAGAAAACAAATGTCTATTATCTATTGTCTTTTCCCAGGTGGTTTGTGATCCACTCTTGCCGTTAAGCGTAGGGGTGATTGAAGCTCAAGCTTGCGTATTAAAGCCAGATGTGTGGCCTCAGCTGTGCTATGTCTGTACAGGATGTCGCTGACGTTTTCTATCCATCTTTTCCATGGTCTTCCTCTGGCTTTGTACCCTGATCTCATTTGGTTATATGCTTGTATGGGCAACTTTTTGTGATGAATTCTCATAATGTGGCCAAACCACTTGATATGTTCATGTAATCTGTACAAGATATACCTATTCTTTCCCTGATATATTCATTCCGCAATCTGTCAAGCCTGGTGACCCCGGCAGCTTTCCTCAAGAATTTTATCTCACATGTCACTATCTTTCTGTAATGTGAAGATGAGAGAGACCAGGTTTGGCACTGGTAACACAGTGTTTGTAGGAATATACTGTAGATCATTTGTCTCTTAACTTCCATCTCGATCTTGGATGTCAATAAATGTCAAGTTATACATTTGATTTCATTTATAAAATACATGGAAAGTTCATATTAAACGTGTTTTAGTGGGTTTGTTACAAGATTAGGACATGTGCATCAGCCGTTGTGTTAAAATTAAGTAAAACTATTATTAGGGAACATGTATGCACATGGAGTGATAAGAAGAAGGTGACCATTGGCATATTCAAACATGCATTCCACTTTTTTTGTTAGAAAGTGAATTCCATCCGAAATCATCAAGGACTTCATTTGGTCATTAAAACATTTTGTCACCGCTTCCGTGGTGGGACATCTTCATCGGAGGTAAATCGTTGTCCCTTTAGAGATTCCTTTAAGAGTCCAAACAAATGAACATAGCAAATAGGTCAGGGCTATAGGCTGGATATGGCAGAACTTCCCATCTTTTCCATGACAACACTTCCTGCACAACATTTGTGATGGGTGAGCAATGTCATGCAACTGAATGACAACACGTGGCAGCGTGCTGGATCACTTTTTGTTGATCACTATATGCAGCTTGCCTAGTGTGTTATTGTAACCGGATGATCAACAAGGCTGCTGGTTGACTGCAAACTTTTCTTCTCTCACAAAACTGTGTTTAATTACATTGAAATATGCATTCCAACATGTGTTATTCTGTGTGACATATTTCAAGTTGTGGATGTTACTATTATTCACTAAGGAATATCATATTAATTTATGTTTTTCTGTGTTCCTAAGAGTGTAAAGTGAAATTCTATAACCTGGATAAGTGATAATGTTCACACACCAGTCAATAGGTATTTACACACCGTTATAAATCATGTTCGCGATGTGACCCTGGTCAAGTTATGATCAATAGCTATCATTATTTTTAACACAAACTAAATGGAGAGCCAACTTCATGAAAAAAGCTCCATTGTGTTCTATAGGTACTAAATATGCCTTATACCAGGAGTACAGTGTCACAAGTCTTCAATCACAGGAGCACAGTGTCACAAGTCTTCAATCACAGGAGCACAGTGTCACAAGTCTTCAATCAGAGGAGCACAGTGTCACAAGTCTTCAATCAGAGGAGTACAGTGTCACAAGTCTTCAATCACAGGAGCACAGTGTCACAAGTCTTCAATCAGAGGAGCACAGTGTCACATGTCTTCAATCACAGGAGCACAGTGTCACAAGACTTCAATCACAGGAGTACAGTGTCACAAGTCTTCAATCAGAGGAGCACAGTGTCACAAGTCTTCAATCACAGGAGCACAGTGTCACAAGTCTTCAATCACAGGAGCACAGTGTCATAAGTCTTCAATCACAGGAGCACAGTGTCACATGTCTTCAATCACAGGAGCACAGTGTCACAAGACTTCAATCACAGGAGCACAGTGTCACAAGTCTTCAATCAGAGGAGCACAGTGTCACAAGTCTTCAATCACAGGAGCACAGTGTCACAAGTCTTCAATCACAGGAGCACAGTGTCACAAGTCTTCAATCACAGGAGCACAGTGTCACAAGTCGTCAATCACAGGAGCACAGTGTCACAAGTCGTCAATCAGAAAGTTTTGGCAGGGATGGAGAAACATCAAGTCATGTTTAACAGCCATAGTGATCACTTGGATAGAACAGGGGTGTCTTCAAGTGATAATAGCCCCAAACTCTTCCTCCTCCAAATATTCTACTATCCAGCCGTGTCTACATGCAACAGCAATCACACCTCCAAAACCACTTTGGCATTTAAAATCAGTGAAGGCAGATAATAGGCTATGTGCCCATGGCTCCTGATGTATGGGTCCATGTCATATCCAGCATGTAAAGTCTGGATGCAGTGGACTGTGCAAATGACCTCAACTAACATGGGCCACTGTGCAGACAGGCATCATTCAACTAGTGTTGTAGAGGGTCAAAGAGCATGGTGGAACAGTAACAGTAAAGCACTCTGGTCACCTACTGTATTCCAACACAAACTCAATCATCTTGACTCATCTTGCCTATACTGAGACCATATGTCTAGGGGTGAGAGAGTGAGGCTTACGACATTGCACAACTCTCCCTCACTTTAATCCAATTTTCATTGCACAAGTCATGGTTTTCATCATCATCTCATCAATCATCACAAAATAATTCCTGCGGCGATGAGTAAGGGGTGGACGGTCACTATATGAACACCAACAGAAACCCAATCCAATTGATCCTCTGAAACAACTCGAGCGAGCAAACCAGAGTCTAACATTCCAACTAAGAACAGGTCACGCCCCGTTAATAAACACCTGAACAGAATAAACCCATTACACGAACCAAATTACAGACTGCAATGCACAAGAAGAGACTGTTGAACACCTACTACTGCAGTGCCCAAAACTAACAGACATCCGAAAAGAACTATTACCACCACTTCCAGCTATATACAACACACTGTACACAACTGCACCACAGCTGAGGAAAACCTGTGCATTCACCAGAAGGGCTATGGGCTGTCAAGAGCTTCCTGCTCACAGCGAAAGGGATTGAATCATCATCATCATCATGAGTAAGCCGTAAAGTGGCAGGTGTGGATACACTTGCAGCCTTAGTCCCAAACCTGCATCTAGGTGGCTCAGGCCATGTGGTCATTCTCCAGTGATTTGAGGCACCTCTGTAGTCCAGCAGCCATCTGGGAGCTGAGCAACCCTATTCAGGAAAGCACTGCTCACCTCCTTACCTAGAGGAAGGGGCTAGAAAAGGTGCCCGAAACATTGCCTACTTCACCATGTCCCAGGTCATCATACAGTGGCTGGTGGGGATCCCTCCAGCAGTAAAAATTACAAGAAAACAAGAAAAATCAATGCGTCCACTAACAATTGGTGCATGGAATGTGTGCAGCCTACTGAACTGCATTGAGGATGCAAGGCCATAAAGATGTACTGCACTAGTAGCAAAAGAGCTAGCAAGGTACAAAATTGACATCTCTGCTATCAGCAAGACACAAGTGACCGGGGAAGGTCAACTTGTGGAACAAAGTCCTGGATATTCCTTCTGGAATGGCACAAAAAAAAAAGAAACGCGAAGCAGGAGTTGGCTTTACAATTAAATCTAACCTAGTCAGAAAGATGGCAGGACCTCCAAAGGGCATTAGTGACCAGCTGATGACTGTTTGCCTTCCACTTTCTAAATATCGGCATCTAATATTTATCAGCATGTATGACCCGACTATGATGAATCCTGATGAACAGAAAGAAAAGTTCTATGATGACTTGAAAAAAATCATACAGGAGACTCTCAAATTCAACAAACTCATTATCCTTTGTGACTTTAACACACAAGTGGGTTCGAACTGGGCATCCTTGGATGGTGAGGTTTGGAGGCAGGGTATTGGCAAATACAATAGCAATAAACAGCTACTGCTTGAAATGTGTGCAGCATTTAACATCCTATCTCCAACTGCAGCTTCATGGATGTACCTGCGATTAAAACAGTGGCATCAAGTTGATTATGTCATCATGAGACAACATGATAAGCAAGATGTGAGATTCACTAAATCCATGAGTGTTTCAACTGCAGGACAGACCACAGATTGCTAGTCTCCAAAATGAATTTCCATACTCAGTATCTCCTGCTACCTCAAAATAGCACACCGCCAAAATATCTCAACATATCCAAACTGAAAGATCTTCTTTATAAACAGCTTCTGAGCAGCTCAATTGATCTTGCATACTGAAATTGCACATTGACAGTCGACTCCATAGACATAAAAAAAAATCTGGGGAAACTTCTATGACACTGTCTACAGAACCACAGAAGAAGTGGTGGGCGTTGCTATTTGTATGCATCACAACTAGTTTGATGAAAACAATGCACAGATCAAAGATCTTCTGGATAACAAGCAAAAACAACACAAAACTAATCTAAATGGCCCAACATCAACCAGCAAAAGAACGCTGTGCAAAAACTCAAAGAAAAACGCACAAAAAGAACTAGAGAGGATGTAGGACTCATGGTTTAGTGGTAAAGTCAAGCAGATACAGCATTACACTGACAGCAATAATATGCAGAAATTTGTTTCCATGTTGAAAGCAATTTATGACCCTCAGTCTTCGGGAAACCTCATGTTCTCAGTGCAGATGGAAAGCATGCCATCACTGACAGAGAGGAAATTCTCAAGTGATGTGCTGAAAATTTTGAAAAACTGTCCCTCACACACAGATGACGAAGCGCATGCACGCATCACGCAAATACATTTGACACTGTGCGTTACAATGGTCTATGGAAGATCATGGTCAAGTCTGGATCTCCCAAGAGGTTCACCAACATGATTCGCAGGTCCCATGATGGTATGATGGTCTGTGTGCTTGCAAGATGACAGTGCACAGTCTAACACGTTTCCAGTGACTAACGGTATCAAACAGAGTTGCATCCTAGCTCCAACACTCTTTGTCATGGTGTTCTCTGCTGTGCTGAATGATGCCTTCCGGTGTGACAGTGCGGGAATTTGTTTTCGTTGTTGAGTTGATGGAGGGCTATTCAATCTCAGTGAATGGAAGGCCAAGACCAAAACTAAGACAGACATTCTTTGTGCCCTCTTTTTCACCAATGATTTTGCACTGAATGCTACCAGCCTGAAAGACATTCAGGAATTTATGGACCTCTTTTCTTCGGCCTGTGATGCGTTCAGTCTCACCATCAACACTGCGAAGACATTAGTAATGTATCAACCAGCGTCAGGTATCTCCTATGCAGATCCAGTAATCACAGTAAAGGGACAGAAACTCAATACTGCCAATAAGTTTGTATATCTCTGCAACTCACTATCACAAACTGCGGCAATTGATGAGAATGTTGCCTTGGATATTGCTCACATCAGTGTGGCCTTTGGGAGCCTTCTGGAGCCTTCGTACCCATATCTGGATCAGGTATGGTCTCAATTTGACAGCTAAGTTGGCAGTGTACTGTGCAGTGGTTCTACTAACACTGCTTTATGCTGCATCATCCTGGACTGTCTATGCAAAACATTCTCAACAGCTTAACTCTTTCCACTTTCAGTGATTAAGGAATGTCATGGAAGTAGGTTGGCAAGATCAATTACCAGACACGGAAATCCTTCAAAAGTCCAGTATGTAAAGTATCCATGCCCTCTAGATCAGGTCCCAACTCCAATGGACTAGCCACATCGTTTTTATGCCATACATGCACCTTCCAAAAATATTAATCTATGAGAAGCTGTGCGATGGTAAATGTTCAAGCAGAGGACAGAAAAAGCACTTCAAGAATTATTTAAAGAACTCTCTCAAATACTGCAGCATCGATCCTAGCTCCTGATCGCCCAGCTTGGCACACCCAGATAACTGATGGCATCACTAAATTTGAAAAATAATGAACAGTGCAGGAAATTTACAAAAGAAGGAAGTGGAAGGAGAAATCTGAAAACTCTCCTGCTACAGACACTCCACACTCCTGCATACACTGCATGAGATCCTTTCTGCCACAAATCAGACTCATTGGTCATCTACAAACTCATAAACCCAAACCAAATTAGACAACTACTAGGTAGACTACTACCGGACAACTTAAAGTCTACTAACAAAAGTCCTTTTTGATTAAAAAAAAGGCAGTGTGTTGCTTCCAGTGACATGGTATGTTTGAAAGAAAACAGTGATCTCATTTTTTCCTCCTGAGTTAGAAATCCAGATTCCAGTTGTCACACTAAATTGTTCATATATAATATAAAACATTCTTTTCTCAAACATGCTTACCCTTCTTGAGCAGTTGCCTGGTTGCGAGCACTCAAAACATGATGGGTTGAAAGTGAGAAATAGAAGTTGATTACTAATCAGATTGACTGTGTTGTAAACGCTGATAAGATAACTGCCTACTGCAGGAAGTGGACACTGTAACTGACTGTCACTGATGCTGGTCGCGCGAGAAGTAATGGGGTCCCCTTGCAATGTGTAACCAGTGTCATTTACCTGTAGATAAGTAAAGAATGAATAGCTATTAGATATTACTGCTAACTTTGTTTACAATTTATTTCATTCAGGATACATTCTTGTCTTATCCTAATCAATTCCATCCATTCCAGGAGATGATAACAACAGTCTAAGATTTGTGTTGCTGTATCTCTCTGGTATGTACAAAGATGGCTAAAAAGTCAAATTCTGGCATATAATCCTGTTACTATTGAGACATATATAGTAACAATTGGGCATCTCTCTCGTGTGTGTGTGCGTGCGTGCGTGGTTAGTAAGAATTGGGCATCTCTCTCGTGTGTGTGTGCGTGCGTGCGTGGTTAGTAAGAATTGGGCATCCATGTATTTGTTGTTCTGTCATTTTAGGCAGCAGATTTTTTTCTCTGTGCTTCAATGATTTGATGCTTCCCAGTGATGCAAGTAGTTTCACCTGTTCTGCTTTGCTCATCATAATCAGACATCATAGAGGACAAGTTATAACAGTCATCACAGCTATTCAAAAATCCTGCTAATCTTGAGCCAATCTTCTGGCACCTGTGAATATCATGTTCAGGTGGTCTTTTATATCTTGCATCAAACTTCTTCATGGCATACCTTTTTTTAATTGCCCTGGCATCATTCCCTCCATTATGATCTTTCTCAGGTTGTTTGATATATAAAATATTGTCCAAAATATTGTAATTTTCTAGAGAGAATTTTGTTGTTTATAGTCAGTTTTTTTTACTTTCAATTCTCTCAGAACAATGTCCCTATTGATGATCATTTTGGTCCAAAGTATTCTGAGGATTATTCTGTAACATTTGTTTCAAATAGCTGCAATTCTGTTTCTGATCTTATTTGTGATTGTCCAAGATTCACATCCATTTATTACATCTGGTAATATGCAGGCTATTTTGGTGCAGATCAGCATATTTTTTTCATTTCCATCAGTTTATTTGATGCAATGGTCAACGCTGCTTTATTATATTCAATTATTCTGAGTGACAGATTTCCAGAACACCCCATTGGCATAGTTTTCAGATGACATATGTTTCATTCAAAATCTGCAGTCTTGATGTCAAAGCTCCTGTGAGACACTTTGAAAGAGTCTTTAAATATTTCTTCTGTCCACCAAAAAATTGCCTTTATGGTGCACACATAACCAGTCAAATAAAACCATATTTCTTTCCAGGATACATTCCTATTTTAAAGAACAATAATCACTCAAAGAACCAGTAATAAAAAAACATATAAGGGCTGTTCAATAAGTACCCTGACATAATTATTTATAGAAATCATAATATGTAGAATATTGCTATTTATCAGCTGAATGTGGTGACTGTGTCAATGTATATCTGTCATGTGACGTATTCCTTCCAGAACGTTGTCTTCCCAATGAACTCTCCGAAACTCTCTCTGTCTTGCATTTTCTAGCGATGTATTCATATTATCTTTAATGTCGTCAGTCCATCGTCTTCTTGGTCTGCCCCTTCTCCTCTTCCCAGGTACTCTTCCCTCCATTATTTGTCTTTCTAAACAGTTATGTCTCTTTATATGACCAAACAGGCGTAGTTTTCTTTTTGTTATTGTGTTTAGTAACCAACACTCTGGAATATTCAGTGTGTTTATAATATCTGAGTTTCTGATTTTATCCTTCCATGATATTCTAAGTATCTTTCTGTAGCATTTCAGCTCTTAGGCGTTGATCTTCTTTGCCGCTGTTTTACTTAGAGTCCATGTTTCACAGCCGTATGTTGCAACCGGAAAAATAAAAGTTCGTAACATTAGCACTTTCGTTTCTATTTTGTTGTTTTTCCATATGTTTTTCAGCCGTGTTATTTTGCAATATGCCATTGCCAATCTCTTCCTTATTTCTGCCATGCAGTCTCCTGCACCGTTGATGTTTGCTCCTAAGTATTCAAATTTATCCACACATTCTATCTCGGTATTGTCTATTCTGATTTTTGGTTGTTGTGCAAATACAACTTGGACGTATCTGTTGACATGACTTCAATGTATATACGAAACTGAAATTATGTAACTTTGTGCATGAGCCGTATGGGATCCTATAAGTAAAAGTGATTTGGTTTGTCACGTCACATTTCAAAATCGAATATGAATCTTCACCAATATGTGTGCAATTAAGTATGCCTTATTTCAAGTATTTAATAACTGGTGCCATCAAATGCCAGGTAGACCCATGGATGTTAAGTCTCTTTGAGCAGAAAAAAACAGCATTTTGGATACATGTCACAAAACATACTTCATTCTGGATACATTCCTTTCTTACCCTAATGAACCAGTAATCACAGAACATATTTCATTTAGGATTAACTCTTTGTTCTATTATGCCAGTAATGCTAAAACATATTTCATTTGGGACACACTTCATTCTTACCATAATGCGCTGGTAATTACAGGTTGCTGAATCTGCAAAAGTTGTTCCAAAAACTACAACACTGAGACAGCTGTCTAGGATAGTATTACAAAACTTCTTGGAGAGATGAGTCAGATTCGGAGCAGTGTCTACTTTAAATGAGCAGTCAGCACCAACATACCCTGGATTACATTCACAGTTATCTGCAAATAATGTCAAGTTCATTATCAGTCATCTGCAAACAATGTCAAGTTCATTATCAGTCATCTGCAAACAATGTTAAGTTCATTATCAGTCATCTGCAAACAATGTCAAGTTCATTATCAGTCATCTGCAAACAATGTCAAGTTCATTATCAGTCATCTGCAAACAATGTCAAGTTCATTATCAGTCATCTGCAAACAATGTTAAGCTTTTTATAACAATCATATAACTGTTCTCACAGTCATCTATAAACACTGTCACATTTGGTATCACAGTTAACTGCAGACTATGTTAAGTTTGGTATCACAGTTAACTGCAGACTATGTCAAGTTTGGTATCACAGTTAACTGCAGACTATGTCAAGTTTGGTATCACAGTTAACTGCAGACTATGTCAAGTTTGGTATCACAGTTAACTGCAGACTATGTCAAGTTTGGTATCACAGTTAACTGCAGACTATGTCAAGTTTGGTATCACAGTTAACTGCAGACTATGTCAAGTTTGGTATCACAGTTAACTGCAGACTATGTCAAATTTGGTATCACAGTTAACTGCAGACTATGTCAAGTTTGGTATCACAGTTAACTGCAGACTATGTCAAATTTGGTATCACAGTTAACTGCAGACTATGTCAAATTTGGTATCACAGTTAACTGCAGACTATGTCAAGTTTGGTATCACAGTTAACTGCAGACTATGTCAAATTTGGTATCACAGTTAACTGCAGACTATGTCAAATTTGGTATCACAGTTAACTGCAGACTATGTCAAGTTTGGTATCACAATTAACTGCAGACTATGTCAAATTTGGTATCACAGTTAACTGCAGACTATGTCAAATTTGGTAATACAAGTAAATTTAAGTAGGAAGCCAGAGGACAATTTTTAAAAATTCTTGAGACTAACGGGAATTGAACCAGTCCGTTCTACGGCACCAAATCGCCTAGCAACAATTGCACACGCGTTTTTCAGTACTTGACTAACCGCATCTCCAATAAAAGATTTCATCAAGCCATTCAAATTGTGCACACAAAGTCACCCGAACGGACCAATATCGAGACAAGGACTACTACAACAACAACAAACATCCCGTACAGGTATTGAAATATCCTCAGTAACAACAAACACATAACATAATATCCGTATTAGTTATACAAGGGCCGATAGGTCTTCTTGTAAACATGGATAACATATATAGACAATACAATTTTGCTTCAAATAATTGTTTATACAAGTAAATTTAAGTAGGATGAAATCGCATCTTTTATTGGAGATGCGGTTAGTCAAGTACTGAAAAACGCGTGTGCAATTGTTGCTAGGCGATTTGGTGCCGTAGAACGGACTGGTTCAATTCCCGTTAGTCTCAAGAATTTTTAAAAATTGACCTCTGGCTTCCTACTTAAATTTACTTGTATAAACAATTATTTGAAGCAAAATTGTATTGTCTATATATGTTATCCATGTTTACAAGAAGACCTATCGGCCCTTGTATAACTAATACGGATATTATGTTATGTGTTTGTTGTTACTGAGGATATTTCAATACCTGTACGGGATGTTTGTTGTTGTTGTAGTAGTCCTTGTCTCGATTGGTCCGTTCGGGTGACTTTGTGTGCACGATTTGAATGGCTTGATGAAATCGCATCTTTTATTGGAGATGCGGTTAGTCAAGTACTGAAAAACGCGTGTGCAATTGTTGCTAGGCGATTTGGTGCCGTAGAACGGACTGGTTCAATTCCCGTTAGTCTCAAGAATTGTCAAATTTGGTATCACAGTTAACTGCAGACTATGTCAAATTTGTTATTACAACCTTCTATAAACAATATCTTATTCTTCTTCTGTTGTACTTGTTCTCAAATTCTTGCAGATTAGCAGGATGTAGTCCAGAGAACGGAATGTGATGTGTCACAGTTTACAGCATCGCTGCACAAACTGCACCTTTCTGCCTGACAATCTGACTTCAGCATGGTTTTTGGGTCACTTTGACCCTATGGGATGGGACAACCAAATTCATCCCTTACACCTTAGTCGCTTATTATGACAGTGTTGCTAACAGTGTTGCTAACCATTACTCCCCTTTTGGACTCCACACCACATAAACGTACAAACAATATCAAATTTATTATTACAGTCTTCTGAAAACAATGATTGGTTTTGTTTTAGTTAAGTTTGTTAGTTGTCATGTGCATGCAATGCCAAGTCTTTTATCATAATTATCTGCAAACAATGTCAAGTTTGTTATTATTCATTCACAATGTCAAATTTATTATTACTCATCCCCAACCCAAAAAATGTCAATTTTGCTATTATGCATCCCCAAACAATGTCAAATTTGTTATTACTCATCCACACACATACAATAGTTAGTATACTATTAGTCATTTACAATGTCAAATTTATTTGTATTTATCCACAAACAATGTCAAGTTTGTTATTATCCATCCCCCAAATAATGTAAGTTTGTTAATAATTATCATCATACAATATCCAGTTTATCATTATTCATTTACAATGTCAAATGTATTAGTATTTATCCACAAACAATGTCAAGTTTGTTGTTAGTCATCAGCAAACAATGTCAAGTTTGTTATTAGTCATCAGCAAACAATTCTAACAAATCAGCCAAGTTCGTTATCATAATTATTCATAAACAATGTCAAATTTATTATTAGTCATGTACATTGTCAAGCTTATTATTAGTTACCCACAAACAATTAGTGTGTTAGTCAGCCGAATGTCAAGTTTGTTATTTAATTATTTTATTTTTGAGTGTTGATATAGGAAGGAATACTGTAGTCCTTTTAACACCAACATATTACCATAACTACATGTTAATGTATTTTGTCATACATTTTTATTTGATGTTTTTCTAGCACACTTTATGAGGTATGACCAAAACTTATTTAACTTGGTACAGTACCAGTTGACGCCACCACATAGTCAAGTTATATCCCTTGTCTATGTTTGTAAATTTCATGTTTATCATTTAATCATTGAAATATTTATTTATTTAGGGTTGGTGTTAGGGTTAGTTATGTAAAACACAACTATCCTAACCACAACCCAAACCCTAAAATAAATTAATATTTAAATTATTAAATCATAAACATGAAATTTACAAACATAGACAAGGGATATAACTTGACTATGTGGTGGCGCCAACTGGTACTGTACCTTCAACTTCTGCCATCATGATCAAATGCCCTGATTTAATCTACTTACAGTTCATGCACATCCCTTGTGATGAACAATCTTGGGGACACAAATTGTTCGTAACTGATGCAGGAGGTCCTGACTGACCATATGACATAACACATCTTTGAATCAGAACTTGGACATATGTACTAGCAAACCCTGCATCTCCTGTCAACTGGTCAAACAATAAATGTAACAAAATTATTGACCATCATGAGATATGAAATCTTATATTATGGTATGTATAAAATTAAATGGAGAAAGGGGGAACAATTGAGTGCAACAAAGGGAAGCAATCCATTCTGCTGGCTTCTAGCCTTTATTTCCTGTACAGCTATGGGACATGTAATTTGCAAAATGTTATCCTCACTGCAGCTCACTAAGTCTCTCGTTTCATTGTAAGATGCTCTGTTTCTTTCACTGTGATGTTCAAAAGATCTTTGATGCCCTTTGTCCATCGATGTCTTGGAGAGCTTCTGTGTTTTCCTTTCTGAAACTTATCCTCCATGGCGTCTTTGTTACCTCTAATATTTTATGGTAGTCCGTCCTGATATAACCTAATTGGACTTTGTTGTTCGCTGGTTGAAAGAGGCATGCCTCTCCAAAATATAGATTTACTCATTAACTGCCTACCTACCAGCACTGTAGTTTGATACCATTGTCCTTGACAGATCTGGTATCCCTAGCATTGACATTATCCTGATGCAAACACAGATTCATTGGGCAGGTCATTTGGTTCGTATGTCAGACCATCACCTGCCAAAGATATTTCTCTATGGTCAGGTGGAGAAGGGTACACGATCTCAAGGTGGCCAAAAGAAGCGTTACAAGGACTCATTAAAGAACTCACTAAAAGTCTTTTAAATAGACCAAGATACATGGGAAGAACCTGCACAAAATATATCTACATGGTGTTCTAAAATAAAAAAGAGTGCATCATCTTGTGAAAAGAGGAGAAATGCAGCAGCTAAACAGCAGAGAGTAACTAGAAAGTCAAGGATAGAACAAAATCCATCTACAGTGGTCATTCCATGGATGTACTGTCTAAGGAAATTTGCAGTTTGAATAGAGCTTATTAGCCATCTACGAACTATTAGGCATGGACATAATTCTAACTGAATTTTGTATACAGTGGATGTAACAGTTGGTCATCATCACCTGTGATGGATGAACACACACACACACATGCACACACTCCTACCAATAAATACACCAATAAACAAACAAAGTGTATTTTCACATGTCCTAAATATGTTAGCATCTGTTTGGTGATGGTTTTAAAGGAGCCAATCTTCTTCTATGTTCACATCTTTACTGACATTTGTGTTGGTTCATCTCTCTGTCCATGATATTCTTATGACACTTCTATATTTTATTTAAAATGAAGATATCTTCTTCTACATTGTAAATGTCATTGCCAAAGTCTCACAACCATGTGTTACTCATTGAAAAACTACAGTTTCTTAATAGTTGTAACTTTGTTTTTGTTTGTCCCTTGCCATAGATTTTTCATCTGTGATATTTTTGTAGGGTTATTGCTAATCTCTTTCTGATTTAAGCTCAACAATCTCCTGTGCTGTTAATGATTTTCAAAGTGATTGACACTTTCTACATTCTTTGTTGATAGTTATCATAGGTTAAGTCCATTACTTTCCATCTCCACAATGGCATCAAATGGATTCTGCTCAATCTTCAGCCTTGTCCATCACATATTTTGGTACTAGGTAATTTCAGAGATACTTTCTAGTCACCTGCAACATTATTTTCCCCTCAACAAATCTTCACGCTAACTGGCAAGAGTACCACTCATAGCATGTAACTCCATAGATTCGCGTAACAGACTCCAAAAATCTTCAGAAAAAATCCTTTGTGTTAACAAGACATCATATGCCAGATTTAAACCAAACAAAAACAAAAGACAAACGGCTCAACAACTACATCATGGAGAACTCCTCCCCCTCTCGGCTTCCTGGTGATTATATACTATTATTATATCTGTCAGAGAGTGGAATAAACAGTGTAAAAGAAGTGAACAATATAGAAATTTAGAGAGGAATGGCAAAACAAGAAGTCATCATAGTCATAGTTTTTTAGAGAAAGATGAACAACATGATAAAGCATCAAAAATAAATAACAAATTATGTTCTTAGAGAATAAAATAGGTGTGAGAACATAAAACTCGGAGGATGATTTAGCAACAACAAGGAGCAAACTTTTTTATATATCAAAGTGATATTATATTCTCTATTTTAACTCCTTATCTCAAGCAAGCCCCTAAAACAGCCAGTTAAACGGTTCACTTCTGCCAATAGCCACTAGAACCTCAGTTTATATAGTTACTTCTACATACAGTACTGCAGGGATTGATATAAAAATAATGTATTAATAATAAAACCTATAGGCCTAGTCCATCAGGGTCGTAGGGGTTTCAAATTGTAACATTTGATGCAGAAAGATCTCCACTCATCTCTATCCTCTGCCACACTGATGAGTTTGGAAACTTCACACCCTGTTATATGTTATATGGTAGGATATATGGTATATGGTAAGTCCTTGATATATGGTAGGAAAACCAGCGTGGTGATAAAAGAGTTTTAATACATAATAAATCTCACAGATAAAACTGCAGACATCTTACTTGAACATCAGCCATGCAGTTGGAAATGTCTGCTTCTGAGAAATTTGATTCTATGCATTGACTTGCAGCCTCAGTTGTATTATATGCTATTTCACATGCAACTCGAGCTGCTTCATTTGTCCAGCTTGATAAGATATTGGTATTCTGTGAAGAACAAGAAAAAATCTCTGGCAATTTAAAATAATTCACAATTAATCTTTGCTCAATATAATTACATAATCAGTGTTATCTAATAAATTTTTATAAAGACTCATTGTATTCAGATTACCCCAAATGTACTTCTTCCCTCTCAACAAAGTGACACACAGCCTGCCGAGAGTACCACTCATAGCACGTAACTCTGTAGCTGCAAGTGGTAATCCCCTGGAACCTCTGAAATGATGCACTTTATAAACAAGACATCGCAAGTGGGATTTGAAACCAACGACTTCTTGAGCATAAAAAAAATGGCTTAACATCTGCACCAGGAAGATCCCCCAAAGACTTTGGGCAAGAGAATCCATGTAAATTATTCCCTATCATAAATGACAAACTGGCCAGTTGTGCCATTGCATTTAGTCATGCACTCATTTGGGATTTCAAAGAAAGCTATGGAAAACTTCACTTCAATAGAACACTATGAAATAACCTCGCTATCAGAAGAAAGCTCTAGAAAACCTTGATAACAGAAGAAAGCTCTGGAAAACCTTGATAACAGAAGAAAGCTCTGGAAAACCTTGATAACAGAAGAAAGCTCTGGAAAACCTTGATAACAGAAGAAAGCTCTGGAAAACCTTGCTATCAGAAGAAAGCTCTGGAAAACCTCACTATCAGACTAAATCGCTGGAAAACTGCACTATTAGAAAATAGTGTTGGGAGAAACAACCAACCTTGTAGCCAAAGGTAGAACCCAATAACCTGGCACAAGAAACATAAGTGATAAGCTCATTAACTAAAAAACATATATTTGATAACACTCTGCCATGAGCCACAGAAAAAAATAGTGTGGTGCATGGCGACTACTTTAAAAAAACTCTTCCTGTACATGACATGGCAACATCAATGACATGTAACCTTTATCAAACAAACCACAAGCAACTTCTCTGCAACTCCCTAATAGTATACATGCAGTGTTGACAGTTTTTTTTCAGATAATACTCACAGTTTTATTCAAATCAAGTTCATAGGTAAAAACATTATCTACTTCATCGCCATCCACACACAGAGCAGGTTGTTTTTGTGTCAAAGTCAGGAAATCTTTAATATCTGGATCATACAAATTAAAATCAATATTATAGCAACTATTTCCAAGACTTACCAAACATTGCAACAATTTTTTTAATACAAGATGCACTGACACAAAATCTGTTCTAGTGAGTTTATTACAGATTAGGAAAAATACATGAGCAGTTGTGTTATAATTACTTCAAGCTATTATTAGGGAACACATATGCACCTCAAAACTTGCAGTGCTTGGACATGTATGCTGACATGATTCCTTGTAAAAAATGATAACTACAGGGAAGTCAAAGGTAGCAGAAGAGGACACAAAAATCATGGACAGATAATATTTAGGACTGGGCATGACAAAATGTTGCTCACTTGTCCGTATCATTGAAGTTAGTAATCATTGGCAGATTCTGTGTGTTGATGCATTCAATGTGGTACCCCTACAATCCTGATGGATTTTGAGTGTTGATACATTCAATGTGGTACCCCTACAATCCTGATGGATTTTATGTGTTGATGAATTCAATGTGGTACCCCTAAACTCCTGATGGATTCTGAGTTTATAGATAAATAGATACACTTGGAGTTGTCAGAAAAGTCAGCATAGGCATTCAAACATGCATCCCACTGTTTGGGTAGATCGTAAATTCTGCCAGAGAAGGATTTCGTTTGCACACTGAACCATTTTGTCACTGATGTTATGACATCTTCATTGGAGTGGCATGTTGTTCCTTTAGAGTTTAGAGCTTTATTTAAGGGTTCAAACAATTGAAATTCGCATAGAACACGGCAATAAACTGGTTATGACAGAACTTCCTAGAAATTTGCATGGTAATAGATCACAGCAAGAAACTACTTAACAGAATGCTTGGTTACTTATTCTTGATGGATTTATGTACTTTGTCTAGTGTATTCTTGTAGCCAACAAATCTTCTGACTATGCTCTTTAAGTTCACCAATAAGAGTTCTTCTTGGTCAAAAAAGGTAGTAGGCCTAAGCTATCCAAACCAGAAAAAATATGATGAATATTACTAGCTCAATTATAAAGAGCAGGTTTGAATGTGAAAATCTATACCATCCAGGTATTCTGAATTTTCTCTCTCTGATCGTTTATCTTGTCCCCTACCCCCACCACTCCATCCTTGATTTGTTCCTGTTTCTTTTATGATGCATCAACAAATTTATTCAGGCTCTTTCTCAGGTTGCCTTTACTTTTCCAGATTTGTTATAGTGCCTATTTCATAGGCTGGGAGTAATTCATCATCTAAAGATTTCCCTTAACTGTAAATTAAATCATAGCCACAAATCTGTGGGGCTATCGTACTAACCGATGTAATAGCACTGGTCTCTTGCTGCAAATAGTGCTCAGAGTTTTCTACTTCTTTTCTATGAAATTTTCTACTTCGTGGTATCCAAGAGTAGTGGAGTCGGAGGTGCTTGCTCTGATCGGTGAGAATTACAGGGCAGGTGATATGATTATATATACAGATGGGTCGGTTGAGAGTCAGATCAGGAATGCCTGGGCCTTCATGGCTCAAAGGTGGGGGAAGACCATCAAAGAGGAATGCTGTGCATTTGCTCAGACGACAAGCAGCATGACAATGGAGATTTTAGCAGTAACCAAAGCTTTGAAGTAGGTATGCTCACAGACTGTGGCACATGCCTGTATAGTCAGTGAATTGATGAGATGATTATGAAAGTGCAGGTGGAGTACATTCAGGAACAGTGGTTGGATGCGGTGAAGAATTCCTGTGTGCGTAAAGTGACTTATTTTTTTTTGCAGGGAGTTACAGGAGTCCGGGGTAATGAGAGAAAAGATAGGTTGGTTGCACATGCGGCTTATCTGTAAATTAATGTTAAATGTAAATTTATGGACTTTCTTAGCATAGTTCCCTGTATGTAAATTGATAGGCTTGTCTAAGCATTGTTCCAAGGTATGTAAATTTATGGACTTTCCTAGCATAGTTGTAAGAAGTGTAAATTGATGAGCTTGTTCTAGCATATTTCCAAGGTATGTAAACTGATAGAATCATCCTAGATAGTTCCAATGATGGACTTGCCTTATCATAATTTCACAGTATGTAAATTGGTGAACATCTACTATCATTGTTCTATGGTAGGTAAATTTATGGACTTTCCCCTGCATAGTTTCAAAGTATGTAAATTTATGGACTTGTTCTAGTATTGTTTCAAGTGAAGTTCTCCTAGCATAGCTCCAATGTATGTAAAATGATACACTTATCAGCAATGTTACTATGATACTACATTATGATAGGATTCCATTTTTGTAACCAACCTAAATCTAGTCTGTTAATTATTCTGACAGACCTTTTTTTATCTTCCGTCACCATCACCCACTTATCTATCTATGTTATTTCAACAGTAAATATGGTGCACAGGGGAGAAACCAGAGCTGTCCAGTTCAAGTAATGTAGTAATGTGACTGTATGCAATTCTTGCACGTTGTTGAGAACCATAGACATACCCTCTTTGATGGTTGTTCTGCAAAATGTCTCTCTTGGTCTTCCTCTTTTTCTTTTGTCATCTGGTACTGATTTTAAAGCTTGTAGTGGTAGTCTGTTTTCCTTCATTCCAAGTAAGGCCTACATGTCCGATATAAGTCCATCATTTTCTTAATATTTTTGAACTTCAATACTTCTCAACCATACAACTGGTACCTGCATGTCTACTTCCTGATGCTAGAACAATTATTGATAAGTCTTACCATTGTCAGTCTGTGGCAACAATTGACAGGTCAAAAATGTACTCAGTAAAGATACTGTGTCTGATGTATCACTGGACAAACACTGGGAATAGTCCTTTGTTTTGGTCACCTGACCAGCCACTTTACCAGGACATTTCCCATTGTAGTAACTGTTGACAGGGTCGACCCTTAAAAAAATAACAATTGTATCGTAATTTAATTTTATACTTCATATTTTATTCTACAACATTCCCTGTAACATAGGTCTATCATAGGTCTATCATAGGTCTATCATAGGGTCTATCATAGGTCTATCATAGGGTCTATCATAGGGTCTATCATAGGGTCTATCATAGGTCTATCATAGGTCTATCATAGCTGTCAACTTTATTTTTTCATAAATACATTTTGTAACAATTTATTTCCACTTTTCAATAAATAACGTCAGTATTTCACACCAAAATACTTTTTTTAAAAATTGTTTTTTCCTTTTTTTTTTGAAAAAAAAAGAGATTTTGCCATCACTCTCATGGAATAGTAGAAATATGCTAAAGATGAAATGATTAATTTCCTGATAGAAGCAAAGTCTGTCATAAATCTTGTCTTTTAATTCTTTTCCTTCTTTGTTCATTCTCAAACTTCTGCAGATCAGCTGAATGTAGTCCAAAATATGGAATATGTTGTGTATCATTGTTTACAGCTTAGCTCCAATATGCACACATTTTGGCCTGACTCATCCAACTTTAGCAAAAGCTATAAGTCACTGACCCTCTATGAGATTGGACAGCTAACACCACTTCAAAAACTTCCTTAGTCACCTCTTATGATATGACTAACAGGCAACAGTATCACTATTCATTGCTCCCCTTTCAGGCCCAAATAATACACAGGCTGGTATTTTAATTAGTTTTCCTTTATACACCGTACACCTTCATACAGCACATGATGGTATCAAAGCCTTGAAGTTCTTCATGGAAAAGCATCCTCATTCCTCTGTGTCTACCTCTAATCTCATCTGTCTTGCAGAGCTTGTGTTCACTTTTAACTCCTCTGAGTTTGATGGGCACTTTTTCGATCAAATCAGTTTGGTCATCGTGGACACCAACATGGGACCCAGCTATGCCTGTTTATTTATAACCAACCTTGAACACTAGGTATGGAATCCTATGGTGGTTAGAGTTACAGAGCAAGAATGCAGTTACATAGCAAGAACACAGAGTTAAGAGCAAGAATACAGTTAAAGAGCCAGTACACTAAGTTACAGAGAAAGAATGCAGTTTCAGAGCAAGAATACAGTTACAGAGAAAGATTACAGTTACAGTACATAGCAAGATTATGATGATGATGATGTTCGTCCATCGTGATCGACGATGACCAAAAACTCAACCATAATAATAATAACAATAAATAATAAAAATAATAAAAGTTGATAGTGCATTTTTAAATTACTAGCAAGATTATAGTAACAAAGCAAGAATACAGTTACAGAGCAAGAACACAGTTACAGAGCAAAAACACAGTTACATAGCAAGAATACAGTTGCATAGCAAGAATACAGTTGCATAGCAAGAATACAGTTACAGAGCAAGAACACAGTTACAGAGCAAGAATTCAGAGTTACAAAAATGTTATACATGCACCCCTGTGAAAAGTTATGATATAAACATTCAACAAGATACATCATCTAGAGATAAGTAACAACTAACCTCCAATTAATGGCAAATACATCATCTAGAGATAAGTAACAACTAACCTCCAATTAATGGCAAATGCATCATCATCACTTTCTATTTGTCCATCCATTTTCTGCAGATCATTAGCGCTGTTTGAATCATATGTCCCACATAAACCTAACAGTAAATATTGAAACAAACATATAAGAAAGACATCATAATAGATTGGTAGAAGTCAACAAATGATAAGAAAATGTGTTAATTCTTGGCCTATAAAAGATGTGAGAATCTGTCACAAATTTGTCAGAAAAAGATGGGAAAATATTTAGTAAACAAGAGATGAGGAAATATGTCACAAATTAGAAAACACGAGATAGGTAATGTGTTACAAATTAGTCAACAAGAGATAAAAAAATGTATCATACATTTTATCAAAAAGACCCCATCAAGGCCAGCTCATTGAAGTGGAGATGGAACTTAAGATTTAACTAAGATTGGTTAGGCCATCCCTGACATCAAGCAGGACCACAGTCC
The DNA here is from genome assembly GCA_034231615.1 of Meghimatium bilineatum. Taxonomy (NCBI): domain Eukaryota; kingdom Metazoa; phylum Mollusca; class Gastropoda; order Stylommatophora; family Philomycidae; genus Meghimatium; species Meghimatium bilineatum. Next base: position 117,592,601 of record CM067299.1, on the reverse strand, counting down.
TGCCCAAGCAATCACTAGTGCTGGAGTCAGAGATACCAGGCAGAGAGGGCACACCAGCAATCATGGTATCATGCATCATGACTAGATAACATGTCTTCACAATAACAACAACAACAAAAACATTGACGAAATGTGTCTTAAATTTAGCTCTTTATCTGGGTGTATTGATACCATGTAGTAATAGGCCCTTTAGATTGTGTAGTCAAAAGTAGGCCAACATCAGAGACCTGTCAAATTTGTGTAAACTTTCATGTAATTTAATGTCTGCTCACAAAATAGTAAAAACATGTCTTTTAATTAAAGACCTTCTCAAAGTAAGAAGTTTCAGTTCTTTCTTTCCTAGGAGACATGTCTACAATTTTTCTGGGTATGGGATGAAATATATGAAAGAAGGGTTAATAAAATTGTGTTCATCATGTTTATATGGATTATTTCCCTGGCATTAAATACTAGACACCGCCGAAGACGGATGTGTCGGGCCATTGGTGCAAATAATACGGCGACACAACGCATTTCTATTCTCTGGACTACATCCTGCTGAAAATCTAGTAGGACCATGGTCACACTACAAGGGAGATCCAGTGGGAGATCCAGCGGGAGTTTAAGGATGAACGATGATGAAGAAGAAGAAATACTAGACACCAACTCAGTGTTTCTTATTTACCCCACCAGCTCAATCTGTTGATGGTGCTTTTTTAACAATACAGTTTCAGGTAGTCCTTCCAACAGCATAGTAGGGTAAGATCATAATATGTCCCCCATGTATATCTTAACATCTGGGAACACTCCTTGCAACGGTAACAATGACTTTATCTGTCACAAGAAAGGTCAGCACAATTACAGTTGCCCTTTTGTAACTAGGAATGCAGTGACAGTGACGTCACAAATTACTTAAACTTTCGGATCAGTGCAGATTTCTTAAAAAGTGTGAAATATTAAACCTGTCTCCTAGGAAAGAATCGAAGTTTCTTCTTAAAGCATTGCATATCACTGAAGATGGTTGTGTTAGACCAAAAGGCGCAGATATGTTGTAAACCATGACATACATTTACAGTATTACCTGCTGCTAACAAACAGGAGTGTGAGAGCAAACTCAAAACAAAAAAATCATACTGTTTATATTAGAAGTCTTGTGGATATGAAAGAAAGTTCAGAAGAAACTACCTATTACACACAGGAAACAAAAGCTTCATTGCTCGTAATTTCTAGGCATGGAACCAAACAAACAGTTCCTTATTTTTAATAATCCAATAAAACTACCATGTTAGTACATCTATTGCACCTGTCAGTCTGTAAAACTTCCATGTTAGTCCATCTATTACACCTGTCAGTCTGTAAGACTACCATGTTAGTCCATCTATTACACCTGTCAGTCTGTAAGACTGCCATTTTAGTCCATCTATTACACCTGTCAGTCTGTAAGACTGCCATGTTAGTCCATCTATTACACCTGTCAGTCTGTAAGACTACCATGTTAGTCCATCTATTGCACCTGTCAGTCTGTAAGACTACCATGTTAGTCCATCTATTGCACCTGTCAGTCTGTAAGACTACCATGTTAGTCCATCTATTGCACCTGTCAGTCTGTAAGACTACCATGTTAGTCCATCTATTGCACCTGTCAGTCTGTAAGACTACCATGTTAGTCCATCTATTACACCTGTCAGTCTGTAAGACTACCATGTTAGTCCATCTATTACACCTGTCAGTCTGTAAGACTACCATGTTAGTCCATCTATTGCACCTGTCAGTCTGTAAGACTATCATGTTAGTCCATCTATTGCACCTGTCAGTCTGTAAAACTACCATTTATTATGCCCTTATTCTAAATAAAGGGTAAACCCTACTTTATTACAGATAAACATATAGGGTCAATACATGTGTGTTCTTCTTCTTCTTCAGCATTCATTCTCAAACTTCCGCTGGATCTCTCTTGTAGAAGAACAATGTATCTGCTAGATTTCAATAGGATGTAGGCCAGAGAATGGAAATGCATTGTGTCACCGTTTTATTTGCACCAATGACCTGACACATCTGTCTTTGGCATAACATGTGTGTTCAATGTATGTAGATTAGATTCTTTATAAAATCTGTACTAGTTGATGTTTTTCCTCCAAGACCAGACAAATGGAACTAACGATAATCTTATTGAACAATGTAACAAATGATAAAATGGAACTAACGATAATCTTATTGAACAATGTAACAAATGATAAAATGGAACTAACGATAATCTTATTGAACAATGTAACAAATGATAAAATGGAACTAACGATAATCTTATTTAACAACGTAACAACTGATAAAATGGAACTAACGATAATCTTATTGAACAACATAACAACTGATAAAATTCCCATGAGGCTACATGGTTATGAGTCAAAGGACCTAAGCTCAAGAGAAAAAAACAGGTAGGCCTATGTTTTGACTGTACTTGTACTTCTGAAATCAGTTCAATAAAGATTTTTTATTCTGGATGTTCAGGTTTTTTTATAATGGTTCAGGATGCTGATTCCTACTACAACCCCAATTATCATAACAGATAATTTAACTCTTTCAGGGTGGATTTTACGGGGGTATGGATGTACTTAATTTTAGGACTGCAACATGATTTAGGCGGAAGCTTCCTGAAGACAAAGCATTAGCTATGGCAGGTCATATAGGCCTAAGGTATCAAACGAAATAATTGAATGTGGAATACATATACAATATAAAAATACAAGAATTGTAACAATAAAATACAAAAATTACACTACAAACATGGATATTAGATGAAAATAAACTTTTTGGGCATGCATTTTGTTCTATTCACACTCAATTTTATTTGTTTTGAAATGTTGATATCAAATCTTACTAAACTAGATGCATTGACTGTCCATTTACTGATCATAATTAGTTTCTTTGAAGTGAATCTATCAACTGCCTAGTGTTTTATGCCATTTTTTGAGTGCCATGTCCAATTTCAGAACCGAACAAAATACTGTGAAAATTAAGAAAGTATTCTAAAGGAATTGGACTTCCAAATTTGAACTTTATTCCACTCAATATTAACATTATTATCATTAGGTCTAACTCTATTTTCTGTATAAAGTAGTGCAAGATTATCATTTGCTGTCACTAGGCATATCTGATTCTTCAGAAACAATAGCAGTGGGAACAGTTTTAGAATGTTTTAGCTCTTACCTATAAGGTCTAGGCCTATTTCTTTTCTGATTTTCAACAAGTCGGTAATCTCCACTGTCAAAACCAAAAACACTGTTGTTTACCGGCACATCTCTTGAAATAACATCTCCAATTATAAAACTCAAAGAATAATAAAGCCTGATGTTTGATAAATGATTGAACTCTCTTGCTAGTGGAATATGAAGCCATTTTGCTAATTTCAGGAAAGCTGAACCTACCTTGTTTGAATTTGAATTTGAAATGTATATGTCACGAGTCTAATCACACAGTAACACAAGGGCTTCCTTTCATTAGCCAGAATTCTAAAGTTTAAACAGCTAAATAAGTTAATACTAATTCTTTATGATCCAAACGAATCAAATTTAAATGGCATATCTGCAAGACCGATACATAATTGATATGTCCGGAAAGGGGGTCTCTCTGCCATGATATATCGTGTTCATGTATGGAATGAGTTAAGAAAAAATATCTTAACTTTGTTCTCAAACTCCTGTTTGTTAGCAGCAGGTAGTACAGATGGGATAACATGGACGTTTTATTGGATGATTAAAAATAAGGAACTGTTTTTTTTGGTTCCTTGTTTATTATAACAGAAGCAAGTCAAGAATGTCTCTGAAGAGCACATACCTTGGGTAGAATTGTAATCTATAACTGTAGGGTAGAACCAGATGTTGATTGAATTCTTGTATGTCATTTTTGCTACCAAAAGTCCACCTGTTGGCAAGGTAATCTGAAAAAAATATTTAATTGTACTGGATAATTATCTTAATACTTTTGTTCCTTACATAATTTATTACAGCTGATTTAACTTGTATACCCTCTGAACTATCTCTCCTTTTGGTTCATTATGGGAATCAGTGGCCACATTTCCACAGAACAAACCATACATTATTTAACGAAATGAAATTTCCATAAAAATGCATAAGCCGCCATATTCAACAATCTGCACACTACACACTGAGAGCCCCCTACTGCCCTGACTGAGGGGAGCGGGAGAGACTCCTAGTGCATTCCTACTCCACAGCAATTCATTGGCAGCAGAAGTTGTAACTTTTTAATCTCAGAGTAATGAAAACTATATAAACATCCAAAAAACAAAAACCATGATAAGCAGCAACGTCACAAAAGAACAGGTTCTAAACATAAAAATCCCCATCGAGGCCAGCATCGTGATAGGTGATGGGGCTTAGTTCAACCATCAGGGGCAGGAAATTAAGACTGGTCGGGCAGTCCATCTCGAGCAGGACCACAGTCCCCAGTAAACAGGGTGCTGAAGACGGAGGCAGCCAACCAAAATCAGGACAAGTAATCAGGATGTCATGCACAAAACACAATGGGAACATGTCTATATCCAATAATAGTTATGGTGCGTGTCCTGTGATAAATGTTGTTCAGACAGGGACGGTAACAGGATCTATACCTCGATTGGGCTCAACTTCAAATACTGGAGGTCCTCAATTGCCCCCAGGATCGAGGAGGCAAGGGAATAGAGCTTCTGGCTAAACAAACCAAAGACCAATACAAACAATTTACTGGAATGCTGAGGGTGTCAACCGCAAAAGAGATGGATGCAGTAAAATTTGAATTTGAAAATATCCTATGAGAAGAACAAGTTAATGTATGCTGTATTCAAGAAACACACCTCAACAGTGATATAGCCTTTAAAATTAGAGGCTACCAGTGCTACCGATTAGACCGAAATGACAGACGAAAGGGTGGAATTCTGACACTTGTTAAAAACAATTTCACTGCATGTCAGCTGGAAATGTATATGGAGGGGGTAAGAATACTAGATGCTCCACCTAAAAACAGCAGTACAGAATACCATTTCTTGAGCTGTTACTGCCCAAATGATAGACCATTGGCACTAGACACAATCCCAGTAAAAGAGAGACTTATGGTGTGTGGGTACTTCAACAGCCACTCTCATAACTGGGGCTGTGACCACATGGACAAGAGAGGTGAGGAACTTGAGAGCTGGCAAGAAGAGCATTACTGTATATCAAGTGATCATAAGTAATGTAGTTCAAACACAGATCATCATTAAATCCTGTCATGTCAAACAGTAAAATTAGAGAACAGATATTAGTTGGGTAGACTACTGGAACTTTATCAGTAAATGAAAATTCACAGCACACTTACTAGTCCGATATTATTGGAGGCTAGGTGTCTCAGTTAAATAGACGGTTCCTCTTCCTGTCATGCATGAAGTTTTCAACGCCAGACATTAGTTCAATTAGACACACTATACTACATCTGGGTGCCTTTGTTTAAAAGTGTCATCTTGTAGAGACAAATTATACTACATCTGAGTGCCTTTGTTTAAAAGTGTCATCTTGTAGAGACAAATTATACTACATCTTGGTGCCTTTGCTAAGAAATATAATCTTAAAACACATCTGCAGATAGAATATGCCATATATTATATTTATCAACAACTTCATTTTTTCTACAAACAACATCTGCAGATTGTTAAAATTGCCAGAAATGTATATTTTAATTAACTGGATAATTAAGACTGGATGTAGAATGCTGCTTACCTTATAAGTTAGTCCCCCATCATATTGATTGATGTAATATGTGTCTGAATATTGTCCCTTGTACAACTGTGCTGATATTACTTCCCCTGGTATGCACCCTTTCAATATAATAACATCATCATTGACTCGAACAGCAATGTTGCATTGACATCTTGATGTGTCACCACCAGCTGCGTTCTTGTTACAGTACCGAGCAAATATTCGAACCTGTTTGAGATGAAGGCATCTTCTAGCAAACAATGTTGATATGGATAAAATAAAAAGCTGGAATCCACAAAATTCAAATGACTACAAATATTCTACTATTACTATTACAGGTTATGTTACTAATTATGTTACTTTTATTAGCACTTGTTCTCAAACTCTCACTGGATCTTTCTCATATAAGGACAATGGATCAATTAAATCTCCGTAAAGATATGGTCCGGAGAGCAGAGATACGTTATTTTCAAGTCACCTGACACATCCGACTTCAGCAATAATGATCATACTAATTTCTTCTTCTTCTTTCGTTCATCTGGAACATGTTTATAACTCAAGTTTTGTTTCTTCTATTAATTTGACTGTGTTATGTAACTCATACAGACGTCCGCAAAGTTTTTCTTCAACTGTTATTTCTCTGGGTCATTGTATTTGTCTCAGCATTTCATATTCCAGGCATTCCTGAAGAATATGCTCTGCTCTCTGAGGTGCCTGTTCACATATATATATGGCTGTGCTGCCAATCTTTAACTCTGTATGCATATGGCTGCAGAGTTGGTTGTGTTCCATTCTGAGGTGCAGAATGACATCTTGGCCTGGTCTGTTCATAATTTGGTAATCATCTTGTGTTGTGTTGTTTCTTTTGATGGTATGTCATTGGTAATCATCATAATTTGGTAATCATCTTGTGCTGTGTTGTTTCTTTTGATGGTATGTCATTGGTAATCATCATAATTTTGTAATCATCTTGTGCTGTGTTGTTTCTTTTGATGGTATGTCATTGGTAATCATCATAATTTGGTAATCATCTTGTGCTGTGTTGTTTCTTTTGATGGTATGTCATTGGTAATCATCATAATTTGATAATCATCTTGTGCTGTGTTTTTTCTTTTGATGGTATGTCATTCGTACATCTGGTTGATCATCAGCAGCTCCCTCTTCCCGCGTAGTAAATCCATGTGATTCTACAAAGGTTGGGAGTGGCCATAGATACAAGACAATCACATTGACTATTGTGTATCTTTCTGCCCTAGTAAATGAAGTTCAAAGGAGTCACTTGAGTGTAACAGTAACAGCCCCTACTTCCATCTGCATGCTCTAAGTGGTTGTCCTGTATGCCCCATGGTGTTCAGCAATGTCTCTCACACTTAACACTAGCAGTAAAACCACAGCCAGACTTCTCACCCTGATGCAAAGACCCATCATGGAACACAATGACATCATCATCCTTGGAGTGATCAGAAAATAAATTGAGAGATTTTGAGCTTTACTGACACCATTGTGCCAGTCTCTACATTTCCTGCCATTGGTTATTATTATGTTGTGAAAGCCTGCCATAGTTTCATCAATCAAGCTCCATTTTATCCTGTAGGAAAGGTCAAGACTGTGGTCACTTCTCCAATGGTCTTTTCTGCCTGTGCCAACAGTGACTTGATTCACAATAGGGATAATTGTCAAAGCTCTCTTTCACACTAAAATGCTCAAATAAATTATAATATTAGTTTTTCTAATTTACCTCATATGGAAGTTCTGTATGTCTGTAAAACACAAACTCTCCTTGCAAATTGTTCTCATAATGACTGAAACAAACATTACAAATTGATAACTAAAATGAAACAAAATTATGTTAAGTATCATTTTTTTTAAACCACAAAAAAAATATGCTGGGTGTCCAGAATAGGATACGCCACCAATCAGTAATGACCAGTTACTGCAAAAATAGCTTCAGAGCAACTAAGTTGATCTTGTCAGTCATTCTTTTATCTCTGATATATGTTCTAATTTTTCATATTCTCAATAGGGTGAATTATTTAAAACCTGCATAAATTTAATCTTGGAAGTGATCCTGGTTACCAGGTTAAGTAAGACTTCAGTAAAACTGTATGCATTTGCGATTTCACTGTTAAACTTCTCTTTATCAAGTATTTTCTGATAATTTTCTGATAATTTATTGAATACTTACCTTGTAAGTATCTTATTAGTTACCAAGCTGGCCTTTCTGTAGTTTATTGTTGAACTATTTGCTGACTTGTTATTTATATCTCCAGGAATTATATGTGACTAGACTGGTTTTTTTCAGTAAATCTAGAGGTTACCTGTAGAGTTTTCTTTCCTGTCCCAGAATGCAGCTCTCATAGTTTGCTATGTTTTGAGAAGAACCCTCCTACTCAGAGAGGGTTCTAATCATGACTACTTAAATATGACTATGAGTCCATAACCAGTTAAATAATACTTTAAGTCATAACAAATTAAACATGACTTTGCAACCAGTTAAATATGACTCTATAACCAGTTAAACACAAAGGCCCCTAGCAGTTAACTTATTTTTTCATAAATCCGTATTTTTAACCCGTATTTCAATAAAAACATCCGTCTTTAACACCAGAAAATCTTTTTTTCCTGGTCCGAAATCCATATCAATACGGAAAATCTGTACTAGGTGACACACTTATGCAAACATGACTTTGTACTTTGTAACCAGTGAAACATAACTAGAAGAAATGTGATAATAATACATTAAGGAAATACAAATAAAATGTTCTCTCTCTCTCTCTCTCTCTCTATATATATATATATATATATATATATATATATATATATATATATATATATATATATATATATATATATATATATATATATATATATATATTATATATAACTGATTCTGGATTAGAAACCAGCATGGGATATTTCCATAAAAACTATGCTCTTCATTAAAGAAGATATCTAAGAGTATGCATACACACAAAGTCACAGTCAAATGCTGAGTATGTGGTCTTAGCATCTTTCCATAGAAGACACACATTCTCCCCTCACCCCTAGTTATCCACACATCTGTCATTTGTTATATGTGCCCGTTATCGCATCCAGCATTGTCTTCTTTACTCTGTAGCAAATCAATGACCTCCTATATTTTAGGTCAGCCTTATATCTTTTTAATACTGCGCCATCGACCACAGTAATACCTGCCAACAAGTTTGCTCTTTCACTGCCTCTAACTCCCACATGGCCAGGGCAGAATATCAATGTAATACTTTGACCAACTGAGTTGTTTAGTACATCACCCAATCCATTCTTAACATGTACCTTTCTATCTTCCCAGCATACTCTGGGAGTCAGAGAGTATCACTTTGTGAGGTGATATTTCAGTCATCAAGCATGTGCCGCAGTCACCGCCTTTATTTTCATTCTCATCCTCGATGTTCTATTGGAGTAGGCAGATGATTTTCATTTATCTTTTTAACATTCTTGTAGGCAACAAAACCCATTCACGTTATTCATTTCTCTGTTGTCTGAGCCATCTGTATATATGATTGTATCTTGCAGCTGTGAGTGTATCTGGACAAGTTCTCACACTGTTAAGAATGTACCAGAATGATGAAGAGGATGCCGAAAAAGACAATGTACATGTTCAGAGAATAATAGAAATGGGAGTGACCAGGGAAGAGGGGAGAAAGTACATACCCGGTACTCGCTGGAAAAACCAGAATAACTCACAACCATCACCTGACTGAGACACTTAGATCATATACATTTAGATAGATGGTTGGCGATATGGCAAGCAGAGTATTGATGGGAGGAATGTCCCTTTGTGCAGTCATGCTGGTTGCTAATCAAGAATCATGAACAACTTGAATAGCGTGTTTAGCTAGAAAAAAAGGGACTATCAACACGCATACCTATGACATCTAATGGGGAAGAATGATCAACTATAGGTCTGCCTCTATGAAGTTCATTCAGAAACAAATATCTAAGACTGCACATATTCTACTTAGTGAGAAGTAAGACTGAAGAAGATCTTACCTTCCATCAAATGTGCGCATGTGGTTAATACCAACAGACTCACATACAGCACTAACTTGTGAGAGTGTTATATTTGCCTGAAATTGAAAAAAACATCATTAATGTGTTTGTCATCAGTCAAAAAAATGAGATAACAATTGTTTCCCCATTTTGCAACAACGTCCCCATCCTGTTATATTTATGTTTCATTCTGAAATTATTACCAGGGCTGCATGAATTAAAATCAGAAGCCAGTAACTTCATGCATGCATTGTGTGTGGAATCCTTAAATTGAAGGTAACCTAGTAGTGATTGCTATATGTTTAAAATGAAGGTGACCTAGTAGTGATTGCTATATGTTTAAAATGAAGGTGACCTAGTAGTGATTGCTATATGTTTAAAATGAAGGTGACCTAGTAGTGATTGCTATATATTTAAAATAACATTAATATTTAATATGTGTGCATTGATTTCTGCTTTCATCTGGAAAAAAACTGGTTTTGAAATGCTGCAATAAGCTTTCAGAGGGTGCTCTCTAAGTTGATGTCAAACATTTGAGTGGTGAACATCATCTCCTCGACAAAAGAAAGCACAACACATTCAGTTCAATATTAAGACCAATCTGACTACATTCTTTGACACTAATGTATCTGTTCATCATTAATATATCTCTAGAGGACAGTGTGTCCATATATTTCAATATTCATTTCAGTAATAAAGCTATCCATTTGAGATCACATTCTGTGTATCTAGAGTTAGTTTTCTAGTGTTCTTAAGATTTCTACACCTGTCTCCTAATTATCCTGACTAGATTGGGCCTATATATATCGTAAATTTATAAAGTACATTTATATAAACTTATCACATATATAATAAATTTATTTGCAAATATACAATGAGATAATCAAAATAACTGTTTATATTTCTAGTACACTACTGTTTAGGTCTGTACTTTATACCAGACTATTTTCAACCATATTGGGCAATGTATTCATTCAATGAAATATGTAACTTTTTGTCATAATTTTCAGAATGTTCTCTTAACTCTATAAATGTATAAATGTATTATGTTTAACCCGCATACCAGAGCAGCTGCTATATGGTGAGCTACACTGGCAAGTGGATAGAAGAAAAGCTTCAAGGATTCTCTTAAAATGTTTCTAAAGCGCTTCAATATCAATGCCATTTCCTGCGAGCCTAGTCGCTCAGAATCACATGTGACACAGCAACACCAGTAAAGGTACTTGCATCACAGAGAAACATAAAATCTTAGAGGCACTGAGAAAACGTGCTGTCTGAAAAGACAATAAAAAACACATATATATCCAATTCTGATCATACGTATCCCAAATGTGGCAGGAGATTCTGTGCCAGGATTGAACATTTCAGTAGTCTCCGCACACATCAGAGAGATGCAACAACACAAGTCTTAAACTGTTGTTAACATCTCCGCACACATCAGAGAGATACAACAACACAAGTCTTAAACTGTTGTTAACATCTCCGCACACATCAGAGAGATACAACAACACAAGTCTTAAACTGTTGTTAACATCTCCGCACACATCAGAGAGATGCAACAACACAAGTCTTAAACTGTTGTTAACATCTCCGCACACATCAGAGAGATGCAACAACACAAGTCTTAAACTGTTGTTAACATCTCCGCACACATCAGAGAGATGCAACAACACAAGTATGAAACTGTTGTTAACATCTCCGCACACATCAGAGAGATACAACAACACAAGTCTTAAACTGTTGTTAACATCTCCGCACACATCAGAGAGATACAACAACACAAGTATGAAACTGTTGTTAACATCTCCGCACACATCAGAGAGATGCAACAACACAAGTCTTAAACTGTTGTTAACATCTCCGCACACATCAGAGAGATACAACAACACAAGTCTTAAACTGTTGTTAACATCTCCGCACACATCAGAGAGATACAACAACACAAGTATGAAACTGTTGTTAACATCTCCGCACACATCAGAGAGATACAACAACACAAGTCTTAAACTGTTGTTAACATCTCCGCACACATCAGAGAGATGCAACAACACAAGTCTTAAACTGTTGTTAACATGTCCGCACACATCAGAGAGATACAACAACACAAGTATGAGACTGTTGTTAACATCTCCGCACACATCAGAGAGATACAACAACACAAGTCTTAAACTGTTGTTAACATCTCCGCACACATCAGAGAGATGCAACAACACAAGTCTTAAACTGTTGTTAACATCTCCGCACACATCAGAGAGATACAACAACACAAGTCTTAAACTGTTGTTAACATCTCCGCACACATCAGAGAGATGCAACAACACAAGTATGAAACTGTTGTTAACATCTCCGCACACATCAGAGAGATACAACAACACAAGTCTTAAACTGTTGTTAACATCTCCGCACACATCAGAGAGATACAACAACACAAGTCTTAAACTGTTGTTAACATCTCCGCACACATCAGAGAGATACAACAACACAAGTATGAAACTGTTGTTAACATCTCCGCACACATCAGAGAGATACAACAACACAAGTCTTAAACTGTTGTTAACATCTCCGCACACATCAGAGAGATACAACAACACAAGTCTTAAACTGTTGTTAACATCTCCGCACACATCAGAGAGATGCAACAACACAAGTCTTAAACTGTTGTTAACATCTCCGCACACATCAGAGAGATACAACAACACAAGTATGAGACTGTTGTTAACATCTCTGCACACATCAGAGAGATGCAACAACACAAGTCTTAAACTGTTGTTAACATCTCCGCACACATCAGAGAGATGCAACAACACAAGTATGAAACTGTTGTTAACATCTCCGCACACATCAGAGAGATGCAACAACACAAGTCTTAAACTGTTGTTAACATCTCCGCACACATCAGAGAGATACAACAACACAAGTATGAAACTGTTGTTAACATCTCCGTACACATCAGAGAGATGCAACAACACAAGTATGAAACTGTTGTTAACATCTCCGTACACATCAGAGAGATACAACAACACAAGTATGAAACTGTTGTTAACATCTCCGTACACATCAGAGAGATACAACAACACAAGTATGAGACTGTTGTTAACATCTCCGCACACATCAGAGAGATACAACAACACAAGTCTTAAACTGTTGTTAACATCTCCGCACACATCAGAGAGATGCAACAACACAAGTCTTAAACTGTTGTTAACATCTCCGCACACATCAGAGAGATGCAACAACACAAGTATGAAACTGTTGTTAACATCTCCGCACACATCAGAGAGATGCAACAACACAAGTCTTAAACTGTTGTTAACATCTCCGTACACATCAGAGAGATACAACAACACAAGTCTTAAACTGTTGTTAACATCTCCGTACACATCAGAGAGATACAACAACACAAGTATGAAACTGTTGTTAACATCTCCGTACACATCAGAGAGATACAACAACACAAGTATGAGACTGTTGTTAACATCTCCGCACACATCAGAGAGATACAACAACACAAGTCTTAAACTGTTGTTAACATCTCCGCACACATCAGAGAGATGCAACAACACAAGTCTTAAACTGTTGTTAACATCTCCGCACACATCAGAGAGATACAACAACACAAGTATGAAACTGTTGTTAACATCTCCGCACACATCAGAGAGATACAACAACACAAGTATGAAACTGTTGTTAACATCTCCGTACACATCAGAGAGATACAACAACACAAGTATGAAACTGTTGTTAACATCTCGGCACACACCAGAGAGATGCAACAACACAAGTCTTAAACTGTTGTTAACATCTCCGCACACATCAGAGAGATACAACAACACAAGTATGAAACTGTTGTTAACATCTCCGCACACATCAGAGAGATGCAACAACACAAGTATGAAACTGTTGTTAACATCTCCGCACACATAAGAGAGATGCAACAACACAAGTATGAAACTGTTGTTAACATCTCCGCACACATCAGAGAGATGCAACAACACAAGTCTTAAACTGTTGTTAACATCTCGGCACACATCAAAGAGATACAACAACACAAGTATGAAACTGTTGTTAACATCTCCGCACACATCAGAGAGATGCAACAACACAAGTATGAAACTGTTGTTAACATCTCCGTACACATCAGAGAGATGCAACAACACAAGTCTTAAACTGTTGTTAACATCTCCGCACACATCAGAGAGATGCAACAACACAAGTATGAAACTGTTGTTAACATCTCCGCACACATCAGAGAGAGATACAACAACACAAGTATGAAACTGTTGTTAACATCTCCGTACACATCAGAGAGATGCAACAACACAAGTCTTAAACTGTTGTTAACATCTCGGCACACATCAGAGAGATGCAACAACACAAGTCTTAAACTGTTGTTAACATCTCCGCACACATCAGAGAGATGCAACAACACAAGTATGAAACTGTTGTTAACATCTCCGCACACATCAGAGAGATACAACAACACAAGTATGAAACTGTTGTTAACATCTCCGCACACATCAGAGAGATGCAACAACACAAGTCTTAAACTGTTGTTAACATCTCCGCACACATCAGAGAGATGCAACAACACAAGTATGAAACTGTTGTTAACATCTCCGCACACATCAGAGAGATGCAACAACACAAGTATGAAACTGTTGTTAACATCTCCGCACACATCAGAGAGATACAACAACACAAGTATGAAACTGTTGTTAACATCTCCGCACACATCAGAGAGATACAACAACACAAGTATGAAACTGTTGTTAACATCTCCGCACACATCAGAGAGATACAACAACACAAGTATGAAACTGTTGTTAACATCTCCGCACACATCAGAGAGATGCAACAACACAAGTATGAAACTGTTGTTAACATCTCCGCACACATCAGAGAGAGATACAACAACACAAGTATGAAACTGTTGTTAACATCTCCGCACACATCAGAGAGATACAACAACACAAGTATGAAACTGTTGTTAACATCTCCGCACACATCAGAGAGATGCAACAACACAAGTCTTAAACTGTTGTTAACATCTCCGCACACATCAGAGAGATGCAACAACACAAGTCTTAAACTGTTGTTAACATCTCCGCACACATCAGAGAGATGCAACAACACAAGTCTTAAACTGTTGTTAACATCTCCGCACACATCAGAGAGATGCAACAACACAAGTCTTAAACTGTTGTTAACATCTCCGCACACATCAGAGAGATACAACAACACAAGTATGAAACTGTTGTTAACATCTCCGCACACATCAGAGAGAGATGCAACAACACAAGTATGAAACTGTTGTTAACATCTCCGCACACATCAGAGAGATGCAACAACACAAGTATGAAACTGTTGTTAACATCTCCGCACACATCAGAGAGAGATGCAACAACACAAGTATGAAACTGTTGTTAACATCTCCGCACACATCAGAGAGATGCAACAACACAAGTATGAAAATGTTGTTAACATCTCCGCACACATCAGAGAGATACAACAACACAAGTATGAAACTGTTGTTAACATCTCCGCACACATCAGAGAGATACAACAACACAAGTATGAAACTGTTGTTAACATCTCCGTACACATCAGAGAGATACAACAACACAAGTATGAAACTGTTGTTAACATCTCCGCACACATCAGAGAGATACAACAACACAAGTATGAAACTGTTGTTAACATCTCCGCACACATCAGAGAGAGATGCAACAACACAAGTATGAAACTGTTGTTAACATCTCCGCACACATCAGAGAGATGCAACAACACAAGTATGAAACTGTTGTTAACATCTCCGCACACATCAGAGAGATAAAACAACACAAGTATGAAACTATTGTTAACATCTCCGCACACATCAGAGAAATGCAACAACACAAGTCTTAAACTGTTGTTAACATCTCCGCACACATCAGAGAGATACAACAACACAAGTATGATACTGTTGTTAACATCTCCGCACACATCAGAGAGATACAACAACACAAGTCTTAAACTGTTGTTAACATCTCCGCACACATCAGAGAGATGCAACAACACAAGTCTTAAACTGTTGTTAACATCTCCGCACACATCAGAGAGATGCAACAACACAAGTCTTAATCTGTTGTTAACATCTCCGCACACATCAGAGAGATGCAACAACACAAGTCTTAAACTGTTGTTAACATCTCCGCACACATCAGAGAGATACAACAACACAAGTATGAAACTGTTGTTAACATCTCCGCACACACCAGAGAGATGCAACAACACAAGTATGAAACTGTTGTTAACATCTCCGCACACATCAGAGAGATGCAACAACACAAGTCTTAAACTGTTGTTAACATCTCCGCACACATCAGAGAGATACAACAACACAAGTATGAAACTGTTGTTAACATCTCCGCACACATCAGAGAGATACAACAACACAAGTATGAAACTGTTGTTAACATCTCCGCACACATCAGAGAGATGCAACAACACAAGTCTTAAACTGTTGTTAACATCTCCGCACACATCAGAGAGATGCAACAACACAAGTATGAAACTGTTGTTAACATCTCCGCACACATCAGAGAGATGCAACAACACAAGTCTTAAACTGTTGTTAACATCTCCGCACACATCAGAGAGATACAACAACACAAGTATGAAACTGTTGTTAACATCTCCGCACACATCAGAGAGATACAACAACACAAGTCTTAAACTGTTGTTAACATCTCCGCACACATCAGAGAGATGCAACAACACAAGTCTTAAACTGTTGTTAACATCTCCGCACACATCAGAGAGATGCAACAACACAAGTCTTAATCTGTTGTTAACATCTCCGCACACATCAGAGAGATGCAACAACACAAGTCTTAAACTGTTGTTAACATCTCCGCACACATCAGAGAGATGCAACAACACAAGTCTTAAACTGTTGTTAACATCTCCGCACACATCAGAGAGATGCAACAACACAAGTCTTAAACTGTTGTTAACATCTCCGCACACATCAGAGAGATACAACAACACAAGTATGAAACTGTTGTTAACATCTCCGCACACATCAGAGAGAGATGCAACAACACAAGTATGAAACTGTTGTTAACATCTCCGCACACATCAGAGAGATGCAACAACACAAGTATGAAACTGTTGTTAACATCTCCGCACACATCAGAGAGAGATGCAACAACACAAGTATGAAACTGTTGTTAACATCTCCGCACACATCAGAGAGATGCAACAACACAAGTATGAAAATGTTGTTAACATCTCCGCACACATCAGAGAGATACAACAACACAAGTATGAAACTGTTGTTAACATCTCCGCACACATCAGAGAGATACAACAACACAAGTATGAAACTGTTGTTAACATCTCCGCACACATCAGAGAGATACAACAACACAAGTATGAAACTGTTGTTAACATCTCCGCACACATCAGAGAGATACAACAACACAAGTATGAAACTGTTGTTAACATCTCCGCACACATCAGAGAGAGATGCAACAACACAAGTATGAAACTGTTGTTAACATCTCCGCACACATCAGAGAGATGCAACAACACAAGTATGAAACTGTTGTTAACATCTCCGCACACATCAGAGAGATACAACAACACAAGTATGAAACTGTTGTTAACATCTCCGCACACATCAGAGAGATACAACAACACAAGTATGAAACTGTTGTTAACATCTCCGCACACATCAGAGAGATACAACAACACAAGTATGAAACTGTTGTTAACATCTCCGCACACATCAGAGAGATGCAACAACACAAGTATGAAACTGTTGTTAACATCTCCGCACACATCAGAGAGAGATACAACAACACAAGTATGAAACTGTTGTTAACATCTCCGCACACATCAGAGAGATGCAACAACACAAGTCTTAAACTGTTGTTAACATCTCCGCACACATCAGAGAGATGCAACAACACAAGTATGAAACTGTTGTTAACATCTCCGCACACATCAGAGAGATGCAACAACACAAGTATGAAACTGTTGTTAACATCTCCGCACACATCAGAGAGATACAACAACACAAGTATGAAACTGTTGTTAACATCTCCGCACACATCAGAGAGATACAACAACACAAGTATGAAACTGTTGTTAACATCTCCGCACACATCAGAGAGATACAACAACACAAGTATGAAACTGTTGTTAACATCTCCGCACACATCAGAGAGATGCAACAACACAAGTATGAAACTGTTGTTAACATCTCGGCACACATCAGAGAGATGCAACAACACAAGTCTTAAACTGTTGTTAACATCTCCGCACACATCAGAGAGATACAACAACACAAGTCTTAAACTGTTGTTAACATCTCCGCACACACCAGAGAGATGCAACAACACAAGTATGAAACTGTTGTTAACATCTCCGCACACATCAGAGAGATACAACAACAGTATGAAACTGTTGTTAACATCTCCGCACACATCAGAGAGATACAACAACACAAGTATGAAACTGTTGTTAACATCTTCGCACACATCAGAGAGATACAGCAACACAAGTCTTAAACTGTTGTTAACATCTCCGCACACATCAGAGAGATACAACAACACAAGTATGAAACTGTTGTTAACATCTCGGCACACATCAGAGAGATACAACAACACAAGTATGAAACTGTTGTTAACATCTCCGCACACATCAGAGAGATGCAACAACACAAGTATGAAACTGTTGTTAACATCTCCGTACACATCAGAGAGATGCAACAACACAAGTCTTAAACTGTTGTTAACATCTCCGCACACATCAGAGAGATGCAACAACACAAGTATGAAACTGTTGTTAACATCTCCGCACACATCAGAGAGAGATACAACAACACAAGTATGAAACTGTTGTTAACATCTCCGTACACATCAGAGAGATGCAACAACACAAGTCTTAAACTGTTGTTAACATCTCCGCACACATCAGAGAGATGCAACAACACAAGTCTTAAACTGTTGTTAACATCTCCGCACACATCAGAGAGATGCAACAACACAAGTATGAAACTGTTGTTAACATCTCCGCACACATCAGAGAGATACAACAACACAAGTATGAAACTGTTGTTAACATCTCCGCACACATCAGAGAGATGCAACAACACAAGTCTTAAACTGTTGTTAACATCTCCGCACACATCAGAGAGATGCAACAACACAAGTATGAAACTGTTGTTAACATCTCCGCACACATCAGAGAGATGCAACAACACAAGTATGAAACTGTTGTTAACATCTCCGCACACATCAGAGAGATACAACAACACAAGTATGAAACTGTTGTTAACATCTCCGCACACATCAGAGAGATACAACAACACAAGTATGAAACTGTTGTTAACATCTCCGCACACATCAGAGAGAGATACAACAACACAAGTATGAAACTGTTGTTAACATCTCCGCACACATCAGAGAGATACAACAACACAAGTATGAAACTGTTGTTAACATCTCCGCACACATCAGAGAGATGCAACAACACAAGTCTTAAACTGTTGTTAACATCTCCGCACACATCAGAGAGATGCAACAACACAAGTCTTAAACTGTTGTTAACATCTCCGCACACATCAGAGAGATGCAACAACACAAGTCTTAAACTGTTGTTAACATCTCCGCACACATCAGAGAGATGCAACAACACAAGTCTTAAACTGTTGTTAACATCTCCGCACACATCAGAGAGATACAACAACACAAGTATGAAACTGTTGTAAACATCTCCGCACACATCAGAGAGAGATGCAACAACACAAGTATGAAACTGTTGTTAACATCTCCGCACACATCAGAGAGATGCAACAACACAAGTATGAAACTGTTGTTAACATCTCCGCACACATCAGAGAGAGATGCAACAACACAAGTATGAAACTGTTGTTAACATCTCCGCACACATCAGAGAGATGCAACAACACAAGTATGAAAATGTTGTTAACATCTCCGCACACATCAGAGAGATACAACAACACAAGTATGAAACTGTTGTTAACATCTCCGCACACATCAGAGAGATACAACAACACAAGTCTTAAACTGTTGTTAACATCTCCGCACACATCAGAGAGATGCAACAACACAAGTCTTAAACTGTTGTTAACATCTCCGCACACATCAGAGAGATGCAACAACACAAGTCTTAATCTGTTGTTAACATCTCCGCACACATCAGAGAGATACAACAACACAAGTATGAAACTGTTGTTAACATCTTCGCACACATCAGAGAGATACAGCAACACAAGTCTTAAACTGTTGTTAACATCTCCGCACACATCAGAGAGATACAACAACACAAGTATGAAACTGTTGTTAACATCTCGGCACACATCAGAGAGATACAACAACACAAGTATGAAACTGTTGTTAACATCTCCGCACACATCAGAGAGATGCAACAACACAAGTATGAAACTGTTGTTAACATCTCCGTACACATCAGAGAGATGCAACAACACAAGTCTTAAACTGTTGTTAACATCTCCGCACACATCAGAGAGATGCAACAACACAAGTATGAAACTGTTGTTAACATCTCCGCACACATCAGAGAGAGATACAACAACACAAGTATGAAACTGTTGTTAACATCTCCGTACACATCAGAGAGATGCAACAACACAAGTCTTAAACTGTTGTTAACATCTCCGCACACATCAGAGAGATGCAACAACACAAGTCTTAAACTGTTGTTAACATCTCCGCACACATCAGAGAGATGCAACAACACAAGTATGAAACTGTTGTTAACATCTCCGCACACATCAGAGAGATACAACAACACAAGTATGAAACTGTTGTTAACATCTCCGCACACATCAGAGAGATGCAACAACACAAGTCTTAAACTGTTGTTAACATCTCCGCACACATCAGAGAGATGCAACAACACAAGTATGAAACTGTTGTTAACATCTCCGCACACATCAGAGAGATGCAACAACACAAGTATGAAACTGTTGTTAACATCTCCGCACACATCAGAGAGATACAACAACACAAGTATGAAACTGTTGTTAACATCTCCGCACACATCAGAGAGATACAACAACACAAGTATGAAACTGTTGTTAACATCTCCGCACACATCAGAGAGAGATACAACAACACAAGTATGAAACTGTTGTTAACATCTCCGCACACATCAGAGAGATACAACAACACAAGTATGAAACTGTTGTTAACATCTCCGCACACATCAGAGAGATGCAACAACACAAGTCTTAAACTGTTGTTAACATCTCCGCACACATCAGAGAGATGCAACAACACAAGTCTTAAACTGTTGTTAACATCTCCGCACACATCAGAGAGATGCAACAACACAAGTCTTAAACTGTTGTTAACATCTCCGCACACATCAGAGAGATGCAACAACACAAGTCTTAAACTGTTGTTAACATCTCCGCACACATCAGAGAGATACAACAACACAAGTATGAAACTGTTGTAAACATCTCCGCACACATCAGAGAGAGATGCAACAACACAAGTATGAAACTGTTGTTAACATCTCCGCACACATCAGAGAGATGCAACAACACAAGTATGAAACTGTTGTTAACATCTCCGCACACATCAGAGAGAGATGCAACAACACAAGTATGAAACTGTTGTTAACATCTCCGCACACATCAGAGAGATGCAACAACACAAGTATGAAAATGTTGTTAACATCTCCGCACACATCAGAGAGATACAACAACACAAGTATGAAACTGTTGTTAACATCTCCGCACACATCAGAGAGATACAACAACACAAGTATGAAACTGTTGTTAACATCTCCGTACACATCAGAGAGATACAACAACACAAGTATGAAACTGTTGTTAACATCTCCGCACACATCAGAGAGATACAACAACACAAGTATGAAACTGTTGTTAACATCTCCGCACACATCAGAGAGAGATGCAACAACACAAGTATGAAACTGTTGTTAACATCTCCGCACACATCAGAGAGATGCAACAACACAAGTATGAAACTGTTGTTAACATCTCCGCACACATCAGAGAGATAAAACAACACAAGTATGAAACTATTGTTAACATCTCCGCACACATCAGAGAAATGCAACAACACAAGTCTTAAACTGTTGTTAACATCTCCGCACACATCAGAGAGATACAACAACACAAGTATGATACTGTTGTTAACATCTCCGCACACATCAGAGAGATACAACAACACAAGTCTTAAACTGTTGTTAACATCTCCGCACACATCAGAGAGATGCAACAACACAAGTCTTAAACTGTTGTTAACATCTCCGCACACATCAGAGAGATGCAACAACACAAGTCTTAATCTGTTGTTAACATCTCCGCACACATCAGAGAGATGCAACAACACAAGTCTTAAACTGTTGTTAACATCTCCGCACACATCAGAGAGATACAACAACACAAGTATGAAACTGTTGTTAACATCTCCGCACACACCAGAGAGATGCAACAACACAAGTATGAAACTGTTGTTAACATCTCCGCACACATCAGAGAGATGCAACAACACAAGTCTTAAACTGTTGTTAACATCTCCGCACACATCAGAGAGATACAACAACACAAGTATGAAACTGTTGTTAACATCTCCGCACACATCAGAGAGATACAACAACACAAGTATGAAACTGTTGTTAACATCTCCGCACACATCAGAGAGATGCAACAACACAAGTCTTAAACTGTTGTTAACATCTCCGCACACATCAGAGAGATGCAACAACACAAGTATGAAACTGTTGTTAACATCTCCGCACACATCAGAGAGATGCAACAACACAAGTCTTAAACTGTTGTTAACATCTCCGCACACATCAGAGAGATACAACAACACAAGTATGAAACTGTTGTTAACATCTCCGCACACATCAGAGAGATACAACAACACAAGTCTTAAACTGTTGTTAACATCTCCGCACACATCAGAGAGATGCAACAACACAAGTCTTAAACTGTTGTTAACATCTCCGCACACATCAGAGAGATGCAACAACACAAGTCTTAATCTGTTGTTAACATCTCCGCACACATCAGAGAGATGCAACAACACAAGTCTTAAACTGTTGTTAACATCTCCGCACACATCAGAGAGATGCAACAACACAAGTCTTAAACTGTTGTTAACATCTCCGCACACATCAGAGAGATGCAACAACACAAGTCTTAAACTGTTGTTAACATCTCCGCACACATCAGAGAGATACAACAACACAAGTATGAAACTGTTGTTAACATCTCCGCACACATCAGAGAGAGATGCAACAACACAAGTATGAAACTGTTGTTAACATCTCCGCACACATCAGAGAGATGCAACAACACAAGTATGAAACTGTTGTTAACATCTCCGCACACATCAGAGAGAGATGCAACAACACAAGTATGAAACTGTTGTTAACATCTCCGCACACATCAGAGAGATGCAACAACACAAGTATGAAAATGTTGTTAACATCTCCGCACACATCAGAGAGATACAACAACACAAGTATGAAACTGTTGTTAACATCTCCGCACACATCAGAGAGATACAACAACACAAGTATGAAACTGTTGTTAACATCTCCGCACACATCAGAGAGATACAACAACACAAGTATGAAACTGTTGTTAACATCTCCGCACACATCAGAGAGATACAACAACACAAGTATGAAACTGTTGTTAACATCTCCGCACACATCAGAGAGAGATGCAACAACACAAGTATGAAACTGTTGTTAACATCTCCGCACACATCAGAGAGATGCAACAACACAAGTATGAAACTGTTGTTAACATCTCCGCACACATCAGAGAGATACAACAACACAAGTATGAAACTGTTGTTAACATCTCCGCACACATCAGAGAGATACAACAACACAAGTATGAAACTGTTGTTAACATCTCCGCACACATCAGAGAGATACAACAACACAAGTATGAAACTGTTGTTAACATCTCCGCACACATCAGAGAGATGCAACAACACAAGTATGAAACTGTTGTTAACATCTCCGCACACATCAGAGAGAGATACAACAACACAAGTATGAAACTGTTGTTAACATCTCCGCACACATCAGAGAGATGCAACAACACAAGTCTTAAACTGTTGTTAACATCTCCGCACACATCAGAGAGATGCAACAACACAAGTATGAAACTGTTGTTAACATCTCCGCACACATCAGAGAGATGCAACAACACAAGTATGAAACTGTTGTTAACATCTCCGCACACATCAGAGAGATACAACAACACAAGTATGAAACTGTTGTTAACATCTCCGCACACATCAGAGAGATACAACAACACAAGTATGAAACTGTTGTTAACATCTCCGCACACATCAGAGAGATACAACAACACAAGTATGAAACTGTTGTTAACATCTCCGCACACATCAGAGAGATGCAACAACACAAGTATGAAACTGTTGTTAACATCTCGGCACACATCAGAGAGATGCAACAACACAAGTCTTAAACTGTTGTTAACATCTCCGCACACATCAGAGAGATACAACAACACAAGTCTTAAACTGTTGTTAACATCTCCG
This sequence comes from Meghimatium bilineatum, assembly GCA_034231615.1. Classification (NCBI taxonomy): domain Eukaryota; kingdom Metazoa; phylum Mollusca; class Gastropoda; order Stylommatophora; family Philomycidae; genus Meghimatium; species Meghimatium bilineatum. The sequence goes on along the minus strand of CM067299.1, from coordinate 117,568,276 downwards.
CACACACCAGAGAGATGCAACAACACAAGTATGAAACTGTTGTTAACATCTCCGCACACATCAGAGAGATACAACAACAGTATGAAACTGTTGTTAACATCTCCGCACACATCAGAGAGATACAACAACACAAGTATGAAACTGTTGTTAACATCTTCGCACACATCAGAGAGATACAGCAACACAAGTCTTAAACTGTTGTTAACATCTCCGCACACATCAGAGAGATACAACAACACAAGTATGAAACTGTTGTTAACATCTCGGCACACATCAGAGAGATACAACAACACAAGTATGAAACTGTTGTTAACATCTCCGCACACATCAGAGAGATGCAACAACACAAGTATGAAACTGTTGTTAACATCTCCGTACACATCAGAGAGATGCAACAACACAAGTCTTAAACTGTTGTTAACATCTCCGCACACATCAGAGAGATGCAACAACACAAGTATGAAACTGTTGTTAACATCTCCGCACACATCAGAGAGAGATACAACAACACAAGTATGAAACTGTTGTTAACATCTCCGTACACATCAGAGAGATGCAACAACACAAGTCTTAAACTGTTGTTAACATCTCCGCACACATCAGAGAGATGCAACAACACAAGTCTTAAACTGTTGTTAACATCTCCGCACACATCAGAGAGATGCAACAACACAAGTATGAAACTGTTGTTAACATCTCCGCACACATCAGAGAGATACAACAACACAAGTATGAAACTGTTGTTAACATCTCCGCACACATCAGAGAGATGCAACAACACAAGTCTTAAACTGTTGTTAACATCTCCGCACACATCAGAGAGATGCAACAACACAAGTATGAAACTGTTGTTAACATCTCCGCACACATCAGAGAGATGCAACAACACAAGTATGAAACTGTTGTTAACATCTCCGCACACATCAGAGAGATACAACAACACAAGTATGAAACTGTTGTTAACATCTCCGCACACATCAGAGAGATACAACAACACAAGTATGAAACTGTTGTTAACATCTCCGCACACATCAGAGAGATACAACAACACAAGTATGAAACTGTTGTTAACATCTCCGCACACATCAGAGAGATGCAACAACACAAGTATGAAACTGTTGTTAACATCTCCGCACACATCAGAGAGAGATACAACAACACACGTATGAAACTGTTGTTAACATCTCCACACACATCAGAGAGATACAACAACACAAGTATGAAACTGTTGTTAACATCTCCGCACACATCAGAGAGATGCAACAACACAAGTCTTAAACTGTTGTTAACATCTCCGCACACATCAGAGAGATGCAACAACACAAGTCTTAAACTGTTGTTAACATCTCCGCACACATCAGAGAGATGCAACAACACAAGTCTTAAACTGTTGTTAACATCTCCGCACACATCAGAGAGATGCAACAACACAAGTCTTAAACTGTTGTTAACATCTCCGCACACATCAGAGAGATACAACAACACAAGTATGAAACTGTTGTTAACATCTCCGCACACATCAGAGAGAGATGCAACAACACAAGTATGAAACTGTTGTTAACATCTCCGCACACATCAGAGAGATGCAACAACACAAGTATGAAACTGTTGTTAACATCTCCGCACACATCAGAGAGAGATGCAACAACACAAGTATGAAACTGTTGTTAACATCTCCGCACACATCAGAGAGATGCAACAACACAAGTATGAAAATGTTGTTAACATCTCCGCACACATCAGAGAGATACAACAACACAAGTATGAAACTGTTGTTAACATCTCCGCACACATCAGAGAGATACAACAACACAAGTATGAAACTGTTGTTAACATCTCCGCACACATCAGAGAGATACAACAACACAAGTATGAAACTGTTGTTAACATCTCCGCACACATCAGAGAGATACAACAACACAAGTATGAAACTGTTGTTAACATCTCCGCACACATCAGAGAGAGATGCAACAACACAAGTATGAAACTGTTGTTAACATCTCCGCACACATCAGAGAGATGCAACAACACAAGTATGAAACTGTTGTTAACATCTCCGCACACATCATAGAGATACAACAACACAAGTATGAAACTGTTGTTAACATCTCCGCACACATCAGAGAGATACAACAACACAAGTCTTAAACTGTTGTTAACATCTCCGTACACATCAGAGAGATACAACAACACAAGTCTTGAACTGTTGTTAACATCTCCGTACACATCAGAGAGATACAACAACACAAGTCTTAAACTGTTGTTAACATCTCCGCACACATCATAGAGATACAACAACACAAGTATGAAACTGTTGTTAACATCTCCGCACACATCAGAGAGATACAACAACACAAGTATGAAACTGTTGTTAACATCTCCGCACACATCATAGAGATACAACAACACAAGTATGAAACTGTTGTTAACATCTCCGCACACATCAGAGAGATACAACAACACAAGTCTTAAACTGTTGTTAACATCTCCGCACACATCAGAGAGATACAACAACACAAGTCTTAAACTGTTGTTAACATCTCCGTACACATCAGAGAGATACAACAACACAAGTATGAAACTGTTGTTAACATCTCCGCACACATCAGAGAGATACAACAACACAAGTCTTAAACTGTTGTTAACATCTCCGCACACATCAGAGAGATGCAACAACACAAGTATGAAACTGTTGTTAACATCTCCGCACACATCAGAGAGATACAACAACACAAGTATGAAACTGTTGTTAACATCTCCGCACACATCAGAGAGATACAACAACACAAGTCTTAAACTGTTGTTAACATCTCCGCACACATCAGAGAGATACAACAACACAAGTCTTAAACTGTTGTTAACATCTCCGCACACATCAGAGAGATACAACAACACAAGTCTTAAACTGTTGTTAACATCTCCGCACACATCAGAGAGTTGCAACAACACAAGTATGAAACTGTTGTTAACATCTCCGCACACATCAGAGAGATACAACAACACAAGTATGAAACTGTTGTTAACATCTCCGCACACATCAGAGAGATACAACAACACAAGTCTTAAACTGTTGTTAACATCTCCGCACACATCAGAGAGATACAACAACACAAGTCTTAAACTGTTGTTAACATCTCCGCACACATCAGAGAGATACAACAACACAAGTCTTAAACTGTTGTTAACATCTCCGCACACATCAGAGAGTTGCAACAACACAAGTATGAAACTGTTGTTAACATCTCCGCACACATCAGAGAGATGCAACAACACAAGTCTTAAACTGTTGTTAACATCTCCGCACACATCAGAGAGATACAACAACACAAGTCTTAAACTGTTGTTAACATCTCCGCACACATCAGAGAGATGCAACAACACAAGTCTTAAACTGTTGTTAACATCTCCGCACACATCAGAGAGATACAACAACACAAGTCTGAAACTGTTGTTAACATCTCCGCACACATCAGAGAGATGCAACAACACAAGTATGAAACTGTTGTTAACATCTCCGCACACATCAGAGAGATGCAACAACACAAGTCTTAAACTGTTGTTAACATCTCCGCACACATCAGAGAGATACAACAACACAAGTCTTAAACTGTTGTTAACATCTCCGCACACATCAGAGAGATGCAACAACACAAGTCTTAAACTGTTGTTAACATCTCCGCACACATCAGAGAGATGCAACAACACAAGTCTTAAACTGTTGCCATCATCGCCTGCGGTGGATGCTATTATTATTCAACATACTCGTATTACCATACTTGACCAACATACCATTTTGTCAAGTTTGTATTAACATTTATTGTATGTACTGTGAAACCATGTTTTTACTAGACAAGTTTGTATTAACACTTGTTGTACGAACTGTGAAACCATGTTTGTACTAGACAAGTTTGTATTAACATTTATTGTATGTACTGTGAAACCATGTTTGTACTAGACAAGTTTGTATTAACACTTGTTGTATGAACTGTGAAACCATGTTTTTACTCGCTTCTTCTTGTTTGCAATTTGTTTTCAAACTCCTGCAACCACACAGGATGTAATCCAGAGAATGGAATCTGTTGTGCTACGGTTTACACCTTAGCTGCAATATCTGTGACTTTAGACCTGACACATCTGACTTCAGCTTGGCTTCTGGGTCACTATAACTATATACAAAATGGGACAGCCATTTCCATCCCAAAACCTCCTTCGTCGCCTCCTACGACAGGGGATAGATAACAGTGTTGCTATTTTTGCTCCCCTTTCGAGCCCTGACCACACACTGAGAACGAGAGCATCAAAGTATAATATAAAATTGGCTCTTGATTCTTGATTAAAACATCAGCATCATGGCACACTGGATATTTCCATAAGCGCTCAGTTCTCTGTTCCAGTAGCCATCCAAGAGTATGCAGACTCAAAGTCCAATTCAGATGTTGATTATGTGATCTTTGTAACTTTCCAAAGAGGACACAATTTCTCCCCACACCCCTGGTTATTTTCCCTCACCCCTGGTTATTTCCCCTCACCCCAGGTTCACTCCCCTCACCCTTGGTTATCTCCCCTCATCCCAGGTTTACTCCCCTCACCCCTGGTTATCTCCCCTCACCTCTGGTTATCCCCCATATCTGTCATTCGTTGTATGTGCACATTATTATCTCTAGCATTGTCTTCTTCACTCTGTAATATATCATTGACTACTCTTATAAGGTCGGACCTATTTTCAATACTGTGTCAACAACTACAGCATTATTGACTACTCTTATAAGGTCGGACCTATTTTCAATACTGTGTCAACAACAGCATTGCCTGCTAATGATTCTGCTCCTTCATTGATGACAATATCTCCGAATGATGACAATGGCAGTATATCCATGCAATAATTTGACAACTGAGTTGTTTAGTAACGTGAAACACTATTTTCTTAACATTCATCATTCTATCTTCCGCAGCATGCTATGGGAGTCGGAGATTATGACCATTTGAGTTGATACTTCAGTCACCAACTGAGTACCGCAGTCACCACTTCTATCTCCCTATTCGTGCTCGATGTTGTAGTGGAGTAGTCCAACATTTTTCAAGCCCCTTTTTTTCCATTCTTGTAGGCATGTAAAATAGATGAGGTATGACAAATGTAAATAGACAATTAAATTTATGTAAACCTATGTTTATCCTATCACCTGAATAATTCTGTCTGTGTCTCTTTGTCGCTTGTTGTCTAGGCTGAGGGAAACAGCAATGGTACTTTGCTGAACACCGTCAAGCATAGCACCAGAGTTGGCCATAACAGCTACGGTATGGTTATTCATCCAATTGTTTTCTGTCAGGGTACTAGTACATCTGTTTATCGTACTGATGCTTCTGTCATCTGGAAAGAGAATCAGTGGCAACACTTGTCCTGTGTCTGAACATCTGAAATATTTTTTTTAAAAATTTATTATTTCCATATTTCAATAAAAATGTCCGTATTTAGCAACCCAAAAAAACCCCACAATTAAAAAAAAAATATGAGAAATGTTCGCATTAGTAGTAATTACTGAAGATGTACACCAAATTACATTTTTTTAAAATTTAATAAACACAAACTAAAACACCCAAAAAATTTGTGTGGAGTTTTTTGGGGGTTTCTTTTTGGGCCCAAAATCAGTATAAATACGGAAAATCCGTACTAGGTGATATGTTCTAGGCTCCAGGCATAGGAGCTCTTTCAGCAGATGGTGAAGGGTATGAATGTCAATAGTTTATGTAGCACTTTGATTGCATATTTTTATAAAATAAAACTACAAACATAACCACAAAGCAACAAATCTTACCGGAGAGGTTTGGCATCTGTAGCTATGACAACAAGGTACACAGTACACATCAAACTTTGATCATGGATAGCACAAAGTAAAAATGGGGGTGCAGTGGACGTAATGTAAATATAGTCAATCTGGCCAGCAATTAAGCTGAGATCTTTCTGGTTTGTAATCTGTTGAATAGAAGCAAACATGGCTTGGTGAGTGAGCACAGTGAAGAGTGTTTCAGAAATGTTTGAAGAGTATTTGAAGAGTGTATGAAAAGTGTTTAGGGAGTATTTGAAGAGCATTTGAGGAGTGTTTGACGAGTATTTGCACAGTGTGTGAAGAGTGTTTGACAAAAGTATGAAGAATGTTTTTAGAGTGTGTAAGTAACAGGTACATGGGGATATCATTAGTGTAAAATGAGAGGAAAATGTTTCATTTTTAGGAGTCAGTGATTGCAATAGGATAATTGGTACAGTACAAGTAGACGACACCACATGTTTTATTATTTCCCTTGTCTATGTTTGTAAATTTCATGTTCATCATTTAATCATAAAAATATTTATTCATTACGGGTTGGGGGTTAGGGTTAGTTATGTAAAACACAACTATTCAAACCCAAACCCAAAAATGAATAAATATTTCAATTATTAAATGATGAACATGAAATTTACAAACATAGACAGGGGAAATAATTAAACATGAGGTGTTGTCTACTTGTACTGAACTGGATAATCATTCAAGGAGTTAGTGAATGTAATAGGACATTAATTCAAGAAGTCAGTGATTGCAATAGAACAGACATTTAAGGAGTCAGTGATTGCAATAGGACAGTCATTCAAGGAATCTGTGATTTCTAATAGTTATAAGTTATGAGTGCAGTTATCATCTCCGTACACAGACAATTCCATGGATGCTCTGCCCTCAAATCAATAAACCCATCAAATGATCACAGTTCCACTTTGATGTTGATTTATCAGTCTCTTTGTAAACCTGTTACAACTCTTAGCATGTCATTCCAATCTTTATACCAATCTCGCAATCGTGAGAGCGAGCATGATTCCCACTTCTGAAAATTTTCTTAGTGAACAAAGTCCCTTGGTGCACTATTTATGTAAAATCGATTGAGTGGTTTTGACACTGTGACCATGCTTGCCAATAAAAATTTATAAGTATAGGATCAAGTGATTGCTAGATTTATGGCTTAAAGGAGCTAGCGATTGCTAGAAAATGTATGAGTTAAATAATCAGTCATTGATATAAGATGATGATTTAAGAAGTCAGAGATTGTAATAGGCCTAAGTTAGTGATACAGTAAGTCAGTAAGACATACAATTTCAGTTTAAGGAGTCAGTCAGGGCAGTGATTGCAACAAGACAAGCACTTAAGTAGTCGGTGAGAATGTGATTTAAGGTGTCAGTGTTTGCAAAAAGTGATTTAAGGTGAGAGATTTCAATGAGTCGCTTATTTATGGAGTCAGTGGGTAAAATCACAGTTTAGTTCCTCACTGCCCTATAAATAGTACACTGTTTACATTAATGTCATGGATTTCCCTAGCCCCTTGCTATTGCACATACCCAGAAGAAATGTTCATCTCTGGACAAAGAGATTGTACCGAATTTTTTTATTTTACAATGATTTGTACTGCGCTGCGCGCTACACACTGAGAGCCCCCGCCCCCAAATTGAGCCACTAGGGTAAAATTAGCCTTAATTCTAAATACTAATTCAAATCCTAACCCTAATACTAAACCCTAACCTTACTTCAATCAAACGCTACGCATGACAAATTACACTGCAAATGTTAGGTAATACCTCGAAACTAGAACAAAGGACACAGTGGAGAATAACACTAAGAATGTGCCGAGTCAGTGATTTAATCCCGGAAGAGTGAGTTTGTCGATGCATGAATCGTAGGTGGATGAATCTTAGAGTGAACGAGCGAGTGATCTAATGTCAAAAACATAACCAATGATCAATGATAGCAGTAATATGAAAGCCTAACCACTTAGCCTATAACTACTCATTTGACATACTGTAATCACAAGCACACACCTGCATCTCTGGTATGTAGACATTGCTTTCTCTGATATCTGAGTATGTCCCATTCTGCAAGCAATACGCTTCGTAGCATGATGTAACCAGACATTTGTGCTGTTAAAATATATACAAATATCAACGTATTTATTTTTCTGTTTATTGGATCACAGTTTTGTAAAAATCGTAATCTTAAATCAAATCACGTATGCATCTTATGTAATATAACTAAACATTTCATCAAAGCTACGTAATATTAATTATATAAGAACAATGTGTTTGTGCAATGGTATAGGCCCCTCTGTTCAAATAATGAAACGCAAGATTATTTCAAACGTGTACACAAATTGTATTTCACCAAATTAATGTTTCAAACTTTGCTGGAAGAAACGTTCAGACTTTAGACTAAACCCGTCTCCAGTCATTTTAACGGCCCATTCACGATACTGATTCGTACTGCAGTCGGTTCTGACGATGCCCGTCCCTAAAGGCAGGACCTCTATATGGTCCTCTAGCCCAAAGACCAGCGTCGTGCAGCCGGTTCTTAACCGTTTGATCTGAAATTCGACGAGCTGCTGGCATTAACTGGACTGTGGAGGACGGAGATACAAATCGAATCGTGATGTGACGCTGCCGTATGAAGCGATCTTCGGCAAGAGTTGTGACTGTGTCTTTCACTACGAGACCGGTCTGCGACTGAGCCAGTTTGTTGACATCGCCTCCACAAGCGACTTATGGTACTTCTAACAACATTAAATTGTTTGGCCACTACACTTTGTGATTGTCCAGTCTGTAAGCGTCAAATGGTGATGTAACGTTGTTCTGTAGTGAGATGAGACATACTTGTGATATGAATTTTCAAATAAATGTATTCGAGAACCGTCAATATGTTATAGGCATTCAATAATATGGTCATATAGTTATGTGTTCGGTAATTTTCATGGAATTCTCACGAGTTATTGCCAAAAATATTGTTTTGACCTTGACCTCTTTCATGACCTCACGAATCATCAGTATAATTCAGGTAACCACGAGAAGTGGCCAGGTGGACACAGTCCATAGGTTGAATAATGTATAATCAGGGAATGTCGTTTAAGAAAGTAACTTCAAAAAACGTTGTGTTTCTTTTTTTAACACTACAATTAATATATTAGTGGGTCAACAAGCACCACTGTGAACAATCGTGAATCTTGGTAAACTCCGGTGGTAAGGGAAATGCGATGAGACATTCCTAGATAACAAAAGATGGCCGTCATGGTAACGGTGGAAGACAAGGCTGAATAATATCAAGGACTAGACTGGATGTGAAGTTTTCAAACCCATCAGGAAGACAGAGAGATGTCCCTATGTTGTAGGCCCTATTTATTTGGCACTATTTATCTCCATTTCTAACTGCATGTACAGCTGTTCCTTCTGTGAATGCAAGTATAGCTGTTCCAGCAGTAGATGCAAGTATAGCTGTTCCAGCAGTAGATGTATGTATATTGCTGTTCCATCAGTAAATGCATGTGTACCAGTGTAGCGTCACACTGATCCCTGTAAACCAGCCATTATACAGAAAGTGGAGAGATCTACTAATTGATGCTAGAAACTAAACCCGCACAGGTTTCGCAACATTGGTACTGCTGAGATTACCAGATGACCAGAAAATTGGTGGCAAATTAATTTATTACGGTCTTGCGTTTTTATATGTGAAAGATATTCCTGAATGGAAAAATGAAATGGATAGTCATTTGGACGAAATAGGAGATAACCGGCATCCTATGGAAATGGCAGAAGACTGTATAATATGAGCTGTGATCATCTGGGTCGATAAAATCTCGAAATGAGAGGGATGACCAGTTATCTGTTTGTTGAAGTAGGCGGTAGAGAATTTTACAATGATTTAAATTGGCCCAATGGACAAAGTACCAGACTACGAGGTCTTGGAAAAATCAACCTCAATAAGCATCCACACAATACTTATGAAGGCGCAGGCACGCTGGGCAGGCCATCTTGTGCGTATGGAGAACTCGCGATTGCCAAAACAAATATATTATGGAGAACTCAAGGCAGGATTTCGAAAAGCTGGTGGACAGAAAAAGCGTTTCAAAGACACGCTCAAGTCATCCTTGAAACATCTTAACATTGACGTAGGCGCTTGGGAGAGCCTCGCTCAGGATAGAACGGCTTGGCGTTACAGCATTAGAACGGGAGCACTAGCGGCAGAAGAATTCAGACAAGAAACTGCAAGACAGAAGCGGACACGTAGAAAAGAAAAAACATCTCAACCTCACACAGATACCTTCTATTGTTGTCAATTCTGTAAAAGAACATTTTGTGCGCGCATTGGACTTGCTAGTCATTTTAAAACGCAATATTAACTTTATTATTTTATTATTTATTGTTATTATTATTATGGTTGAGTTTTTGGTCATCGTCGATCACGACGGACGAACATCATCACCAGAGAATTTAGATTTGGCTAACCTATAATGCAGGAGGCCTATTGATAACCTTTTGAAGGGGAAATTAGCAAGTTGAGAATTAAGGATTTATGTAAAGACTTAGTGAAACCTTCTGGTTGGAGGAGAGAACAGAGAAGGTCCGTCCCAGAATCTATTGACAGGAGAATATGATTGTATCCGTGCTGTGAGCAGAAATGCTAGAGCCAGACGAATGAACTGTTTTGACTCAAAAGAAGGTGGAGCTATCTTTCAACATTAAATAGGATGTTTCAGACTAGAGTCGACGGTCAGGCCTGTCCGCAGGAGTTTGAGTCGACGGGTGAATTGAGTCGGAGTTCTGTAGTCGGGCAGTCAGTCAGTTAGGCCTGTAGGGCTGGAGTTAGAGTCGACGCGGTTAGAGTCGCTATTCGTGGTTTAAAATTAAAAAAAAAATTTACTCCCGTTGTTTACCCAGCTACCATGAAGTAGGATACCAATGTTCATGGTCTTGGAATGTCGATAAATGGCACCATCGCTTCTGTGCAAGTGCGGTAGGAGATTTTCTGGCCAGTCAGGCAGTTTCTGGTCAATCACTGACTAGGCAGCTAAGCACTTATGGGAAACCGTGTGATTTAACGGTGGTTCATACCCTCAGCTTACCTTGACCTTTTACATTTACCTTTGCTTGCTCCCATGTCACATGATAGGCTATGAGGTAAGTAGCAGGAGTGCCTATGATGACTACATAGGTACATCTGCTTGGCATCACCTTCTGAATTCTTAACATTTTTTTTACGATGAGAGATAATGTTGATGATTGACATTCTCATATTGTACAAACACGCAGGCAGGGACAGACACACACAAGTACATACACATTATATATATATATATATAGGCCTCTATATACTCATACCGTTTGTTTTGAAGTGAAGTCACTGACTGTGACGTTGAGTGATGATTCTGTTACGCCATTCAACAATAACTGGGATGCGACTTGAGCGTTATTTCTGTACCACGTGACCAAGTAACGGATTCCAAAGACTACAGGATCAATTATCTTGCAGGTCAACCATAATGCACTTTTGGTGGCGTAGCTGAATGTGACTTTTGGAGTACCCGCAGTTGGTGGAGATAAATCTAAAGAAATCAAATTTATCTATTAGTTTTCTGATCAACTTATATTAGTATTGTTGTATTAGTTTTCTGGTCAATTTATTTGGTCAATTATACAAACATGAAAAATATAGGCCTACAATTTTATACTGACATAGCGTAGTAGTTACGCTGTTCGCTTTGTGTTCATGGGTTCGATTCTGGCTCGAGTCGTCTTGTGTACAAGGTGGATTTTTTCGGAGATCCCTGTGGATTATCACTTGAAGCTACGGAGTTACGTGCTATGAGTGATACTCTCCGCAGGCGGCGTGCCGCTTCGTTGAGAGGGACGAAATACATATGGGAAACCGAGTACAGTGAAGTCAATCCTTTACGACGACGACTTTTTTTCTCTTCTGTGTTCGTTCTCTAACCTGCAGATTAGTAGCATGTAGTCTGTAGACTGGAATGCAGATTAGTAGCATGCAGTCCGGAGATCGGAATGCGAGCGCTGTCAAGGTTTATAGTTTGGCTGCGATGTCTGCGTCTTTCGACCTGACAAATTCGACTTCATCATGATATTTCGTTTATTCCTCTTTATAATTTCCAACAAAATTGATGCACTTATTATTGATTTACAGTGCGACGATATCTTCAGCAACAAATCTTTCGTCTGTTGGCCTATATTCAACCACATTTTCTCTTCATGCTGAATCCGTACGTCATTTGTGAAATGTCCTTCCCCTCCCCCTCCCCCTCCCCCCCCCCCCTCCAAATGGACATTGGAGTGGATAAAAATATGAAAATCGCTTGAGGATGGGTCAGGGGTGTAAGGAGAACGTACTATTAATTTTTTTTTCACTTTGGCAATTCTGCCTTGGATTAACGAAGCTGTATGTGGTGTGAAATTGTCATGATGGATCAACATTCTTTTATCTAGTCAGCATAATCCTAAGGACCGCTGGATCAGCAACCAACCAACATAAATTAATTAAGCTATTAGGGATGTTTATGCATAAATAATCGGTTACCTATAGGGCATCCCTGTATATCCAACCTCATACACGGTTCCTTTGTGAAGTTGATCACCTCAACCCTAATGCGCCTAGCTATGACAGGTGTATCCAGTATGGATATAAACTTCCCGTTGCTGTAGTCTGCTGTAAACACCTGTGCGTGAAAGAAGACTATAGTAAAATGTGTGTCTCATATCACAAATTAATAACAGGGGGAAGATAACATAAATGATTTAAAAACAGTTTCACATACACCAAATACAAATAATAGACGTTTTGGCCCTGATGTCTTTATCACGATGTGAACGAACAAACAGAAAAAAAGAGGGAAAAAAACATAATAAAAGTATTATCAGCATATCCTATTCAGGATGTAACGGTACACTGGTAATTTTTGGGCTGCTTTGATTTTCTAGGTAATATAAATTATTTCAGCAGGTAACCATTGCTTTCTAAGAGGTTAAAGTGCAAGAATCAAGAATCAAAAAATCAAGTGCACAGTTGCCTGTGGTGAATTGTTAATCTGATTCCTTGGTCGTCAATTGTTTTAAGTAAAATGTACATATATGGGGAGATACGATTCTTTCAACCACGGGCGTTTGTCCAATTGCGTTATATCAGAGCTTGAAACCATTGAAACATAGTAGAGGCAGCGGTTCTAAGATCTCATAGTTTAGTGGCCATCAAGTCAATATATAACAATATATGGATTATAATATATAGATTACACATGGTGTCTATAAAGTCAATGCGCACTGAATTACCATTGTTGTTGACATTACATCACGTCAATTTTGGGAATTTAGTGAAGATTTACATGACGTCATTGATGCCACATCATTTGTGGGAAAACACTACCGCTCATGTCGATCAAGTATTGGATAAAGTTGCTTAGCATAATAAAGCTATTTCGTGGTCAGCAAATAAAAATTAACTTTGGTGCTAACAGTTGTCTGTTGGCTAATCAGAATAGGGTATTGACATTTTGCTAATAACTACAGACACACATAATAACACACACACATCGACGTTTCGACCGAAAGAGCTTTATAAAGACAAACATTGAAATAAAATTAAAACATACAACAGAAGACTGACAGTAAGTATATGGGCTTTCATGTATAATATAGATAGAACATATATTATATATACTATAGTAAGTACATATTATATATCTGTTGCCTACACTGAAATATGGAAAAGCACAACTACCGATGACGTGATATTGAGCACATGTATTTTGTTTGAAATTAAGTACACTACAACTGTATAGACACCCTATATTATGCAAGACAACCAAGAATCAAGCAGGAGAATCAGAAACGCATACTACTTTTTATCTTGAACATTCTATGGTATGGTATCCGCCAACCCTACCCCATCCCCAAACTTCCTAAGTCGCCTTTTGCGTCTTCCATGGCAAGTAACAGTTTTGCTATTATGTGCTTACTTTTCGTAGCCTCTCAAAACACAGATAAAAATTATATTTAGTCTCTTGCTTCTGTGGTGCAAGTTCACGTGCATTTTAATACACTCGTGCATCTATTCATGTCAGTCATTGACCTGACTCACCGAAGGTGTATGCTTGTTTCATCCATGACAGTAGACGGGTGAGATCAAGAACATAGTTCCAGTGTGTTGTGTGTCTTGTGACGTATTCTTTCCAGGACGTTGTCTTCCCAATAAACACACTGAACCCTTCTCTGTCTTGGGCGATGTGGTTTGCATTTCCAACGACGTATTTATGTTATCTTTAATGTCGTCAGTCCATCTTCCTCTTGGTCTGCCTTTCTTTCTCCTCCTCCCATGTGCTCTTCCCTCCATTATTTAGTTCCAGTGATGATGGATAATGAACTAGGATATTCCATGTGCACTTCGAAGGTGAAGGTAATATAATATAATATCCTGAGGTAGAAGTGTGATGCATATTTGTGGATGGTCGCTGAACCAGCGGTCTGTGGGCGCATGTCATTTGACGCATATCATAACGCATCCCGAGACGCATCCCATATCATAACGCATTAAACGTTTCATTCTTTTTTTTTAAAATTTTGTTCCATTTTATCATCTCATCCCTTACTAAGAGGACTCTTGAGAACTCTTCTACCCTTGACGCCGCAAGGCAAACAATAGCCACAGCGTATATATAGACAGACAGGCAGACCGACCGACTGATAGATAGATCCCTTACTAAATCGTTCTCATCATCATCACTCGCGTCTGCTCACCAGGCTATGTCTGTCTCCTATTATCTTGCTGAACCCTTCTAACGTTGATATTTCTCTTTCCTATGATATTGTCCATGCCGCGTCTTAATATCTTCCTATACCATCGTCACATCACATGTGCTTTCTTATGTTAGATATATTATTTGTCTGTTATCTCCAATCCTTATGAAGGCTTTTCAGTATAAACGTCGAACGTCACTGTCTCGTTATTAGTATGTTATATTTATAACATTGGTAACACTTATACATATTTCTGTTGATTTTTGCATTGGCCCTGTGTTACACCAGCCCTCGCATTTCCAGTATCGGGTTATTTCCCGATGCCAATTTTAACTCTTTAACACATATACCTATATTCCTAGATCACTGTACATTCTGTGAGTTGTGAAGGACAGTGCATTGTTCACTTTTTGTACTTTTCTAACTGTGCCAATTGGTTAGTTGCTGATTCAGCTGTCCGTGGAGTCAAGCTCTTTGACCCAATGCCATTGTGTGATTTATGCGGGTGTTTGTGAGCTATTGTTTTGCTACACATAAGGTGTTCCATTTATTTGTCCTCGGAGGAAGGCGTATTTTTTTGACCTCATTCAGCATTGGACATTCAAAAAGGTAGTGGTCGATAGTTTCAAAGGGATGAGTGCACAACCGGCACTCTGGAGTGTGCTGTGGTTATATTTTGTTCATGTGATTGTTAAGCTGTACATGTTGTGTGCGAAGTCGGGAGATTATACTCTTTCTCCCAGGAGGTTGATGTCTTTGAGATTTGAGCTGGTCATATTTTTGTCGATTTCTCTCCCAGTGTTTTCCATGGTTCATTTCTCCGTCAAGTCTCTTTTTTCACATATTTCAACATCATTTTAATTGTGCGCATTGGTCATTTGTGTTTATGGTTGCACTTGCCTTGCTCCCTTTCTTAGCTAATATGTTTGTCTTTTTTTTTCTTCAGTGCCCCCTCTCTTTTTGTTCCCAACCCCTAACCCTAAATGTACAAATTAGAATTTTCTTAGTTATTACGTTATGTATCTTTATATTTCATCAAAATAGCTGCTTTCTGTTGCCATGTAGGCCAGTGTTTCTCAACGTGGGGCCTATGAATGTTAGAAAATTCTAGGTGGAGCATGATAAGACAAAGTTTGAGAAACACTGATCTAGGCGGATCCTGTTCCCTCCATTTTATTTTGTTTGTCAATTCCCAATTTTGTTTGTCAATTTATTTTGTTTGTCAATTAAGAATTACAGATAATAAAAACAAAACTGTTTATACTACCTCTGTTACATTCGAGGCATTTATGACTTGCAGGGTTCCCAGTTGACCATTTGCAGGTTCGTACAGCAGACGAAATTGCGTGATGGATGGAGGGTTCAAGTCCACATAATACGGTAGCTGGATGATCACTGACGTGGCGTTGATCGCAGAATAGAAGCTTACGTCGAACCACTGCATGGCTTCTGCTACTGCTGGACACCATCCTCCTGTGGGAAGACCTTGACACAAGGATATAAATGGTGATTCAATATTGTGATAAATTGATATTTATGTTCTCACATCATCAAAATATCTGAACACATTTCGAGTGTTTACAATTATGTATGTCTTCTTAATTGATCTTTTTCTACACTTGATTTATTCTTCTTCAGCGTGCATTCTCAATCCCCCGCTGGATCTCTCTTGTAGCAGGACAATGGTCATACTAGATTTCCAGCAGGATGTAGTCCAGAAAATGGACATGCGTTGTGTCGCCGTTTTATTTGCGTCAATGGCCCGACATATATGTCGTCAGTGTGTTTTTAACAAATATTAATACGCAATGTTGGCTAGACAGACGTCACTCAATCTTTGCTAAGTTCTCGTGTGGATAATGAGCGAGAGTAATGCTGTCATGTCTTCTTGATTGTAGACAAGTCTAATGAAGTGTATGAGATTTAATAATGTTTGTTTGTTTGTTTGTTTTGCGTTCGCTCCATTGTAACCAGCACGGATACCCGTGCGATTTCCGCCGGGAGCGTGATTACGGCGTGCTACCGTTATGCGCCTTGTACATTTAATAATAATATACAATATTAAAAAAACAATACAGGCATAACACGTTTTATCTAAAAATGTCGTTTTTCTTAAGAATTTATGCAGAAACATGTTTATAGGAAACGTGAATATTAAAAATAAAAGTAAAAAAATATTAACAACCATCGAATGCGGATGTATCGGACAATTATTTGCATAAATAATACGGCGATACAACGCATTTCCCTTCTTTGGACTACATCCTGCTGGAAATCTAGTAGGATCATTGTCCTGCTACAAGAGAGAAGTGAAGTTTGTAAGTGTTGATTTGTGAACGTGCATGTGTAATGATTTTAAAATCGTGATTGTTAATTCAAAACGGTTACAGTTACGGTTAAGGATGGGTAGCGTTGTCAAGTTTGATATGTACATTCCGAGAAATAATCAAGAACTAGATAGATCAAGACAATCAAAGAAACCTTAAAGAAATAGGGGCTGACCATGGCTAATGCTACCCAAATGGCGAAAAACATACCCCGCCTCCCTCCCACAACGCTTAACTGTACACAGAGAAAAGACAATAGATAGATTAACATTTAGCAGATCTAGATCTTTTGTAGTGATTCTGTATGTCGCGGGTTTTCAACGTGAGCCGTGTGACTCTTCTGGGGGCCACCGAGAAACATTTTGAAATTGGAGAGCCACTAATTAGTCAAGATGGCCACAGGAAGATCATTATTTGAATGATAAACAACAAGATGTTTAGCGGTAAATATAGCTTAATTTAGCGGTAAATATAGCTTAATTTAGCGGTAAATATAGCTTAATTTCCTTCTGTGACTTGCAAAGAAAATCAATTTTTTAAAGCACAAAAGTGGTTATGGAAGAAACTTTGTCCCAAAGGGGATCATGGACCACAAAATGGTGAGAACCACACACATAGTCAGATAAGACAGGGGCCACAAAATGGTGAGAGCCCCACACAGTCAAATAAGATAGGGGTTATGGACCACAAAATGGTGAGATGCACACACATAGATAAGACAGGGGCGATGGACCACAAAATGGTGATAACCACACACATAGTCAGATAAGAAAGGGACCATGGACCACATAATGGTGATAACTACACACATAGTCAGCTAAGACAGGGGGCCATGGACCACAAAATGGTGATAGCCACAGAGACATAGTCAGCAAAGACAGGGGCCATGGACCACATAATGGTGATAACTACACACATAGTCAGATAAGACAGGGGTTATGGACCACAAAATAGTGATAACCACAGAGACATAGTCAGCTAAGATAGGGGCCATGGACCACATAATGGTGATAACCACAGAGACATAGTCAGATAAGACAGTTTTAATGTATTTGATTTACTTGACGAACTTTGGTTGATTTTACTGTGTATTTTCCTGTTGTCTTCTTCTTCTGCGTTCGTTATTAAACTCCTGCAGATTAGCAGGATGTAGTTCGGAGAACGGGATGCTTTGCGTCACGGTTTACAGCATTGCTGCGATATCTGCGCCTTTCGGCCTGACACATCCGACTTAAACATGGCGTTGGGTCACTGACCCTATATGGGATGGGACAGCCAACTCCATCCCATAACCTCCTTAGTCGCCTTTTACGACATGCGTAGAAGGTAAACAGTATTGCTATTCTTTGCTCCCCTTTCGGGCCCCGGCAACACGCGTCGTTTTTCTGTTGTATTGTACTTGTTCTACCCATAATCATGCACGTTACGGTCGTTCCCGCTTCTCATCGAATGTTTGCTGCATTCCTGACCTGTCAGCTCCCACATGACTGACAAGTAGTTTCCGCCTGACTTTGTGTTTCATATTGTCTGTCCCTATCTTGATCAAGAAATGTTTGGTCGACACGTTGATTCTGTGTCTCGTTTCACATAAACTACTACTCTGTTGTTTTGTTGTTGTTTTTTTTTTAATTTTTCTTCTATATTTACTTAACATATTGCTGCACATATATTTACTGCAGTCTTCCATTTACTCAATCTAGATGATGGATATGGATCTAGATGATGGATGTGGGTCTAGATGATGGATGTGGATCTAGATGATGGATATGGATCTAGATGATGAATGTGGATCTAGATGATGGATATGGATCTAGATGATGGATATGGATCTAGATGATGAATGTGGATCTCGATGATTGATGTGAATATAGATGATTGATGTGAATATAGATGATTGATGTGAATCCAGATAATAGATGTGAATCTAGATGATGGATGTAGATCTAGATGGATGTGGATCTAGATGGATGTGGATCTAGATGGATGCGGATCTAGATGGATGCGGATCTAGATGGATGCGGATCTAGATGGATGTACATCTAGATGGATGTGGATCTAGATGGATGTGGATCTAGATGGATGCGGATCTAGATGGATGCGGATCTAGATGGATGCGGATCTAGATGGATGTGGATCTAGATGGATGTGAATCTAGATGGATGTGGATCTAGATGGGTGTGGATCTAGATGGATGTGGATCTAGATGGATGTAGATCTAGATGGATGTGGATCTAGATGGATGTAGATCTAGATGGATGTGGATCTAGATGGATGTGGATCTAGATGGATGTAGATCTAGATGGATGTGGATCTAGATGGATGTGGATCTAGATGGATGCGGATCTAGATGGATGTAGATCTAGATGGATGTGGATCTAGATGGATGCGGATCTAGATGGATGCGGATCTAGATGGATGCGGATCTAGATGGATGCGGATCTAGATGGATGTGGATCTAGATGGATGTGAATCTAGATGGATGTGGATCTAGATGGGTGTGGATCTAGATGGATGTGGATCTAGATGGATGTAGATCTAGATGGATGTGGATCTAGATGGATGTAGATCTAGATGGATGTGGATCTAGATGGATGTGGATCTAGATGGATGTAGATCTAGATGGATGTGGATCTAGATGGATGTGGATCTAGATGGATGTGGATCTAGATGGGTGTGGATCTAGATGGGTGTGGATCTAGATGGATGTGGATCTAGATGGATGTGGATCTAGATGGATGTAGATCTAGATGGATGTGGATCTAGATGGATGTAGATCTAGATCATGGACGTGAATATATATGATTGATGGATCGAACAGAACGCCTTACGTAAAAAAGCACAAACAAATGACTGGATAAGTGACGATGATTCTTGTTCCATGACTAAATAAGGAAGCCTTATTTGAAATTTGGTGTAGCTAGAAAGGAGAGGTTTCGCAGGCGAGGAAGAATGATGGTCAATCAGCGACGTACTTGAACCGTCAGTCAACGCGTAATGGCGGATACACTCAAAGAGAGATCTGAGCACCTATCGAGTTGTCCGGAATGCAGTAACGATGACCAAACGACTAACTTTTTTTAGTGTCAGAAATGGTGACTTTTAATTGGAGTAATCTTGTAACCATGAAAGGACCAATATTTATTCCCAAAAGTTACGTGATTGCATGATGCCAACCTGGTAGGTGACCAACATGTTAAATAGAGATATTACTTAGAACTTCAGACACAAATAACACTACAACATATTCGTGGTGCAGTGACGCCATCTTCTGTTGCAGCAAACCTTCGTTGCAGAGATGGCAATTGATGATGATGACGCCATCTACGGAAACCCGTTTGGTAAAAGAATGACACTATTTTGCAATGATCATTAAATTGTACAAGTACAAAAGAGGGTGCAAGCTGAAATTTTGTAGACTACCAAATTGAAGGATATACGGATTCTCAAATGCATACCAAGTTTTGTCTTCCGAGGAACATCAGCAGGCCTACCTGTTATAGAAACATTAGTTTAAGCATTAGTAGGAGTTTAAGTATTAACATTAGTAGGAATATTAGTATTAACATTAGTATGAATATAAGTAGTGACATTAGTATTAATTTAAGTAGTGAAATTAGTATGAATATAAGTAGTGACATTAGTATTAATTTAAGTAGTGAAATTAGTATGAATATAAGTAGTGACATTAGTATTAATTTAAGGGTTCATTACGGAGAGGCGTGGCCGGGTGTCAACTTTTTAATATTATGCGTAGTTTCATTCAGCTATCGTGACCTCGCTGAACTCGAGGTCGATTAAAAAGTCGACAGGTCTGCATCCATCTGTGCACTATGCACCGATAGCCCTAACCCCCATCTCCCGGATCATCCAAATTGAGCGGAGAATCTCAGTGATAGTGGGGTTCGCTAGATCCGGCAATAGTCTTATGTACTGTGAATTGCGTCTGTATCATTATTTTGTTTCGCTACTTAATGTACGTATTTGTTTTGTTAAAAAGTGGCCACAGCTTCCCGCAAAGAACCAATTTAAATTATTAACATTAGTATAAACACGAGTAATAACATCAGTATAAACACGAGTATCATCACCATTAGTAGTAACACATCAACTTGTTCGGACACTTTATGCGAATGGAACCATCACAACCAGCCATACATGCGTACAAAAACAGAAAGAACGACTACAAGACTAGAGGAAGACCAAGAGTAAGATGGGAAGATTCAATCAGACATTGTTAAAAACCACGACCTGACCATGACAAGCACAGCACAGATGGCCAAAAACAGATAACTTCAACTCCCCAATACGTCTGACGGCATATGTAGAAAAGACAATAGATAGATAGATACTAACACGAGTAATAACATTAGTATAAACACGAGTAATAACATTAGTATAAACACGAATAATAACATTAGTATAAACACGAGTAATAACATTAGTATAAACACGAGTAATAACATTAGCATAAACACGAATAATAACATTAGTAGGAAAATGAGTATTAACCTTACATTAGAATGTTAGTAAGAGCATGAGTAGACACCAGGAGGAACATGACATGCGTACCCGTGCAACAATGGAGGAATATGACATAGGTACCTGTTCAACAATGGAGGAATATGACATAGATACCTGTGCAACAATGGAGGAATATGACATAGATACCTGTGCAACAATGGAGGAATATGACATGCGTACCCGTGCAACAATGGAGGAATATGACATGCGTACCCGTGTAACAATGGAGGAATATGACATGCGTACCCGTGCAACAATGGAGGAATATGACATGCGTACCCGTGTAACAATGGAGGAATATGACATGCGTACCCGTGTAACAATGGAGGAATATGACATGCGTACCCGTGTAACAATGGAGGAATATGACATGCGTACCCGTGCAACAATGGAGGAATATGACATGCGTACCCGTGCAACAATGGAGGAATATGACATGCGTACCCGTGTAACAATGGAGGAATATGACATAGATACCTGTGCAACAATGGAGGAATATGACATGCGTACCCGTGCAACAATGGAGGAATATGACATGCGTACCCGTGCAACAATGGAGGAATATGACATGCGTACCCGTGCAACAATGGAGGAACATGACATACGTACCTGTGCAACAATGGAGGAATATGACATAGATACCTGTGCAACAATGGAGGAATATGACATACGTACCTGTGCAACAATGGAGGAATATGACATGCGTACCCGTGCAACAATGGAGGAACTTGACATACGTACCTATGCAACAATGGAGGAATATGACATAGGTACCTGTGCAACAATGGAGGAATATGACATAGATACCTGTGCAACAATGGAGGAATATGACATAGATACCTGTGCAACAATGGAGGAATATGACATAGATACCTGTGCAACAATGGAGGAATATGACATAGATACCTGTGCAACAATGGAGGAATATGACATAGGTACCTGTGCAACAATGGAGGAATATGACATAGATACCTGTGCAACAATGGAGGAATATGACATAGATACCTGTGCAACAATGGAGGAATATGACATAGATACCTGTGCAACAATGGAGGAATATGACATAGATACCTGTGCAACAATGGAGGAATATGACATAGATACCTGTGCAACAATGGAGGAATATGACATAGATACCTGTGCAACAATGGAGGAATATGACATAGATACCTGTGCAACAATGGAGGAATATGACATAGATACCTGTGCAACAATGGAGGAATATGACATGCGTACCCGTGCAACAATGGAGGAATATGACATGCGTACCCGTGCAACAATGGAGGAACATGACATACGTACCTGTGCAACAATGGAGGAATATGACATAGATACCTGTGCAACAATGGAGGAATATGACATACGTACCTGTGCAACAATGGAGGAATATGACATGCGTACCCGTGCAACAATGGAGGAACTTGACATACGTACCTATGCAACAATGGAGGAATATGACATACGTACCCGTGCAACAATGGAGGAATATGACATGCGTACCCGTGCAACAATGGAGGAACATGACATACGTACCTGAGCAACAATGGAGGAATATGACATACGTACCCGTGCAACAATGGAGGAATATGACATGCGTACCCGTGCAACAATGGAGAAATATGACATAGGTACCTGTGCAACAATGGAGGAATATGACATACGTACCCGTGCAACAATGGAGGAACATGACATACGTACCTGTGCAACAATGGAGGAATATGACATAGGTACCTGTGCAACAATGGAGGAATATGACATAGGTACCTGTGCAACAATGGAGGAATATGACATACGTACCCGTGCAACAATGGAGGAACATGACATTCGTACCTGTGCAACAATGGAGGAACATGACATACGTACCTGTGCAACAATGGAGGAATATGACATAGGTACCTGTGCAACAATGGAGGAATATGACATAGGTACCTGTGCAACAATGGAGGAATATGACATGCGTACCCGTGCAACAATGGAGGAATATGACATAGGTACCTGTGGAACAATGGAGGAACATGACATACGTACCTGTGCAACAATGGAGGAATATGACATAGGTACCTGTGCAACAATGGAGGAACATGACATACGTACCTGTGCAACAATGGAGGAATATGACATAGGTACCTGTGCAACAATGGAGGAATATGACATAGGTACCTGTGCAACAATGGAGGAATATGACATGCGTACCCGTGCAACAATGGAGGAATATGACATAGGTACCTGTGCAACAATGGAGGAACATGACATACGTACCTGTGCAACAATGGAGGAATATGACATAGGTACCTGTGCAACAATGGAGGAACATGACATACGTACCTGTGCAACAATGGAGGAACATGACATACGTACCTGTGCAACAATGGAGGAATATGACATAGGTACCTGTGCAACAATGGAGGAATATGACATAGGTACCTGTGCAACAATGGAGGAATATGACATGCGTACCTGTGCAACAATGGAGGAACATAACATACGTACCTGTGCAACAATCTAATTTCACGTATGATGTCTGCAAACCACGCTTTGTTGAGGAGGCGGTCAGTTGCTTATTATCAGCTGAGAGCACCATACTTGTAGGGCTACATTCTATGGAAATGAAAATCAAATGAGCACGTGTTAGTCAAGGTTACGAAACAATTAATATGGAAATAAAAAAATAAAAATGAGCACATTTTACTGGAGAATTAAGAAACAATTAATGTATTCCACGGAAATAAAAAACAAACTAGCACGTGTTACTGAAGGTTACGAAACAATTAATACATTCTATGGAACTAAAAAAAACGAGTACGTGTTTCTGGAGAATTACGATACAATTAATAAATAATGTGGTGTCTGGAAAATAACAAAATATAACAGAAAATAATGATTACTCTCAAGGTAACATTTTATTCGCTGTATTGCAATTTTCCTCTTTCTTCTACATTATCTGTTTGTTGATTAGGAACCCGAAACGTGACACTGGAAACATTTCCATAACTGATCTGCTAGTTGACTCATCTGCCATCTAACAATTTATCTATATTTAACTATTGTTATTTTCATATGTGCCGTTAAGTGTCGTGGGGTATAGTTGCCTGCCTTTATAATAATAATAAACCCATAACGTAGGAGTGTTACATTGAGACCTTTGGTACAGAATGATCTCCACGCCTCTCTATCCTCTACCATCCTTCTGAGTTTGAAAACTTCACACCCTGTCTGTCCATTCTATCACACGACCGATATCCCCACCACACAGACATTCAATGTGCAAGATATGTTATCGTCAACCTTGAGCGTATTCAAACAATTCGACCACATCAAAATTTTCACACATCTCCACTGTTAGTGGTTTCAAGATCGTAGTTGGGGAGTGGGGTTGGGGAGAAGGATTTAACCCCTACCCCGGTATTATGAAATCACAGAATAACATTTACTACTGAGGAGTAAGCCAGAAATCACAGAATGACATTTACTACTGCGGAGCAAGCCATAAATCAGAGAATGACATTTACTACTGCGGAGCAAGCCATAAATCAGAGAATTACATTTACTACTGCGGAGCAAGCCATAAATCAGAGAATGATATTTACTACTGTGGAGCAAGCCATAAATCAGAGAATGACATTTACTACTGTGGAGCAAGCTATAAATCAGAGAATGACATTTACTACTGTGGAGCAAGCTATAAATCAGAGAATGACATTTACTACTGTGGAGCAAGCCATAAATCAGAGAATGACATTTACTACTGTGGAGCAAGCCATAAATCAGAGAATGACATTTACTACTGTGGAGCAAGCCATAAATCAGAGAATGACATTTACTACTGTCTATCCCCAAAAAAAGGTCACAACTATCCTAAATCTCACAACAATTAAACTGATACGAAAAGGAAGAAATCACCTTATTTAAGTATACCCCCAATCCCCATATAGTAGACATATCTACGGCCCTGGCTGTTAGGTTATCTTTATATAACTAATTTGTGTTTTCTATAAAACGCCACACAGACAAATCGTCTGCTCTTGACGCCATGAATTTACGACCGCAAATGTTTAGTTTTAATCTACATTCCGAGCAGCGAAAAGATATAAATTGTTCTCCCCTTTACAAAGTAAACCCGCTTATCACGCAATCCATTGTTCTTATGCTAATTGATAATCCAATGTTGTTTTAAATTAAGTAGCGGTCACTCCGTCTGCTAGACAAAGAAACGAAACTAATATATTTTATATAAGATAAATGGTTCAATAAATGATTACTCACAATCAACAAACATAAAAATTGAATATCTAACATGTTATGCTCTCCCGAACCAATAAGCAGAAATATACTTTCTTTTATTCAGTGTTCATTCTCAAACTCCCGCTGGATTTCTCATGTAACAGGATAATTGGTCATACAAGATTTCCAGTTGGATGTGGTCCAGAGAATAGAAATTGCAATGTGTCACAGTTTTATTTGCGCCAATGGTCCAACACAGAAATATACAACACGGCAATGATCAGATTCTTCGGGAAAATAAGACCCCATTTGGAATCACACTAGACCGGCGCATATCTTGCAACACTATATTGATAAGGTTCTTGAAAAGGATGACCGCCAAAGACGGATGTGTTGGGCCATTGGCGCAAATAAAACGGCAATACAACGCATTTCCATTCTCTGGACTATATTGAACTGGAAATCTTGTAGGACCATTGTCCTGTTACAAGAGAAATCCAGCGGGAGTTTGAGAATGAACGCTGAAGAAGAAGAAGAAAAGGATGAGTTTTCAACTTATAACACTAGAGCGGCGAATGACTTGGAACACTTTATTGGTAAGATTCTTGAAAAGGATGAGTTTTCAACTTATAACACTAGAGCGGCGAATGACTTGGAACACTTTATTGGTAAGATTCTTGAAAAGGATGAATGTTTAATTTATAACACTAGACCGGCGAATGACACGGAGAATGTCATTGGTAAAGGTAAAGGTAGTTCCCATGGCAGCAACCTGCCGTCGGGGATGAAGATAACTCTTCATGTACTAAGCCACAACAAATATTAGATGGAGCTGTCATTTCCCTTCCTTGCTGTCTTTACACTCTTCTCACACCGGACATGTCCATATGTGCTCAGATCTCGTTTTCAGTAAATCTCTCAGGGCATAATGGCTGGTGGTTCCAGTTTTATGTTGGTTCACTGCTCTTTTTTTAAATTGTTGTTAGGTGTTCTATACGGGGCACGCCCATCTTCACTCCCAATTCTCTCATTCTCGATATTGACTCATGCTCATTCATCTCAAAATCATCTAATCATGAGGACTCACAAAGAGTAATGATCACGTCTTCTCTGTGTTTACATTAAAACATGGTACACACGTAGAGAGTAAGAACATAAAGAATGTGGGATTACATCAATGACATGGACAACTGATAGAAATGTGGGAGACTAGGTGAAGGTACGTCCTCACTGGAATGACTATAGGTACCCACAACCAACAACTACCTGATACACTAAGCTTATATACTTTTAGATGGCTAACGGAACATTTATGGGAATGTACCTTGTGCAGTGATGCTAGTTCCTAAACATGGAACAATCAAATACTTAAACCAGCAAAGTATAAATTAGCGAATGTGTTTCACAGCTTGATGGCTCCTCCGCGACGCTTAACGGCAAAAGTGGAAAGGATAACATAGATATATATTTATTTGCTTCTGCAGCACTACGCCTGTGTCATGTGACGTATTCTCTCCAGAACCTTGTCTTCCCAATGAACTCCCTGAACCACTCTGTGTCTTGGGCGATGCACTTGACTTATTCCAACGACGTATCCTATCTTTAATGTCGTTAGTCCATCGGCTTCTTGGACTGTCTTTCTTCCTCCGCCCAGGTGGTCTGCTCTCCATTATTTGTCTTTTTAAACAGTTGTATAATTTTTTATATCACAACTACATTATGTAATAAAACTTGCAATAAAATTGCCATCACTGCTCGCAAATATATTAAGGACAAAAATTGATGCGAAATATTTTTAGAAACTGTTTTTTCTGTAACTTCTAAATTCTAAAATGTCTTGAAATATGACCTGCCTTCACGGATGAGCAAGCACTGTTTGTTGGCGAGCTGACGGGTAGTGTCGGTATAGGTTCAGCACGTTCTGGGTCAAGTTGGCCCTATATGGGGCGGTAGAGCTAATTTCACCCCATAGCCTCCCATGACCCTAACGTGCTGAACGGATGTTGCGTGTAGTGTCAGGTTCGAATACACACAGAACAGATGTTGCATGTTTGTTATATTACGTATTCTCTCCAGAATGTTGTCTTCCCAATGAACTCCCTGAATTCTTCTCTGTCTTGGAAGATGTGGCTTGCATTTTCCAACGACTTATTCATTTTATCTTTAATGTCGTCAGTCTTCTTGTTCTGCCTTTTCTCTTCCGTGTAGCTGTTCTGCCCTCCATTATTTGTTGTGTCACACAATTGTGTCTCTTTATATGATCAAACAGTTGTAGTTTTCTTTTTGTTATTGTGTTTAGTAACCAATACTATGGAATCTTCAATGTGTTTATAATATCTGAGTTTCTCTTTTTTTCCCCCTTCCATGATATTCTAAGTATCTTTCTGTAGCAGTCCCATATGCGCTGATCTTCTTTGCAGCTGTTTTACTTAGGGTCCATGTTTCACAGCCGTATGTTGCAACCAGAAAAATAAAAGCTCGTAGCATTAGCAGTTTCGTTTCTACTTTGTTGTTTTTCCATACGTTTTTCAAACGTGTTATTTTACAATATGCCATTGTCAATCTCTTCCGTATCTCTACCATGCAGTCTCCTGCACCGTTGATGTTTGCTCCTAAGTATTCAAATTTATCCACACATTTTATCTCGGTACTGTCTATTTTGATTTTTGGTTGCTGTGTTGTTATATCTGTTGTCATGTTTTTTTGTTTTTTGCGTGTTTAAATACAAGTTTTGTGATTCGCTGTATTTCTGTGGGTTCTTGATTAGTTGTTCCAATCCCTTTATATCACTATATGATGCGTGTAGTGTTGGATATTTGTTCGACTACATCCAGAACGAATATTGTCGGGTTCGACTACATCCAGAATGAATATTGTCGGGTTCGACTACATCCAGAACGAATATTGTGGGTTCGATTACATGCAAAACGGATGTTGTGTGTAGTGTTTGATATATGTTACAACATATGGAGAACGGATGTTGAAACACGGAGCATGTCCTTCTTTGTGAGTTTCCGCTGATCTCGGAATGCAAGGAACAGATACCCAAAATAAAAACTACGAAAAGTATCGTTTTTTTTTTAATTGAAAAAGTTCCCTAAATAATTTATGTGTAAATGACTTGAAACATGAAGTGCTACAGCAAACGTCACCAGTGCCCATTGGTGGTACAGTTAATGATGTTTCAACAACAAAAAAATGGTAGGCACTCTTGTTCAAGAATAAACGGAGCTTGGAATTGTATGTTATATTCATGACCTATATGTACAAGAGTGCCGCCTTCTAAAATGTGACCGCCATATTTGGCTAGTTTGTCACAATCTAATAGGTCCAATATGAAGTCTTTTATTCTATCTATACCTTGTTCTACTGAGGAATTTGTTTTTCCTTACTTTCTATTTATTCAATTTACCTAAGATAGGATATTTAAAACGATCTGACCCTCCTCCTCTATTTGTCCTACCCCACGGAATCTACCGTTTCAGTTCCAATATCTACCCATACTTTAATTTGTGAAGTTGATATTAATTCTTAGGCATACTCTGGTAAAAGCTCTTCTAGATTATGTTATATCGGTCACTCATTCTGAATTGCGCTGTCTCCTGTACATCCGAAACTATATAACGGGAGACAGAACTGGGAAGCAAAGAATAGCAATAGATCTCCAAAAGCATTTTGCAAGAGGCGACTAAGGAAGTTAGGAGGTATGCCTATCAAAATGAAGCATGTCTATCAAAATGAAGAAATGTCTATCACTCTAGAATGTCCATGAGATACAGAAATAGTGGCGATGCGGCTGTGTATTGCTGTGTATTGTCCCAAAGGGGAGCAAAACATACCAACACTGCTTACCTTCTCTGTATATCGTAAGAGGCGACTAATGAGGCTATGGGGTGAAATTAGCTCTACCGCCCCATATAGGGCCAACTTGACCCATAAGCGATACTGTAGTCTGATGTATCAGGCCGAAAGATGCAGATATTGCAGCAGATCTGTAGAACCATGACACGGCGTATTCCGTTCATCATGTTAATCTTCATGAGTTAATGAACGGATCACGGAGGAAATGGTTATTCGCTTCTCTAGATCTTCGCTTCTCGCTAGATTATCCTACTGTCATGCAAGAGCGAAGATATTCCCCGCCTCTTCGTACCTTCAGAGCAGACATAAAACACCCCTACTTACATGACGATATTGAAAGGGTTCAATGGAACAGAATAAAATGGGGGCAGTCATAGCATGGCACGGTGACATATGTTGTTAAACAAGTATGTACATTAGGGAGCCGAACACAAAGCAGAATGGGAAAGTAAGTCTATCAACTTTCATTCAAGCGGTCGTCACAGTTTCTAAGAAACGTGAAAGTCATATTCCAGTGCACATATATTCTAACTACACACATGGCCGTGTGGTTTGAACGCCGTTCTCAGACACTTGAAATCCCGGGTTTATAATCCACGGTTGGGACAAGATATTTTTCTTTCGAAGTACAATCAAAATTTTTCCTATATATGTCACGGCGTCTGCTATGGCAAAGTGGCCTTTATTTCAACAGCCCATAAAAAGCCCCCCCCCCCCCCAAATCACTCCTTAACAGGCAAACATGCAGTAACGAAAGTTATATATTCAGACGTTTCTGCTCTAATTAGTGATAATTCCTCAGATCGGATTGTTATTGTCTACATTGATTCGGCACAAACCAAACATCAAAGTGTGAATACTAATTGAATACTATATCATTCACCTGAGCAAAGATTGGGCAAAGACAATAGACAATTGATTCGGCAATGTGATTCGGCACGTGCGGAGTGCTTGGGCAATCGTGGCTCAATATAATGCAGAGGAGGAATACACATTAGGGAAGAAATCGGTATTTCTTTAAAACCGCTAGTAGTATGATGAAGGAGGAGAATATTGTAACTAGGAAAATAATATGGCTGTAGACTGGGAGTGCTGTTACAAGGAAAATAATATGGCTGTAGACTGGGAGTGCTGTTACAATGAAAATAATATGGCTGTAGACTGGGAGTGCTGCTACAAGGAAAATAAGATGGCTGGAGACAGGAGTGCTGTGACTAGGAAAATAATATGGCTGGAGACGGGAGTGCTGTGACTAGGAAAATAATATGGCTGTAGACTGGGAGTGCTGTTACTAGGACAATAATATGGCTGTAGACTGGGAGTGCTGTTACTAGTAAAAATAAGATGGCTGGAGACTGGGAGTGCTGTGACTAGGAAAATAATATGGCTGTGGACTGGGAGTGCTGTTACTAGGAAAATAATATGGCTGGAGACGGGAGTGCTGTTACTAGGAAAATAATATGGCTGTAGACTGGGAGTGCTGTTACAAGGAAAATAATATGGCTGGAGACGGGAGTGCTGTGACTAGGAAAATAATATGGCTGTAGACTGGGAGTGCTGTTACAAGGAAAATAATATGGCTGTAGACTGGGAGTGCTGTTACAAGGAAAATAAGATGGCTGTAGACTGGGAGTGCTGTGACTAGGAAAATAATATGGCTGTAGACTGGGAGTGCTGTTACTAGGAAAATAATATGGCTGTAGACTGGGAGTGCTGTTACTATGAAAATAAGATGGCTGGAGACGGAAGTGCTGTTACAAGGAAAATAATATGGCTGGATACGGGAGTGCTGTTACAAGGAAAATAATATGGCTGGAGGCGGGAGTGCTGTGACTAGGAAAATAATATGGCTGTAGACTGGGAGTGCTGTTACAAGGAAAATAATCTGGCTGTAGACTGGGAGTGCTGTTACAAGGAAAATAAGATGGCTGTAGACTGGGAGTGCTGTGACTAGGAAAATAATATGGCTGTAGACTGGGAGTGCTGTTACTAGGAAAATAAGATGGCTGGAGACGGGAGTGCTGTTACTAGGAAAATAAGATGGCTGGAGACGGGAGTGCTGTTACTAGGAAAATAATATGGCTGTAGACTGGGTGTGCTGTTACTAGGAAAATAATATGGCTGGAGACGGGAGTGCTGTTACTAGGAAAATAAGATAGCTGGAGACGGGAGTGCTGTTACTAGGAAAATAATATGGCTGTAGACTGGGAGTGCTGTTACAAGGAAAATAATATGGCTGTAGACTGGGAGTGCTGTTACTAGGAAAATAATATGGCTGGAAACGGGAGTGCTGTTACTAGGAAAATAATATGGCTGTAGACTGGGAGTGCTGTTACAAGGAAAATAATATGGCTGTAGACTGGGAGTGCTGTTACTAGGAAAATAATATGGCTGTAGACGGGAGTGCTGTTACTAGGAAAATAAGATGGCTGGAGACGGGAGTGCTGTTACAAGGAAAATAATATGGCTGTAGACTGGGAGTGCTGTTACTAGGAAAATAATATGGCTGGAGACGGGAGTGCTGTTACAAGGAAAATAATATGGCTGTATACTGGGAGTGCTGTTACTAGGAAAATAATATGGCTGTAGAATGGGAGTGCTGTTACTAGGAAAATAATATGGCTGTAGACTGGGAGTGCTGTTACTAGGAAAATAATATGGCTGTAGACTGGGAGTGCTGTTACAAGGAAAATAATATGGCTGTAGACTGGGAGTGCTGTTACTAGGAAAATAAGATGGCTGGAGACGGGAGTGCTGTTACAAGGAAAATAATATGGCTGTAGACTGGGAGTGCTGTTACTATGAAAATAATATGGCTGGAGACGGGAGTGCTGTTACAAGGAAAATAATATGGCTGTATACTGGGAGTGCTGTTACTAGGAAAATAATATGGCTGGAGACGGGAGTGCTGTTACTAGGAAAATAATATGGCTGTAGACTGGGAGTGCTGTTACTAGGAAAATAATATGGCTGTAGACTGGGAGTGCTGTTACAAGGAAAATAATATGGCTGTAGACTGGGAGTGCTGTTACTAGGAAAATAAGATGGCTGGAGACGGGAGTGCTGTTACAAGGAAAATAAGATGGCTGGAGACGGGAGTGCTGTTACTAGGAAAATAATATGGCTGTAGACTGGGAGTGCTGTTACAAGGAAAATAATATGGCTGTAGACTGGGAGTGCTGTTACTAGGAAAATAATATGGCTGGAGACGGGAGTGCTGTTACAAGGAAAATAATATGGCTGTATACTGGGAGTGCTGTTACTAGGAAAATAATATGGCTGGAGACGGGAGTGCTGTTACTAGGAAAATAATATGGCTGTAGACTGGGAGTGCTGTTACTAGGAAAATAATATGGCTGTAGACTGGGAGTGCTGTTACAAGGAAAATAATATGGCTGGAGACGGGAGTGCTGTGACTAGGAAAATAATATGGCTGTAGACTGGGAGTGCTGTGACTAGGAAAATAATATGGCTGGAGACTGGGAGTGCTGTTACTAGGAAAATAATATGGCTGGAGACGGGAGTGCTGTTACTAGGAAAATAAGATGGCTGGAGACGGGAGTGCTGTTACAAGGAAAATAATATGGCTGTAGACTGGGAGTGCTGTTACAAGGAAAATAAGATGGCTGGAGACGGGAGTGCTGTTACTAGGAAAATAAGATGGCTGGAGACGGGAGTGCTGTTACTATGAAAATAAGATGGCTGGAGACGGGAGTGCTGTGACTAGGAAAATAAGATGGCTGGAGACGGGAGTGCTGTTACTATGAAAATAAGATGGCTGGAGACGGGAGTGCTGTGACTAGGAAAATAATATGGCTGTAGACTGGGAGTGCTGTTACTAGGAAAATAATATGGCTGGAGACGGGAGTGCTGTGACTAGGAAAATAATATGGCTGTAGACTGGGAGTGCTGTTACAAGGAAAATAATATGGCTGGAGACGGGAGTGTTGTGACTAGGAAAATAATATGGCTGTAGAATGGGAGTGCTGTTACAAGGAAAATAATATGGCTGGTGACAGGAGTGCAGTGACTAGGAAAATAATATGGCTGTAGACTGGGAGTGCTGTTACAAAGAAAATAATATGGCTGGAGACGGGAGTGGTTGGAGTGGATGATGACGTCAGTGGTTGGAGTGGATGATGACGTCAGTGGTTGGAGTGGATGATGACGTCAGTGGTTGGAGTGGATGATGACGTCAGTGGTTGGAGTGGATGATGACGTCAGTGGTTGGAGTGGATGATGAAGTCTGTGCTGAAGAATTACTTTCATTTTATACCTGGATACACGGGTATTATGGAAAATTTTTCTTCTTCTTCAGCGTTCATTCTCAAACTCCCGCTGGATCTTTCTTGTAGCAGAACCATGGCCCTACTATATTTCTAGCAGGATGTAGTCCAGCGAATTGAAATGCGTTGTGCCGCCGTTTTAATTGCGCCGAAGGGCCGACACATCCGTCTTCAGCGGGTTATGGGAAATGAAAGAGCTGATAGATTCGCCAGCATGGCCCACAGTCAATAGTGGTAGCTGCAAGAAACGAGCGGCATATAGGAATCGAGAGAAGAGTTATCAACCAACACAGAACTGGAAGAATCATCTACCGCTTGCTGAAGTTATCAACCAACACAGAACTGGAAGAATCATCTACCGCTTGCTGAAGTTATCAACCAACACAGAACTGGAAGAATCATCTACCACTTGCTGAAGTTATCAACCAACATAGAACTGGAAGAATCATCTACCACTTGCTGAAGTTATCAACCAACATAGAACTGGAAGAATCATCTACCACTTGCTGAAGTTATCAACCAACATAGAACTGGAAGAATCATCTACCACTTGCTGAAGTTATCAACCAACATAGAACTGGAAGAATCATCTACCACTTGCTGAAGTTATCAACCAACATAGAACTGGAAGAATCATCTACTGCTTGCTGAAGGACATACTTAATATGAGATCCGAGCACTTATGTACGTGTCCTGGAGTGTCTTTATTACCATCTGACGACTTACTAACTATTACCAATTTAGGCGGGTATATAAATCCCATAAATGATCTGATTGCCATTCCAGCAGCCATCTTCTTCTTCTTCTGCGATCAGGAATTTTTGTGTCTTTATAGATCGTCAGGCCAGTAGCCAGGACGAAGCTCCTAGTCTTCTCCAGGTCAGAACTACTGTCCCAAAGTTTCTTGCCTCAGTTCGGTCCATTCGCAGTTCGTTGTATTCTGGACAATCTTGGAGTATGTGTTAAAAGGTTCATCAGCAATCTAAAAGTATAGAATCTAGTGCTCTAGTTTACTTTTACTTTTCTTCGGTGCTTCATGTCTTGCAGAGTTGCACTGTGACATAGGGGTTCATCAGTATTGTGATCAAGATAGTGCAGGGTTCGATTTCTGATTGTAACGTCGCGTTTATAATTACGTATATTATGATACTACTGTTAAGTTTAACTTTAAACTGCGGAGTTACGTCCACGTTTTACTTTCGGCGGGTTACTTACTGCTTTAGTTAGTCAGTCAGTCAGTCAGTCACAGTCAGTCAGTCAGTCAGTCAGTCAGTCAGTCAGTCAGTCAGTCAGTTAGTCAGTTAGTTAGTTAGTTAGTTAGTTAGTTAGTTAGTTAGTTAGTTAGTTAGTCGTCGGATCATCATCACTGCAAACTGTACACGTCCATAGTTACTCCGATCTCTCCTTGAGTGTATCCGCCATTACACTTCTGCTGACAGTACCGGTCCTATGCTGGTTGACCATCATTCGTCTGCGCCTTCCAAAATGTTCACTTCTCTTACTGCTTTGTTGAGAGGGGCGGAGAAAAAATATGGGAAAATCCGATGATCAAAGAAAATTTCTGTGTTTAGCATTAGATGTAATGTTAGACTATAAAATCATGATGACGTAGAAAAAAACAAGATTTCACGCAAACATTTATGTTACTAGGATTGATTGCGATATTCAATAAAGACCTAATTGGTACAGTACGGGGAGAAGTACCTATATATTAACGAAACAAATCATTTAACTATTTAACCATACAAAATATCGATAAAGACGCATTTTACAGTCGCTAGAAGCATCGATCTGCTTCCGGTTGCATCGATTTGCACGCTACGCACTGAGAGCCCCCCCTCTTCCAAGGTCATCAGTTCAGTGCGTAGCGCGCAGATCAATGCGTACGGAAGCAGTCCTAGCGACTTTCTAATCTCCGATTAAATTAATCATTGTGACAACAGGGTTTGATAAAAATTTGGAATATACGTACCTCTTCCCGAATTGAACCGCCCAATCTTCCTAGGTTGTCACAACCAGGGGCTACGTGACATGGTTATATTCTATTCAAAATGTGGTGTATGTTTCAGGTAAAGAATGATTATAGAACGTGCACAGTTCCTACCCGAGTTTATAGTTCACTGCATCTTTTTTTATAAATATTTTTTTATGAATGCCGTTAATTGTGCATAAATGACAAGGACTTTTAAGGAAGGAATTCATAATCAAAGAAGCGGTTACATGGAAAATAATAATAATATCGTGGAATGTTGTGTAAATAAATGGCATTTTAGTGAAAGGGTGCACCAAACTGAAACAGTAGATACGATGTACGGGAATCTGGGAATATAACGCACCTCGAATAAAATGTTGGTCCTGGCCACCAGATTGTCAACCATGTCTTAAACAAACATTGACTGTTCTGTTTCTTTTGATCATTCTTTTTAATAAACACTTTTGGTAGAGACAAGTACGTAAAATAAGGTCCACGTGAAAATAAACAAATTATAACGCTATGAATTGCCACACGTAGTTTCGCCAACCTTTGCGACTTCTCTGTACATGTAACTCTAAGGCATCTGGCCGTACTGGTTTTCTGCAGTCAAAGTCATTGATTTCATTTCTGCCATAAGACAATTCATGGACGACTTCCAAGTGACTTCTGACTGAAAGTGACTCGGAAGTCACATATGCATGTTTCGCACACTAAATACTAAACGTGACCATGCGAAAACTCGATAAAAGTGAAATACCGGTGCCAAAAATAACAATTCAACCAGTCAAACTGGATTTTGCGTGTCTCAAGATACAATGTTATATACCCTTATCTGATAACGGTTTATGTCTTCGTCATGAGAGAAGTCAGTTTGTCAACACCCACGTAATATATCTCACCAAATGCGTTCTACTACATTGATAATCATTTATTAATATTAATACAATATTATCAAGGCGTTCCACAATTCTGATCAGCAACATTTAAAAAAAAAACAACGTGGAAATGATAAAAGAAGCATGACTTTTAGTGATTTTCCCCTGGCTCAAAAATACCTTTGTTATGATACCATTGTTGGAATGTCCCCAGCATTTAAAAACTACTTTATTTGCCAAAGTGGATAAGTAAAAGTAAATATTGGATTAGATTGTGTGTGTGACCACACCTATGAATATTGTATGAACAAGATAAAGATATTTCAAGATAACAAGTCTATTTCTTGGTTGTGATGTGTACTACTTTGTAGACTTTGGTCTGCAGATTTGGCATTATAACGTTATTTACTCCTTGAAATATGTTTGCGCATAAATACTTCTATCGGCTCGCAAAGCCAGCCACAGAAGCTAGCTTGGGTTGGACCTGAATGTTTACACATCACTGTCCGCCATGTTGACCAGAATTTTTCCTTCATCCCAAGATCGAGATATTCCTACCAACATTGCGTTACTAGTGTGAAACCTTTTCATTCTCATCATCACTGAAAGATATATTACAGAAAGATAGTGACATGTGAGATGAATTGCTTGAGGAAAGCTCCATGATTCGCCAGGTTAGATAGATTACGAAATGAAGACATCAGGGAAAGAATATGTTTAACATCTTGCATAGAATACACAGAAAGGCAGCAGAACACGTGGTTTGACCACGCTATGAGAATGCATCACAAGCTGCCCGTACAAGCATATAACCAAATGAGATCAGGGTACAAAGCCTGATGAAGACCACGAAAAAAGATGAATAGAAAACGTCATGGACATCCTGAACAAACACTGTCTTAGCACTGCCGAGGCTACACATCTGGCCTTGGAACACAAGCTCGAGCTCCAATCACCCCATACTCTTAATGGCTAGAGTGGATAACAAGCCACCTGGGGAAAGACAATAGACAATTTGTTTTGGTTTTATGTGATACATGCCGTTTTGGCTGAATAACGAAAACATTTTTTTACATTTTTAAATGAAAGAAAAACTGTTGTAAATCTGTCTTTCATCTGGTAACTGAAAAAACTACATTTACAAAAACGAAAGATGGTTAAAATTTAGTTTTACAAATAAGATAAATAAATGGTTTCAATTACAAGGCTTTTCTCATTATACAAGCCCAATATAAAAACGGAAATTATAATAGACCAAAACTACATACGAACATACGAGGGACAGTATGTAGACATCTATGTTACCATTGGAGAATGAGATGGAAGTCAAGTACAATACAACATACATATTATACGCTACAATTTGAGATAGCGTTGTTGGGTTGTGCTAAATACCACGCTAGATTATACGCTACATGTTGAGATAGCTTTGCTGTGTTGTGCTAAATACCACGCTTGATTATACGCTACATGTTGATATAGCGTTGTTGGGTTGTGCTAAATACCACGCTTTATTATACGCTACGTGTTGATATATCGATTTTGGGTTGTGCTAAATACCACGCTAGATTATCCACAGAGAAGAGAGGCATGTGTGTATCCATCAATACCCCCCCCCCCTTCCACTCTTCCACATTCTTCAGTACTACCGGATTTTCTTTTTAAGAAATCTATATTACATGATCATTAGGAAAATATTAACATCTAAACAAATTACAAACAAGCTAAACATGAGAATTATAAAATGCTGCATCTATTCTATATTAATGTATTGCTCAGAAACATGGACACTAAACAAACAAGTAGAATACAGAATTGATGCCGTTTAGATGTGGATATATAAGTGAAACGTTCTCTTCTACGTAAAGTTTCTTTAGGGCTTCCTCGTTTTCTCTTACCCTTTGGTGACAACATCAAAGCTTGATAGGGGAGTCTTTCAGTTTCCATACCTAGAGCGTGTCCGATGCAATTCCAGCGACGCTTTCTAATATAGGTGGATACATATTCTTGTTTTACTACTTGCCTGACAACTGTGTTTGATTTGAAGTCAGACCAACGTATGTTCAGTAGCCTTCTAAGACATTTATTTTCAAAGGTGTTTAGTCTTTGTTCTAAGTTTGATGTTGCTTTCCAACTTTCGCATCCATATGTTAACGTTGGAATTATGCAGGATTGGAAGATTTTTAGTTTTGTGTTACTTCTTAGTGATTTTGAATGATAGATATTTGATAGTTTATTGAATGAGTTAGCAGTCAGTGCAATACAGTGTGATATTTATTATCCTGTACATTATGTCTATTTTTCTCATTTAGTTTCGTTTTAGTTCGTTTTCTAAAATAAAATATTCATTATTTAATTTTAGTTGAACCCGGGCCAAATTCGAGGTGCACAGGGAACATACTGCTCTCGACGCACTCAGGGTTAGCAGATAACCAAGATCACAAA
Source organism: Meghimatium bilineatum (assembly GCA_034231615.1). Taxonomy (NCBI): domain Eukaryota; kingdom Metazoa; phylum Mollusca; class Gastropoda; order Stylommatophora; family Philomycidae; genus Meghimatium; species Meghimatium bilineatum. Next base: position 117,529,181 of record CM067299.1, on the reverse strand, counting down.
TGTACCTCCTCGTGGTGCACCCTGGTAAACAGAAACACAGCGGCTCGTGCTGATTCTGGCTAAATCATTTGGGGTCCGTGAATTTGGAGGTAGCAGATGGAAAGAGGTTTGACTGCATAAGAGACAGACAATTATCTCTGACACCACCAGCATCAACACATGCAGTGGCACTGTCGACACACAATGACGCTAGTCAGTCCAGTCCGAACATTGGAGGGGCGGCCAATCAAAAATGCACGAAAAGGTAGATAGATGCATGGCGAGAGACGAAAAGACAACAAATTGAGTACAAAGAAAGAGCAGCACAGCGCCAGAGGGCAGCGCCAACTGCAAACAGCAAGTGAAAACGTTCCAAGGAAATCAGAAATACAAGCTCTGTTAGCTCGAGACAAGTTTCTAGTTGCCTGTGCTCCTTACGGGCAGGGACCCAGACCCAATCATGGGCGCCCAGAAAAGCAAGAAGACCTGGCCTAACTCTAATGTCGAACTTTCCTATACCGGAAACATGCTCGCGAAGAGAAAGGGTTCCGTACCAGATGGGCTCAGGCACAACGATGGTAGGCCTAGCCCAACTCTACTGTCACGCTTTTTTATACCGGAAATATACTCGCAGAGAGAAAGGGTTTAGTACCCGATGGGCTAGGCACAAATGCGACAAGGTCGTTCAGCTCGAAAACATGTCTTGCTCCCAAACGCGTGGTGAGACTCGGCCTTGGACGAGGGGTTCACGATGTCGGTGAACGACACCCCGGCTAAGATGACGAAAGAGCCCGGTTCAACTTATCTGCCGAGTTCTTCCTTCACCGGATCCAGGCTCGTGGAGGAATAAAGGTTCAGTACCCGATAGGCACAGGCACAGAACATCTAATTACAGGAGGCAAGTTCACTGACGGTCGAACACCTTGTGCAAGATAGACGTGAACGACAATCGTCTCGGCGAAGTCAGTATTCACCGTCGACAGATAGGCAGGCTGTCACTGATTAGGGAAGCCTACTACTCGAATAAAAGGCATGACGAAAACGAATGTGCTGGACCTCGGATGTCCCAGTCACAAAGTGAGCCAACAGAGGCGCAAATAACACAGTTCAACTGTGGAACTTGCAGTACAACGTACTTCACGCTTCCCGGTGGAAATCACACCCTTTATTCGATGTGGTTACAAGAGAGCGAACGGAGAAGAAGCAGAGTAAACCTAACTCGTTTATTTAACCATTCAAAACTTGTGTAAGCTCGTGTAGTCCAGGAGGTTGTGGCGACTGCAAGTGTAGATCGCAATGTAGCTCTATTTTTATGCAAGTTCTTAGCATTTCGAAGGTTTTCAGGCCCTACGCACATAGTCTCAATGACAAGAAATTGCAAGCTACAGCCACAATGTAGTCATCTGGACAGTCATCTGGACAGTCATGTTGACAGTTATCTGGACAGTCATCTGGACAGTCATCTAGAACATGCAAAACCTCTGAACATGACTTTCAGTACTAGAAGTTTAGTCAAAATACTGGTTAAATCTCCCGTACACCCCCCCCCTTTCCCCCTTCTCCCCAGCAACGATTTTCCGAAAAAGGTAATCAAGAATCTCATGAAAACATAAAAATTACACACAAAAATCATAAAACTGCCTTTTTTAATGGTTAAAAGGTAATTTCCTCACACTACTTCCAGCTTACTGACTATGTGTTAATCTACTTCCAACTTACTGACTATATGTTTGTCCATTTCCAGTTTACTGACTATGTGTTTGTCTATTTTCAGCTTACTGACTATGTGTTTGTCTACTTCCTGCTTACTGACTATGTATTTGTCTACTTCCTGCTTACTGACTATGTGTTTGTCTACTTCCTGCTTACTGACTATGTATTTGTCTATTTCCTGCTTACTGACTATGTATTTGTCTACTTCCTGCTTACTGACTATGTATTTGTCTACTTCCAGCTTACTGACTATGTATTTGTCTACTTCCTGCTTACTGACTATGTTTCTACTTCCTGCTTACTGACTATGTATAAGCGGAGTTGCGTGTTTGTCTACTTCCTGCTTACTGACTATGTATAAGCGGAGTTGCGTGTTTGTCTACTTCCTGCTTACTGACTGTATAAGCGGAGTTGCGTGTTTGTCTACTTCTACTGCTTCTTATACTCTGCTTTTATAATGTACATTTTTACATTTATATTTGTAGATCTCATTCTCTGAAAAGCTATTATTTTTGCACCTATTTACTGTTACGTCTTTATTCATTCAACGCGATTTTTTGCCTACTTAATTGTCTGTTATAAAAATATCGTCTGTCACACGCATGAGTGAGTCATTTCAATTGCTGTTTCTATTAGTGTTCCTATAATGCCTTGTTATGGCACCCCTTGGTTCTAGATATTATTTGTAACATTTCCTCCGCTTTCGAACATTCTCGTCTGAAATACATTTCTGTGAGTGTCGACCAACAAGTGGGAAAAAACAAATATTACCGTCGCAGATAGGGATTGTGATTTGTACGAGGGCGCTTCACATGAAAACCTTGAATTTGAGGTATAAATTCGTAACACTGTGACATTATCACGCATTATGGCAGCAACAAGGGTGTCAGAAATGATCTTCTGATATACCATCTGTCATGAAAAGAGATGTATAGCAAGTACAACTGATGTAAACATCTCAATTTTTAAGTTCTAGATTTGCAATTAATTGTGTGGTCACTGTTTGGTGTAACCACGAACATTTAGAAGTACTAGAAGACCTGACTACGACGTCATAGTGAGAGTTGATTGTCAATAAACACTACTGTATTTTCTTTGGGGTTTCCCGCCTTGAACCAATTCTCATTTGTATAACTAAAAAAACAAAAAACCTTTCTCCAGTATAATTTTGTGTGCATATTTCACGCAACGTCACTTATATTGGCTTATCTAAACTTTACCGCCCCTTACATTGGCTGCTGGCGACACAATGTTGCAAATAAATAATGATCAGTCACGCCCGTGTGTTGACGTGGCCCGAAAGGGGAGCAAAGAATTGCAACACTGTTTACCTTTCACGCATGTCGTAAAAGGCGACTAAGGAGGTTATGTTATTGAGTTCGCTGTCCCATCCTATATAGGGCCAGTGACCCAAAGCCATGCTGAAGTCGGATGTGTCAGGCCGAAAGGCGCAGATATCGCAGAATTGCTGTAAAATATGACACAACGCATTCCCTTCTTCGGACTACATCCTGTTAATCTGTAGGAGTTTGAGAACGAACGAAGACGAAGAAGAAAAAGAAGAAGAAGTATGATCAGTCAAATCAGCCAAAATGAGTGATGCTGTTCAAGATCGCAGGACTATTCAGGAGACTGTTTTGTTACATACTGTATGGGAGTTCTGACAATTTTGCCATGAGGTGGAGTGATGAGTTGGCGTAAGTTGACGTCAGCAATATTTTTTTTATACGTCAAAGAAATTTTTTAAAATATATCAATCAATCAATAAACCCATAACCCTTCAGGGTCGTAGGGGTACCACATTGGATGCTTCAGCACACAGAGTCCTCCAGCGAATTATATCCTCAGCGATGCGGATGAGTGTGGAAATATCTTGCCCTGTCCATTCCTTGATGTCTTTATTTGACCTCCTCTGCTTCTTCCACCCTCGACAGTTCCCTGCAGTATTGTTTTTGACAAGGAATCGTGCCTGCACACATGTCCGAACCATGCTAGTTTTCGTCGTTTCACTATTGAAAGCAATGGCTCCTGGACACCTGCACACATCTCTACTTTATTTCTTACGTACAATTTGGTCTTATGTTCCCTATAGGAAATTCGTAGAATTCTTCTGTAGCATTTATACTCGAAAGCCTGTAATATTCTCTCCATGTCCGCAGTGAGTGTCCAACTCTCATAACCATACAACACAACAGAAAGCACCAGCGACTTATACAGTTTGATTTTCACTCCACACTGATGTTGCTTTTCCAAATCACAATTAGCCTTGACAAGGACGCTAAAGCCATCTCCAGCCTTATTTTTAGTTCTGCTTTGCATTTACCATCGCTGCATATACTGGATCCGAGGTATTTGAAGGTATTCACCTCCTCAAGCTTATGTCTATTCATCATGATATTAGTCTGGTTTTCTGTGTCTCTGCTGTTTACCAAGATTTTGCTCTTATCTGTATTGATTTCCATTCCGTACTTGCTGGTAACTGTTTCAAACTTTGATGTTAATTCTTGCAATGATTGTTCTGACCAAGCTATAAGATCAATATCATCAGCGAAACGCAAGTTGCAAATAGGGCGACCTCCGATCGATATAGACGTGTTGTAGTCATGTAATGTCTCTTGTATGATGTGCTCTAAGTATATGTTAAAAAGTACTGGGGACATTATGCATCCCTGTCAAACTCCCACAGTTGTTTTGAAGAACTTTCCAATTGTATTGTGTGACAAGACAGCACTATTTGCAATTTTGTACAGAGCTTCAATAATGTCTATAATTGTGGTGTCAAAATTAAATTTCCTCAGTATGTGCCACAGACCATCATGCCAAACACGATCAAAGGCCTTTGTAAAGTCAATGAAGTTGTGGTATAGATCACGTTGGTGCTGAATATGTTTTTCGATTAGTGTTCGGATGTTAAATATTTGTTCAACAGTGCTTCTGTTTGCTCTGAAGCCAGATTGTTCTTCTGAAATTATTTCTTCCGACTTGTGTTTTATTCTGTTAAGTAGTATTTTGAGCATCACTTTACTGGGGTGTGTTATAAGGCTAATTGTTCTGTAATTTGTACACACTTTCAAATTTCCTTTCTTGGGAATTGGTATTATTAGTGATTGTGTCCAATCAGTGGGCCATTGTTTTGTGTTCCATATATTTTGGCATATTTTGATCATAATTAAAAATATATATCAAAATTTAAATATATTAATATATTTAAACTTCCGGTAAAATGGCGCGAAGTAACAGCTGTGTTATTTCTGTGACCACAAATGGAAGTTCAGTTCAATGTTTCAGGACTATTCTCATGGAATATGTGGTTTATTTCTGTATGTGTTAGATATCGCGGTGTAGCATGTGAATTTCCTGATACAACACTGAGACAGGATTAGCAAACAGTGAGAACTCAATGGCTCGTAGTAAAATGAAGAGTTGACTACCATCAGACAGCATACCGCAGCAAGCTATGCTACACAGACACAGTGAAGGCAGACCTAGAGACCGACCATGAAAACGATAATCAACATGGATATCCGTGCGATTTCCGCCGGGAGCGTGTTTACGTTGAGCTACCGTTAAGCGCCTTGTAGGCCTAGGACATCCGATTTCGGCATGTCTTTTACCTATGATGCTGAAAGGCAACAAAGAGTTTAGCGAATAGATAGATACATATTTAAACAAATTATATTTCACATGTGCCCGGCTCTGTGGCGCCGTGGTACAGTGCGCGTATTTTATATTTAAACAAATTATATCTCGCATATGTGCGCATGCGGTTGCGTCTGTGGATCTCACCAACGGCCCACTAGACAAACCACCCATGCAACAGAAAACCTTAGTAGATGACATTCCGTTATGTTGAGGCTCTATTATTGAAGCTTTGTAGCATGTCATCTATACAATTATAGACCCCCTCTGAGTAGAAGGCTTCTTCAATAGGCATTACACTAAGCCGAAAGCTGAGGTCTCATGTATGAAAGAAAGCTCAGAAAAACCATCCCACTGCACATAGGAAGTAAGAGCTAATCGATCGCAATTCTCCGAGTTCTCAAACAAACAACATCTCACATATTCCCGGATCTGTGGCGGGATGGTGCCGTGCGCGTCTGTGACGGCCGAATCACAATGAATCCCGACACAGGCAATTGTGCATCCGGACTGTTCAGAAAGCAATAGCAAACTACTGAACGTAATTATATTGCCTAGAAAATCCTTGTGCAGGGTTGATGGCTACGTCCTGAATAGAATATGCCATGTATTCTGTTGTTTTATCTTCTTCCCATTTGGCAGTAGATTCTGAATTTCAATGTTATAACTATCAGATCTGATTGTTTGCTTTGACAGAGACAGAGAGTCGCGGAGAAACATGATCGCCTACGCCAGTCGGCATGGCACTTGATTGATTGATCTTCTTCCCATTTGGCAGTAGATTGCGAATTTCAATGTTATAACTATCAGATCTGATTGTTAGCATTGTCCACGCAAAAATTAAGAATTCAATTCTGACACTATTCCTTTACAGCAATATAAGAAAATACAGAACATCCTGACATCGGGGACATATTCATCATTGTTGGCTTATACTCATTTGCTGATGTACAAAGACTACTTGAATTGAGAAAGTTTCACACTACCCAAAATGATAAAGCAATTCTTACGCTACAGTTAAGTAAAATGTACCTCTTATTGGGAGATAAATGTACCTCTTATTGGGGGATAAATGTACCTCTTATTGGGAGATAAATGTACCTCTTATTGGGAGATAAATGTACCTCTTATTGGAAGGTAAATGTACCTCTTATTGGGAGGCACGCTACATTCAGCCGCTGACGTTAGTCCAATTAGGATATACCAGAGCCTTACAACCATACAAAAATAGTATAGATCGTGGTTATGGTAATCCCGTCACCGCGGCCTCCGGAATATAAGACTAGACTATAGATAGGTTTGGACATGAACAAGACATGGCACACTCTTTAAATTAAATTTTGCAAGGAACAATCGAGGATAGAAGGAGAAAATGGGTTAAAAGAAAATAATGGAATGATAACATCAAGGAATGGCTTGGGTATTCCCAAGTTTCCAGTATGGCATCCCCAAGTTTCCAGTATGGCACCCCCAAGTTTCCAGTATGACACCCCAACGACCCTGACGAGATTTAGGTTTTAATATTATTATTATGATAATGCAAAGTTTTTAATTTCCAATTTTCTGTTGTTGTACATTTTGTTTATTAAGGTGTGATGTTTATCATGACCTGACACTTTGTTTTCTGACAGTACCATTTATTTTTCTTAAACTTCAAGTAATATTTTCATTTCGTTTATTTCACATCATATGTCATTGTTTGGGTTTATGTAATGAATTGGAAACATTTGTTTTAAAATGTGAAATTAATCATAATGTTATTCCCGACTTGTTTTGCTCTTTTATGGGAGGGGGAGGGGTGGGGGGGAGGGGACCATTTTCGACATATTTAAGCAGGGGAGATCATAAAGTCTGGACATTTGTTGACAAGCCATGGAAAAGTCGTTGATGTAATTGATGGAAACCCTTCTCCAACCACACCCCCCCCCAACATACCCACGGGCTTGATATTTTAACAAACATATTATATATATATATATAATATATATATATATATATATATAATAGAGGCCTATATATAGAGGCCTATGTGGTCTTTTTTAACATTTGGCAGCACAGACGTACATTAATTCTAAGTGTTTATTTCTGCTTCTGAAACATTTTAACATTGACAAACCCGAACAATAGGGACGACAGCTTCCAGATTTTGGAACGTTTAACTTTGTATTCTTTTCAAACTAAATTTTACGAAAGTGTTTTATAAAAGCCTTTTATCTCGACAACCTTGAGGTCATTAATGTCGTGACCTGTACCAAACATCTACAGATAATTTATTCCGTAAAAGCGTTTATTAACCCTAATGAATCCCTTTTGTCATGAATAATTTTGTCATTACTAAATGGGGAAAACGAAGAAAAATGTTTTATAATTCATAAAAAAGACGGGGGTGACAGTAATAAATGCAGATAACAGCTCACACAATAGGCGTAATCAACGTTTCCACTAAAACGCTTTTATCCAGAAAAACGCAAGACAAACTAATGGACTGTCGATAAATTACGTCAACATTTGGAGAGTTCTGACATTTTGACATCTGTTGACAGTTGTTTGACAAAAGCAAAAGTTAACGTCGACAATACTGTTTTATATAACAATTAAATATTTGAATGTGAAACATCTCTAAAAATGTGATCAGTTGTTGACAAGGGGAGGGGGGAGGGTAAAATTGGCATACAATTGTTGACCTAATTTATGGATAGTTTCTAAGAAAAACCAAATTAATTAAAAATTTTTCGCCTCATACCCCTTTAGGCCTTGTAGCATCATAGGTATAAGTTTGTGTGCTTCATTATAGGCCTATATTTATTTCCGTTGATTCTTTTATATTTCTGTAATGTAAATTTTGCATGGTGAGCCCCTTGCTTTGTATTCATTTTGTCTATATATCAATGATTTTTGAGTGGCACATCCGATGGTGGTCTGGAAGTATGTGAAAACTACTTAATATGTTATCGTTTGATGTAATTCAGGATTGGCATATTGTGTGTGTTAGTCTTATGATGTTTTCATTTCTAATTCTGTCTCTTATTGTTACTCGGAGAATTCTATGTAGCCAAGTCATTTCTGTTATAACATGTTTTTCTTTTGTCTTTTGTTGTTCGTGTCTAAATTTGATACTGGTGATGATGGTGTTCCTCCTTCGCAAGCGAAGATGAGCATGGCATTGAAAAAAAAATACATGCGATGGAAAAAAATAAAATAATAATAATAATAAATTGGTAATTGTCTAATTTGGTTTGTGAGTTCGTAGATGCCAAATGAGTCCAATTCGTGCACAGAAACTTCTATTGCAGTGCATGCAGGAGTGCTGAAGGTTCGGGGTAGGAGAATTGTCGGTTTGATACTGGTAGCATGGTGATTATATAGTGTAGTTTGATGTGCATGTTCACATGTTTATTTTTGGAAATTCAAATTAGACTGATATTACCAAATAACAAGACTATACATTTAACAGAACGAAGTACGCAGAAAAAAATGACGTAATACGGAAGAAATGAAGGCTGATTATTCAAATTTTAGAGGAATGAAAATGAAAAATTAACTGGCACACAAAACAAACAGAACGGCAAATTTATTGTGCCGAAAACATGTTCGACACATGAACACATTATCATTGTCTTGATAGAAAGTGAAGTTTGTATCTACAAAACATCAATACGCGGAAAGATCTTTATCATTTCTAGTAGTTCAGTTATGAGCTTGTGGTACATACAACTTGCCGCGCTGTATGGTGTGTGTATCATACATAATATGTCATGGTAGCCGATTCGTTCATATGCGCAAGAATTATTGCACATTATATCAGAATTTCGTCATTATAGATAATCTTGAGGAATCGCTGCGACCTGCAATGTATATTTAGCTTAAATATATATCAACCAAATATATATATATATATATATATATATATATCTTCTTCTTCATTGTTCATTCTCAAACTCCTGCTGGATCTCTCCTGTGGCAGTACTACTAGATCTCCAGCAGGATGCAGTCCAGAGAATACAAATGAGTTGTGTCGCCGTTTTATTTGCGCCAATGGTCCGACACATCCATCTTCAGCGGATATATATATATATATATATATATATATATATATATATATATATATATATATATATATATATATATATATATATAGAGAGAGAGAGAGAGAATAGAGCTCATTAGCCTAACCCTTGTCTCTTCTAATCACTGTGCCACAGCTAATTACATACACAAGACCTTCAAACTGCTCACTCGCATTGCATGATCCACGATTTTCTTAACGGCCGTTTATATATTGGCTGCGATATCTGCGTCTTTAAATTTGCCACATTGTCCTTATCATCATTGCTCAAGGTCACTTGATTCTCTATGGTATGGAAACAGCTAACTCCACCCACAAAGTCTACTTAGTCGCATCTTTAAACATGCATGGAAGGTAAACAGTGTTGCTATTCTTTGTTTCCCTTTCAGACCCAAAAGCACACGGGCGTTCTTCTTCTTCATCAGCGTTCATTGTGACATTCCCGTTGGACCTCCCTTGTAGCAGGGCATTGGTCCTACTATATTTCCAGCGGGATGCAGTCCTTCTTCTTCTGCGATCAGTTTCCTATGCTCATAAGTCTATACAGGAAGAAGGGCCGCATCCATGAATTCAGTCGTCAGCAGGAGGTCCTCACGGTTGCTCCACAGCTTCACCTTCAGATCTGTCTCTTGGGGCCATATTTTGGTTCTCACGTCGGATGCAGTCCAGCGAATGGAAATGCGTTGTGTCGCCATTTTATTTACCCCAATGATCCGGTACATCCATCTTCGGCAGAGTACAGCACAAAATTATGCAATAATTTTAGTGACCTTTTATACAAATTAATTCTGATGGCTCGATATTTTCATTGAAAAACAGCGTTCACAAATCAAGCACAATAACATTTATATTGTAATGAGGAAAGTAATGTTTGTTTGTTTTTCGTTCGCTCCATTGTAACCATCACGGATATCCGTGCGATTTCCGCCGGGAGCGTGATTACGTTGTGCCACCGTTATGCGCCTAGTAGGCCTAGCACATCCGATTTCGGCATGGAGGAAAGTAATGAAAATGTGTTTACATTATTCAACTCTGTAAGTACGTTTGTGAGTTATTGTTTTGTTTTATATAAGGTGCTATTTTTCTGACATTAAGTACATTTGTGAGTTATTGTTTTGTTTTATATAAGGTACATCTGACATTAAGTACGTTTGTGAGTTATTGTTTTGTTTTATAAAAGGTGTTATTTATCTGACATTATTACGTTTGGGAGTTATTGTTTTGATTTATATAATGTGTTATTTTTCTGACATTAAGTACGTTTGTGAATTGTCTAATTTGGTTTGTGAGTTCGTAGATGCCAAATGAGTCCGAACTATTGTTTTGTTTTATATAAGGTGTTATTTATCTGACATTAAGTACATTCAACATTTTTGTGCAATTTGAAGTGTTCATTGTTCTCTAGGGCCCCCCTTGACCTTGCATTACCTTTTGCTGTCCCATTTACCATGCATTGCCCCCTGAAATCTCTCACCGTCTCTATGAAGAGTTCTCATACACTTTCAGAAATCATGTTCTAATGCGATACATTGGACTTAATTTTGTGATTTTCATTGGTCACTTTGTGTATATTTTGTGTCGACAGCTAATGAAAATCAAGAGAAAAGACAAATACGTCATTTTAGAAGGTCGTTTCTCAATTTAGTCCACAGGTGTTGTAATGTCGTTGGTCACGATTATACAGTCACCCACTAAAACTCATCATTTTAAAATGACGCATTTATCTTTTCCTGTGATTGACATTGGTAACCGTGTGTACGCTGTGTCGACAGCATTTGCAAGTCACGAGAAATGACAAAATTGTGTCACTTTTTAATGTCACTTTTTCTTCGTCTTTTGATGCTTTGTTTGTGTCTTGATAAGACCTTTTGGTTGAAACGTTGAATGTGATTTGTGTATTGTAATTTTTATGATTTCTTGTGTGCTCATCATTGCCCATCATTACCCACTAGTTTTAGCTATAGTCTGTCGCGTCCCAGTGAAACGATATATAAACCTGTGTTTTACGTAGGTCTAATTGTTGTTACGTTTCACGCAGTTACTTTGTATTGATTTTCACTTTTTAATGATAATTCTTAATACGTCCTAAAGACTGACACATGGAATAAATACACGATAACATCCACCCCCACCCCCTCTTATTCCACACGAAATGGTCATTAAATAATAACGGGAGAAGCTGTTTAACCCCCTCAAATCTGTATAAAAGTCTCATCTACAGTCCTATGTGCATGCGTGTCAGAAACGTTTACACAAGACTGCTAAATTTTGTTCAATGATTCTATATGCCAGATAGGCATGTATTCAAATTTGTGATTGTTTACTGGTAACCTGCATTCCAAAATGTGTCATCTCATAAATAGAATACAGAATATATTTACCAGCAGAGGTCACCTTAATAATTGTTCCGTGGTGTGCTGTGATCCACACAATCGTAGTTTACCTAGGTTAGGCTGAATAATTGAAGACATTTATTTGTTAACATAACTATATATAATTCCGCTAACGGACTGAGACTAGAGAGATATACTGACAATCCAGGCGAAATCGCGGAAGTGGCATGTCAATTACGTTGTTATTGCAACGATATTAATGATTGATACCTAATCTATCTATCGATCTATCTATCTATCTATCTATCTATCTATCTATCTATCTATCTATCTATCTATCTATCTATCTATCTATCTATCTATCTATCTATCTATCTATCTATCTGTCTGTCTGTCTGTCTGTCTGTCTGTCTGTCTGTCTGTCTGTCTGTCTATCTATATATCTATCTATCTGTCTGACTGACTGTCTGTCTGTCTGTCTGTCTGTCTGTCTATGTCTGTCTATCCGTCCGTATGTCTATCCGTCCGTCTGTCTGTCTACCTTCCATTCATCTATTCGTCCATCTATCCACCGATCAATCCACCCATCAATCCATCCACCTATCCACCCATCAATCCATCCACCTATCCACCCATCAATCCATCCATCAATCCATCCATATATTCACCCATCCATCCATCTATTCATCTATCCATCCATCTATAAGACTTTGTGACAACCTGTAGTAGTATTTTTTTTAACCAGTATTTTTACTATGTAGAGTTCAACGTTTGACAACGGCGACATATATATATATATATATATCTTCATATTGTGTATTGATAAACATTTATATGTATTATTCTCTGGCATAGTGGTTAAGCATTTCGCTGTGTGTTCAAGCGGTTGCGGGCTCGCACACCACTCGCCTCGTCTTATTTTATAAAGTGCATTTTTTCGGGATCCCTGTGGATTATCGTTTGAAGCCACGTAGTTATGAGTGGTACTCTCAGCATTCGGTGTGCCGTTTCTTTTAGAGGGACTATTTTATATGATGTAACAAATGTACAGTGAAATAAAAATAAATCCTCTATGCCTATTGAACATTTATATACATATATATATATATAATATATAAAGTAGCTAGATGGACTGGTATTGTGGCACGGTACAAGTTCACCAACCGAGATTATTGACAACACAAGAGACAGAGATTTGTGGAGAAACATGATCGCCTACGCCATTCGGCATGGCACTTGAGTGATTGATTGATTGATATATACAAAAGATAAATTCATATAAAATGACTTTAACTGCGATGACTGTATATGGTAAAAGCATTGCACTGTTGTTGGAAAGATGTAAAAAAATGAGTGATACTGTTCAATGTAATTATTGCATTTGTTTTAGACGCATTGTCATGTGTGATGTGTGATGTTTTAAACGCATTGTCATGTCTGATGTGTGATGTTTTAAACGCATTGTCATGTCTGATGTGTGATGTTTTAAACGCATTGTCATGTCTGATGTGTGATGTTTTAAACGCATTGTCATGTCTGATGTGTGATGTTTTAAACGCATTGTCATGTGTGATGTGTGATGTTTTAAACGCATTGTCATGTCTGATGTGTGATGTTTTAAACGCATTGTCATGTCTGATGTGTGATGTTTTAAACGCATTGTCATGTCTGATGTGTATTCCAATGACTATGGACGGCTAATGGACTCTACTAATGTATCTGCCTTCAAAATATCATACATTGAAATGTATGCGAGCCTTATCATTACAATGCATTAAAATGTATGATAGCCTTATCATTACAATGCATTAAAATGTATGATAGCCTTATCATTACAATGCATTGAACAGTAACCAGTTTTATTTTTGTAAACGCTAGCAGCGCCCCCCCCCCCCATATGCCCCCGGCTGAAAACGTCTACCTTTTAACTAACCTATTTGACAAATGACAGTATGCGCGGAGGAAGAATATATATATATATATATATTTATTTGAAGTATTCTGCTTAAAGCGCTGTTCATTGTGTATGCAAACGACGGTGGAAAAAACGTCACAACATGAAATAACATGCGTCATACTTGTTCAACTTCTGCGTCGTTACATAGATTTTATCAGATTATAACATACCAGTTATAACAATCATTATTTCTTCAAATGTTTTTGTTACACATCTCTTGACATATATTAATATAATATTTTTGCTCTGATGTTTGCTCGACTGTGATAAAATATGTCCTACTTGAGAGACAAGCTATTTGTCTACATTTCATTGTCAGTGATAAGTTCTTGCAATTTAGATTTAAAGTTAATCTATCCTTGACGGATGAGGGGTTTCTTATGAATGCTCTTCTGTCAGCTTCCTATAAAAATTGTATATTTCTGTGCCTGTTTACCAGTTCCGGATGAAATGGCTCGTTTAGATTATTGCAACTTGCTTGTCCACGAGCGCAGTCGTAGATCGTATGTTGTATATAATAATGATTATAACTTGTATAGTTTTATGAATGTATCCATGTGAATAACTAATAGTCAGTGAGTGGGAAGATATTCATAGTCACCAAGTGCCGTCTCCGCTGTGACGGTTGGTTGCAATGAACCTCCAAGATTCTCTGGCTCTTGCATTGGTAGTGAGCCCTGCTAGACTGCAACATGCCCATCTTGTGATGTTACTCTCCCAATTATATATCTGCCTCTTACCTCGCATGACCACGACTCAACCTTAAGTAAGGTCTTCAACGAAGTGCATATCTTATTAATATATCACACATGTTTTATTTGTTTGATCTTTATTTCATTTAATAGTTCTTTATTCATAATAATTGTTGTTTAACCTCTTTGTTTGTTTTCTTCTATTTCCATTAAGTTCGTCTTGTTCTTCTATACATGCACCTCAAATTCGTAAATCTTTAGTTCATTGTCCGTGTTTCTGAGCAATAAATTAATGTAAAATAGATGTCACTTTCATATTCACAATCCGTGGTTACTGACAGTAAAAGTAGACAGGTAAACCGTGGTTACCGATAGTAAAGGTAAACCGTAGTTATACATACGTCATGTTTTCATACGTCATGTCTTCATACGCCACGTTTTCAAACGTTATGTTTGCATACGTCATGTTGTCATATATCATGTTTTCATACGTCATGCTTACATACGTCATGTTTCATACGTCATTTTCTTCATACGTCATGTTATAAAACGTCATTTTTTCATACTTCATGTTGTCATATGTTATTTTTGCATACGTCATGTTGTCATATGACATGTTTGCATACGTCATGTTTTCGAATATTTTCGTTTATTTCGTTGGTCGGGGTTGACTTTCGACATAAAGTATATACATAGTGAACAACGAAAAGCACGGAGATAATCAGAATAATCACGTATGGAGGTTTGTATGAAAAATAGATCAAATGGTTTGCACACATCCGCAGACTACCACCAGACAGCATACCATAGCAAGCTATGCTACACAGATACAGCGAAGGTAGACCTAAAGACCAACCACGAAAACGATGGACCACTGAAATAAAAGAAGCGACAAATTCCAAAATATACTCAGCACACATGAGGGCCATCTCAAAAGAATATAAGAGAGCCGTCTCCAGGAAACTCTTCTACCCCTGACGCCGAAAGGCAACAAAGGGTTTCAGCTAATAGATAGGAGGCTTGTTTTCATTCTGTTTGTATGTCTTTACATTCGATACAAAACCTAGAGAAGTCGAGGTAGCCAAATACGAAACACTTGACCTGTGTTTCGTATTCACTTTTAGAACGTTGTCATTACGAATATTTGAGAGAGACGTCTTGACGCACGGCTTCACTTTGCAATAACAGAGATAGGAACACAAACAACTCAAGACAGCGGTAGCGTTCACTCAGAGGACTTATCTAACGTGCAGATATAAAGCAGCCAATAAAATAAACAAATATCGCAACAACAAAAAAGACAAAAGAAAGGATGGAAAAAAGGAAGAAATAAAGAAAGACAGGAAGAAAACAGAAAAGAAGGACGAAAGGCATTAAGAAAGACAGGAAGAAAAAAAAGAAAGGAAAAAAGAATGAAAGAAAGACTCGCCCTTCGACAAGGTGGTCCGAGTCAGATTCATTCATCACTCGTGGATTGCTACAACAAATAAACCCCCGTGCTCCATCCAACCACCAGGGAACGAATACCATGGTTGATGCCCTGTGTTAGTGGACAAATAGTTACAGAAAGCGGCAGTAAATTAAGCGTTTTCTAGTCAACCAGCAGCTAAGCAGCTCAGATTCTTGATATAATCAACTGGCTTCACAGCACGTGAGGTATTCCCATAAGTGCTCCACCCTCCGTTCCAGCAGCCGTCCCAGTGTATGTAGACCCAGTATCAGATTGTGTGCTCTTTAGAACTTTCCACCAAAAAAAAATGTCCTATCTCCCCTCTCTCTCTCTCTCTCTCTCTCTCTCTCTCTAGAGGCTCCCATTTCTAACATTGTCTATGCGTGTACGTTCTCATCCTCATTGACATCATCTTCATCTTGAAATGAATTCATTACTGACTTGTATCAAGTCTGCGTTATCTCTTCTCATCAACGTGCCGTCTATCGTTGCATTGCCTGCCAATAAGTCGTCTATCTCGTTTCCTCAGACCCCAGCATGACCAGGGAAGTATATCCATGTAATGTTCTTGGACAATTGGGAACCATGTAATGCTTAGAACATGTTTCAAATCGTAAACTATAACGTCAATTACGTTGATTCTGACATTCAAGAAAGGATCTATATAAATCTCTGACTTCCGAGAACAGTCTTCACAGTTTCAATCTTCCAGTTTCTGCAAGACTAAGCATGTCGTGCTGACAGTTTTTATGGAAACCGAAATGTATCTCTGGCTTCAACAACCGGTTCAAGCATTGAGAATGAAACAAAGACAATATCTAGCTTGAAGATTTTACGGTTGAATTGTCGTGTATTAATTTTAATAGAGGGAAAAGCAACGATTAAATTGTTTCGCATCAGAGATATCTATTTTGGATGAATTTGTTCATTCTTCGTCTTCGAATTTGATGACGATGTGTCACGGATTATGTTTGTGTGTATGAAATGTTATTTTGTAGTTTATGACTTCTATAAATTCCAGTCTTCTTATTATTCTGCGTTCGTTCTCAAACTCCCGCAGATCGACAAGCGATAGTCAGGAGAACGGACTTTACTGGCCTGTCACTTCACTAGCATGTCACTTCACTAACATGTCACTTCACTAGCCTGTCACTTCACTAGCCTGTCACTTTACTAGCATATTACTTCGCTAATGTGTCACTTCACTAGCGTTTCACTTCACTACCCTGTCATTTCACTAGCCTATCACTTTAATAACGTGTTATTTCACGTGCCTGCCACTTCACTAGAGTCTGACTTCACTAGTCTATCACTTCACTAGCTGTCACTTCACTAGTCTGCCCAGAATACTTCGTCTCTTCTTGTTTCTCTACCCGGAAGTGTACACGTCGTCATAATTCTCCGGAAGAGAGAACATACTACCCCTTCTCACAACATGAAGTAATCGGACGAATATTTATTTCTGATATTTGAGAAATTTCTATGAGAATTCTTTTATTGCAACAAACTTTCAATTGCTTTTTACTTAACTGTAAAACTGTAATTCTTCTATTACAACAAACTTCCAATTGCTTTTTACTTAACTGTAAAACTGTAATTCTTCTATTACAACAAACTTCCAATTGCTTTTTACTTAACTGTAAAACTGTAATTCTTCTTTTACAACAAACTTCCAATTGTTTTTTACTTAACTGTAAAACTGTAATTCTTCTATTACAACAAACTTCCAATTGCTTTTTACTTAACTGTAAAACTGTAATTCTTCTATTACAACAAACTTTCAATTGCTTTTTACTGAACTGTAAAACTGTAATTCTTCTATTACAACAAACTTTCAATTGCTTTTTACTTAACTGTAAAACTGTAATTCTTCTATTACAACAAACTTTCAATTGCTTTTTACTGAACTGTAAAACTGTAATTCTTCTATTACAACAAACTTCCAATTGTTTTTTACTTAACTGTAAAACTGTAATTCTTCTATTACAACAAACTTCCAATTGTTTTTTACTTAACTGTAAAACTGTAATTCTTCTATTACAACAAACTTTCAATTGTTTTTTACTTAACTGTAAAACTGTAATTCTTCTATTACAACAAACTTTCAATTGTTTTTTACTTAACTGTAAAACTGTAATTCTTCTATTACAACAAACTTCCAATTGTTTTTTACTTAACTGTAAAACTGTAATTCTTCTATTACAACAAACTTTCAATTGTTTTTTACTTAACTGTAAAACTGTAATTCTTCTATTACAACAAACTTTCAATTGTTTTTTACTTAACTGTAAAACTGTAATTCTTCTATTACAACAAACTTCCAATTGCTTTTTACTTAACTGTAAAACTGTAATTCTTCTATTACAACAAACTTCCAATTGCTTTTTACTTAACTGTAAAACTGTAATTCTTCTATTACAACATACTTTCAATTGTTTTTTACTTAACTGTAAAACTGTAATTCTTCTATTACAACAAACTTTCAATTGTTTTTTACTTAACTGTAAAACTGTAAAACCACATATCGTGTTACTCGACTTCTTGGTTCATGTACATTACTGGTTACCAAACTTTTTGGACCCTTGCCACTGTCTGGAGTAAGTTTCCTTTCGTAAAACCTTGCCCTTCTCCCTCCCTCCGCACACTGATGACTTGTATCTCTATATTAAAGAATGTATTTTGGGGGGGAAAAACCACTTCGAATCAGATATCTACGTTATTTTTGGGTTCACAATTATAACGGTTGTTTCACTTTAAAGCCAGATTATTTTTTTTCGATGTATCACAGAAACCTTCACGATGGTACTTGATATATATGATATTCTGCGTGCATTTGCATTTGTAAAAACCATCTTTGCCTCACAAAAACTATGTAAGTAACAAACTATCTTTTGCATTTTTACAAGTTGTTTTTTTTTTTTAAATTTTGTTTCACTATTAATTTTGTTTTCTAAAATGAAACATTCAGTATACTTTCACTTTAGTTTATTTCTCCACTCATTTTTTTGTAAAACATATACTTCTCATATTCAATATTATTTCTACTTTAGTTTATTTCTCCACTCATTTTTTATTTATTTTTTGTAAAACTTATGTCCCTTTCCCTTCCAAAAATCACATTATATAGAAATGAGTCAATCAATCAATCAAGTGCCATGCCGATTGGCATAGGCGATCATGTTTCTCCACGACTCTCTGTCTCTTAGGTTGTCAATAAGCTCGGTTGGTGAGCTTCTACCGTGCCACGATACAAGCACATCTAGTAACTTTTCTCTTTGTCGGCCTCTATCTCTTCACCCTTTGATCTTTCCAGTGGTTATTAAGTGTTCAAGCTGTGTTCTTCTCAGCACATGCCCTAGAAACCTTGACTGTCTGCCTCTAATGTTTGTTTATGGTTGATCTTTTTACGCCAGCATCAATGAGAACCTCTGCATTAGTTTTCTTGGCTGTCCATGGTATTTTCATCATTCTTCTCAGAAACCACATTTCTGTAGCCTCCAATTCACTTTGAATTTTCTTGTTTATAGTCCATGCTTCACATCCATACAAAAGAATCGGTTCGATATAACATCTCAGCACCCGAATTCGGGTCTGCATTGATAGACTTCCATTGCAAAAAAATGGTTCTCATTTTTTGGAATGCTGATTTGGCTTCTGCTGTTCGGCTCTATATCTCACTTGAGCATCTACCTTTAGAAATGAGTACTACGCTCAAAAAAACATTGAATCATTAATATACAAATTATATATTTTTTATATATGTATGTGTATATTCTAACTTTCTAACGTTACCTAATTGGAATATATTTTTAGGGGAACATAGAATTTACACATCCACTTTCGGTATGTCTTTAGTTGTGGTAGACTTCTGCAGCGTGTGACAGAATTCCAATTTGGTGTCAGGCTTGAGTTTGTATCAATTCTATAACATGACGGCGTATCCACGTCTGCCCTCTTGGACTTCGTATACCCCTGAGTGATAATTTCCGGGATGGAAACGGTAGGTAGGGAGTTGGATTTGGGTCGCTTTGATTATGTCTTCTCGAATATGATTTTCTAATATCAGAGAACTCGTTATAATTAGACGATCTATTACCCTGTGCCCTCGAGTACGCAACCATTCACCATCTGAGAGTCATATAACGGTATAAAAGACTCATGACAATATAATTGGTTCACCCACTTACCGGATGTCCATAGACTACGTCATCAATTAGAGGAGGGGATCTGAAAAGGTTCGACAATTGTCGACAATTGGGATGTGGAAGGTTTGACAAAGTGACGTCAATAATACTGTTATTATATACAAATGAATTTAATTGAATTTGAAAGATTTTTCACATATAGCCCAGGTTACAAAACATGAGTAATACCACAAAATAAACATCACTACAGTTGATCCATGGTCACTGTGGCATACTTAGAAATAGAAAAGGCTGATCTTGAAATGAAAGAGGGGATCAATAGAACAGATAGAAAGTGATATTGAGTAATGTAAGATCATGATAAAAGTAGAATTTAAGAAACAATGGAAGCCTATCACAAGTGGCCCCTATTACTCAATGTCACGCAAAGAAGAAACCATTACCTTCTGACAACGAACTTGTCACAACAGACTGAGAAGTCGCATGTACATGAAGCTAACAATTGGAGAGACAGACCTGTGTAACTGTGAACGGAGCCCCGAGACAGCAGAACACATTCTTTGCCAAATCTACCAAGAGAGGAGGAAAATATGGCTCACTGAGACGGCACTACTTTCAGACCTGAGAGGTTCCATTGATGAACTGAAGCGAATTACACAGTTCATTGAAGCTGTTGATGCTGTAACCTGATAACTGACTGAAGCTATTGGTGCTGTCACCTTATAACTGACATAAATTATTGGCTCTGTAAGATAACTGACTGAAGCTATTGGTGCTGTCACCTTATTACTAACTGAAGCTATTGGCGCTGTAACCTGATAACTGACTGAAGCTATTGGTGCTGTCACCTTATAACTGACTGAAACTATTGGCTCTGTAAGATAACTGACCGAAGCTATTGGTGCTGTCACCTTATTACTGACTGAAACTATTGGCGCTGTAACGTTATTACTGACTGAAGATATTGGTGCTGTAATCTGATAACTGACTGAAGCTATTGGTGCTGTCACCTTATTACTGACTGAAGCTATTGACGCTGTAACCTTATTACTGACTGAAGATATTGGTGCTGTAATCTGATAACTGACTGAAGCTATTGGCGCTGAAACCTGGTAACTGATTGAAGCTATTGGCGCTGTAACCTGATAACTGACTGAAGCTATTGGTGATGTCACCTTATTACTGACTGAAGCTATTGGCGCTGTAACCTGATAACTGACTAAAGCTATTGGCGCTGTTACCTTATTACTGACTAAAGCTATTGGCGCTGTTACTTTATTACTGACTAAAGCTATTGGCGCTGTCACCTTATTACTGACTAAAGCTATTGGCACTGTCACCTTATTACTGACTGAAGCTATTGGCGCTGTCACCTTATTACTGACTAAAGCTATTGGCGCTGTCACCTTATTACTGAATAAAGCTATTGGCGCTGTCACCTGGTAACTGACTGAAGTTATTGGTGCTGTAACCTGGTAAATGACTAAAGCTATTGGCGCTGTCACCTTATAACTGACTGAAGCTATTGGTGCTGTAACGTGATAACTGACTGAAGCTATTGGCGCTGTAACCTGGTAACTGACTGAAGCTATTGGTGCTGTAACGTGATAACTGACTGAAGCTATTGGCGCTGTAACCTGGTAACTCGCTAAATCTATTGGCGATGTCACCTGATAACTGACTGAATCTATTGGCGCTGTAACCTGATAACTGACTCAATCTATTGGCGCTGTAACCTGGTAACTGACTGAATCTATTGGCGCTGTAACCTGATAACTGACTCAATCTATTGGCGCTGTAACCTGGTAACTGACTGAAGCTATTGGTGCTGTAATCTGATAACTGACTGAATCTATTGGCGCTTTCACATGATAACTGACTGAATCTATTGGCCCTGTCACCTGATAACTGAATGAATCTATTGGCGCTGTCACCTGATAACTGACTGAATCTATTGGCGCTGTCACCTGATAACTGACTGAATCTATTGGCGCTGTAATCTGATAACTGACTGAATCTATTGGCGCTGTCACCTGATAACTGACTGAATCTATTGGCGCTGTCACCTGATAACTGACTGAATCTATTGGCGCTGTCACCTGATAACTGACTGAATCTATTGGCGCTGTCACCTGATAACTGACTGAATCTATTGGCGCTGTCACCTGATAACTGACTGAATCTATTGGCGCTGTCACCTGATAACTGACTGAATCTATTGGCGCAGTCACCTGATAACTGACTGAATCTATTGGCGCTGTCACCTGATAACTGACTGAATCTATTGGCGATGTAACCTGATAACTGACTGAATGTATTGGCGCTGTAACCTGATAACTGACTGAATGTATTGGCGCTGTAACCTGATAACTGACTGAATCTATTGGCGCTGTAACCTGGTAACTGACTGAATCTATTGGCGCTGTAACCTGATAACTGACTGAATCTATTGGCGCTGTAACCTGATAACTGACTGAATCTATTGGCGCTGTAACCTGATAACTGACTGAATCTATTGGCACTGTAACCTGATAACTGACTGAATCTATTGGCGCTGTAACCTGATAACTGACTGAATCTATTGGCGCTGTAACCTGATAACTGACTGAATCTATTGGCGCTGTAACCTGATAACTGACTGAATCTATTGGCGCTGTAACCTGGTAACTGACTGAATCTATTGGCGCTGTAACCTGGTAATTGACTGAATCTATTGGCGCTGTAACCTGGTAACTGACTGAATCTATTGGAGCTGTAACCTGGTAACTGACTGAATCTATTGGCGCTGTAACCTGGTAACTGACTGAAGAACGATGAAGAAATGTAAAACAAACATATATTTGTATTATTTATTTTTAAAGAAATGTTTTATATTTTTACGGAATTTTTTAGTGTAATGTATGGACATCTACTCACTTGATTTTTACTGCTTTTTAAAAAAAAATTTATGATTCGTTTCTGATCTGCATCCAGTCAAATTTTTAAATAACTTTATTTAGTTGATTTAACACACGACACATCATTTTAAATCTTGCTCAAACTCCATTATTAAGTTACAGTTTAACAACTTACCTTGAGCACGTGTTGTCCAGGCCAACACAATCAGCAGAACCCAAATCCAGCATAAAGTTATCTGAGCTGGCATTATTTTTATTTGTTTGCAGTTTACAACGAAACACTTTATGTCATTTTCAGATTTGACATAGGCCTAATCTTGAAACAATTTTATTTGGAGTAATCAAATGCAACTCCTAAATTATCGCTTTTTATTTTCTAAAATTCACAGAAAGAGCGGTGGTCTTTTATTTTAATTTACACTTGGAATATTACAACAGAATATATAACGGAAATGCTAGCGAAAGTTATCTATCTCACAAGTTTCATAACATAAATAATATTCTAAATACTAAAGATTTTATGAGGTAGAAGCAAACAACGACTGCCTAAACTGTAATACAGCTAATAAAACAGATTTGCGGAGTTGGTTTGTTAGACGTTGAAAGCCGCGTTCACTTTCTCTATGGCAACGGGGAAAGATTATCTGTATGGGCACTCCTTATAAAGGTTTTCCGTAGCAAATATTGGTCCATTAAATTCCTGACAACTTATTCTAGCACAAGAACCAACGCTGGTTGACTGGGAACGTGGGGATCTCGTCTGCGTAGGCGTAGGACAGAGAGAGCTACATTGTTTGGTGACAGTTTTAAAACAGATATGATTTGAATTGTAATTCACAATAAAATAATGTATCTGCTTGTGTCATGTCCGTGTAACGGTATAAATTAGTGGTTCTCTACTGATTTTACCCCTCCCCCCTATGGACAAATTTACTTGCTTGCCTCCCATCCCTGCTACTTTAAAACAAAAGTTAATTTAGTCTCTCAACAAGTCATTTTTTGTGTGTGTAAGATTCACATCCATAATTATTATTTAATTTTTATCATGGCGAGGCGCCTTTGTCCCGATATAAAATATTGTCAAAGGGAGCGGATATAAATGAATATCCCCCATATGGATGTGGAAAGCAACGGGAAACTACCACATTATTCTCCCAAGATGAAAGTCATAGCGACACACAGAAGTAGTCCTACAGTTGGTATTAATATAGCAACATGGAACGTCAGATCGTTAGCGCAGTGTGGTAAATTAGACAACATCAAGCAAGAAATGGAAAGAATGAACGTAAATATCTTAGGAATGAGTGAAATGAGGTGGACTGGGGCAGGAGAGATACAGTCAGATAAATTCAAAGTCATATACTCAGGAGGACAAACACACGAGAGGGGGGTAAGAGTATTATTAGACACAGAAACAAGAAAAATGGTGAATAGTTTCATGGCAATATCATATCTGGTAATATTAGTTAAACTAACAGGAAAACCGTTGGATATCAACATTGTGCAGGTATATGCACCTACATCAAGCAGTTCAGAGGAGGACATCGAAATTTTCTATGAAGATCTAGAAATCGCAATTAAATAGTGTAAAAATCATGAAGTAACTATAGTAATGGGGGACTTTAACGCACAATTAGGTGATACAGAAATAAAAGATGTGACAAAGATTTGTTTTACGAATTAAGAACGAAAGAGGTGATTTATTGATAGAGTGGGAACAGGCACATAACTTAATAATAGGGAATACATGGTTCAAGCAACATCCAAGAAGGCTGTGTACATGGATTAGCCCAGGAGATAATACTCGGAACCAAACTGATTACATTTTAGTCTATAAAAGACAGAAACAGCTTTAGATCTATGAAAACAAGGCCAGGTGCTGACTGCAACAGTGATCATATAATACTGGTAGCGAAATTTTGTATAAGATTAAAGATCAAGAGAGCACCAAGGAATATGAAATTAGATTTAGCTTTATTGAAATCAGATGCTGACATTAAAGAAAGATACAATATAATTGTACAAAATAGATACAATGCTAGTGCAAAGATTCAGAGTATTGAAGATCAGTGGAACATGCTAAAACATTCGATAAACCACACATCTAAAGAGATAATACCAAAAGTAAAACATACATCAAAACAAAAATGGATGACTGAAGAAATATTAGAATTGATGAGCAACAGAAGGAAAAATAAACACAAGCTAGCGGAATATCAGAAAATACATAAGGAGATACGAGAGAAATGCAAAATAGCAATAGAAAGCTGGCTGAACAAGAAATGCACAGAAATAGAATTGCACTACAACCAAGATACAACATTACTATATAAGAAAATTGAGATGATAACAGGAAAGAGAACGCAAACAGTTACAGGGTGTCTAAAATCTAAGACAGGGCAGGTATTAATGGGAATAGATCATATAGTACAGAGATGGTCAGAATATATCAAAGAACTTTATTATGACAATAGACCAGAAATAAACATACAAGATAACGGCGAGGGTCCATCAATACTCACAGCAGAAGTAAGAGAGACACTAAGACACTTGAAATATGGCAACGCCCTAGGTCCAGACAATATCACAGTAGAAGAAATAGCAGCTTTAGGTGACTTTGGAGTTGAAATAATCACAAATTTGCTGAATGGCATATATGACAGTGGAAACATACTCGATGAGGTCCATATTTATAGCCTTACCTAAGAAACCAGGGACCACTGAATGTGAAGAACACCGTACAATCAGCCTCATGAACTAAATAACCAAAAATCTTCTCAGAATCATCATGAAGTGAGTGAGAAACAAAATAAAATCAGAAATAAGTCCAGACCAATGTGACTTTGTAGAAGGCAAAGGTACCAACAATGCTATTTATATATTGAGAGCACTAATAGAGAGGTCTATAGAGGTAAACCCCAAAATACTCAATTATAGACAGGGAGATACGTAACATGTGCAGAACAGCGAAAAAACAATGGCTAGAAAGAAAATGCAGTGAGAGATATCAGCGCAACAGAAAACAAAAGAAATGCATAAGGAGATAAGGCAGATCACAAATAAGAAAAATCCGATAAATGTGGGTGGCTGCATTAAAGATAAAAAACGGAAAAATTATATAATTGATAAAACAGAAATACTTACAAGATGGGCAGATTATGTAACAGGACTGTTTGACGACCAACGGAACAAAAAACCAACAATACACAACAATGATGGACCAGCAATTCTGAAAGCAGTAGTAGAAAATGCAATAAAATCAATAAAATGTGGAAAGACTGCAGGCTCCGACAACATAACAACAGACATAATAAAAAATCTAAATGAATATGGTGTGGATATTATCACAGAACTTTGCTGTGCCATATACGAAACAGGCCATATACATAAGACCATCATCAAAAGTCATACCTAAGAAGCCCAGGGCTGTGGACTGTACAGAATATAGAACAATAAGTCTAATGAGTCATGTAACTAAAATACTCCTCAAGATAATACATGAACGAATTAAGAACAAGATAGACACGGAGGTCGATGAAGAATAAATCGGTTTTAAGAAAAACAAAGGAACCACAACGAAGCTATGCTTAGTATCCGACTAGTGATAGATAAATATATAGAAGTCCAAAAAAGTATCTCCATTTGCTTCATATACTACAGCAAGGCCTTTGACAGAGTCCAACATGAAAATGCCCAGCCGATTGCCCAGGATTGCTTTAGAGAGAAATTCATTTCTCATCAAATGACTAAATAACACAAGCTTACTACGTTCAACGATTGTCAATATGGTCTTGTTGTCCAACACGGGTATATATTAGATATCGTATACGTCTTTTGATGTGTTTTGTCCCCAGTACTGTTTTACATCGCGATTGACTGGGTGATGAAGAAATGCACAGATCAAAAACAGCTAGGAATCAAATGGGTAAACAACAAGACCTTGGAAGATCTAACCATCGCAGATGATATTGCTCTCCTGAGTTCAAAACACCAAGATCTCCAAGAAAAAACAGAAAGACTCAAATTTTTTGCACAACAGATATGCTTTCAAAGAAACACACATAAAACGAAAATCATGAACTTTACCGGCCTGACAGAATCAATTAAACTAGATGATAATATACTAAACTACGTTTTAAATTTCGTATATTTGGAAACACGATAACAGCAGACAGGGATATCAACTTAGAAATCAAGACTCGAATCGCTCTCGCCTCCAACGCCTTTAACAAACTCAAACATCTGAAGATCGCAAGTAAACACATCAAACTGCGACTATTCAATGCAAGTGTGGTTCCATCATTGACATATGGATGTGACAGTTGGAAATCAACCGCAATAATGGATAAGAAGTTAGTTGCCTTCGAGAATAGATGCCTCAGAAAAATCACAAATACTAATTGGAAAGACTTCAAATCAAACGACATACTAAGAGAGGAGGTAAAACAAGAATATGTGACAGACATCATCAGGAAATGTTGCTGGACATACATCGGCCACGTACTTAGAATGAAGGAAGACAGAATTCCACGACAAGCCTTCATGTGGACACTAGACCGGAAAAAAACCATGGAAAACCAAAAACAACGCTCAGAAGAACATTTATGAATGAATTAAAATCAACAGGCATAAATGCACAAGACCTGCAATCCCTAGCAACTGACCGACAGGCATGGAGAACTATGACACCCGCTCTGTGTACCAAACTTGACACACAAAAACTGACTGATTGACATGTCTTTACAATGATAGTTGTGTCAAAATTACTATTTCACTATTAATAATCTGATTAATCGTAAAGATCGATAATTGTAGTTGGTTGAATGAAGCGTGACCCATCTTTCTGCCAATATTCTTCTTCCCCTTTCAATACATAGGCTTCACATTTTATCCAGAATTCTTTGTTCATGTCGGAGAGCATAGTATAATAATTTTCTAGACATCATTAAGTTTGAAGGTTTTATTTTCCTTTGCCACTGCTCCCTTAAATTTAGCCCAAACAAATTATATTGGAATTAATTGTGAATGGTACAGTGGTAATCTTAGACCTCTATGTCCATGTTCTGTCTAATTTTATCGATGTGGAAAATCTTTGCTCTGTGTGTATTCTTTACCAGGAACGGTAACTCACGTTTCAAGTGCTGTTCGTTTGAAATGCAATAATACTGTGCCGTGTCAGAATGTTGGTAACTCTTTCAATCCATCTTCTTCTTGGTCTTCCTCTGTATCTTGCTGTTTCCATTTTCACGTACTAATTTTCTTGAGTTCTTGCACAATATCTAGAGCAGATTTCTGTCTATTGTCTTTCCCCAGGTGAATGATTGTTGATCACATTCACACTTGCCGTTAAGCGTAGGGGTGGGAGCTTAAGCTGTCGTTCACGGCCAGATGTGTCGCCGAGGTTGCATTTAGTTCATGTTAGTTCAAGGTTATCTTGATGTTTTCTATTCACCGT
This sequence comes from Meghimatium bilineatum, assembly GCA_034231615.1. Taxonomy (NCBI): domain Eukaryota; kingdom Metazoa; phylum Mollusca; class Gastropoda; order Stylommatophora; family Philomycidae; genus Meghimatium; species Meghimatium bilineatum. The sequence goes on along the minus strand of CM067299.1, from coordinate 117,500,855 downwards.
TTTCTTGGTCTACCTTTGGCCTTACACCCAGATATTTTTGTGTTATATGCTCTTATTGGTATTTGGTTTGGCTTCATTCTTCATTCGAACCATTTTACTTGCTGTCTCTCAGTATGTTCGATACATGATATTATACTAACTCTTTTCCTAATTTCTTCATTTCTTATTTTATCTAGTTTGGTAACCATTGTAGCTTTTCTCAGACACTTCATTTCACATGTGACGATTTTTCTTTTCTGCGAAGCTGTTAAAGACCATGTTTTCTGTGAACAATCAAATCCCCTACCGCTTTGCTGGACCTGTCGTAGTTTCATCCTTGAATAAATACGAACAATATCACAGTTTATACATCATCTGAATTGATCATACTTAATGATGATAAAGTAAAATATATATGTAAAAACATAAAATCGCTATATACAGTAAACAAAAATATAGAGTACATATAACTGGGGATTTTGAAAAGTGTTGTTACATAGAAAAAAATTTGTTATAAAATAATGCGCTATAGAGGGATTTCATTGTATTGGCGTACAAATAGATGTGTCACGGGCGAACTTCGCTAGTGTAATGTTAAATCATTCGTCCACTAACCAACAAATCACGTTTTTAATCTACTAGTTATTCGTGGTTGTGTGTGATTTGAAATCTACTAGTTATTCGTGGTTGTGTGTGGTTTAAAATCTACTAGTTATTCGTGGTTGTGTGTGGTTTGAAATAACAATTACTATCGTGATTCACCCAGCCATAATGAGAGTACCAGGGCTTATGTTCAGGGAAGGTCGAGTAATGTCGCATCGTTATTGGGCAAGTGCGGGAGGTGACTCTAGTCGTACGATCTCTGGTCAAGCAATGGCTAGACACCTGGGCACTTATGAGAAATCGTGTACTATAACGCAGCTTATAATATCTTTTTCTTTACCTAAACTGTCCAGAATTAATGATGATTATCGCTGCACTATCAGTATATATCCGGCACTGTGGCGGCCTGGTATTGGGTGCGCCTAAGAAATCACTACAGTCAAAAAATGTTGGTTTGATCTCTATGTCCTGAAAAGTATACGCTACTATTATGATCAGTATTTGTTTTATCAGTATTTGTATTATCAGTATTTGTATTATTAGTATTTGTAAACGTGTAAATACATACTAAAGTATCATGTTGTTACTCGCTACATATATGTCATGTTGACATTATGTTGAAAATCTTTCATTATAATATTTCAATATTATATTATAACAGTATAATACTTACGGGCCAAAATGGAAGTGAGAATGTATTTGTTTTCCTCGGTGTCATTTTTAATCGGATGTTCCTCCTGAAAGCAAGGGCAAACTACAGGAGTATAGTGCGAAGAAATTCTATATGGATGTGGTGAAAGGACTACAGATGCCAGAAATTAGGTATGCAGACGGCTGAGTTCTATTAAGAACAAACGAACACGATCTATTGAACGTAATAAAGTCCACCCAAAAGTTCAGCGAACAGCAAAACTTGTTCTTAAATATGAACAAGACAAAAATAATGGCAACTGATAAAACTAAATCAAGAGCCAAAATTAATATTGAGAACTGCAATTTAGAAGAAGTGACACATTTTGATTATTTAGGAACTAATATAAACAATGCAGGTGACCGCGCATTGGAGATTAAGAGAAGAACAGCAATGGCGCTGTCAAAATTAAAAACAGCTAAAGAAACTATGGCAGGGTACTAACATAAGTACCAAGTTGTGTTTACTACGACCATGTGTGACACTAAATAAAACAGTGACCAAGAGAATAACATCATTTGAATTAAAGTGCTATAGAAGAGTTCTGAGAATAACATGGACAGCAAGGAAAACAAACCAGTGCGTGTTGCGAACAATTAACGTCCAGGAAGTCTAGCTTCTGGACACCATATTAAGGAAAAAGCTAGTATTTTTCGGTCACATTAAGAGACACGACGGCATGGAGAGAGTGTTACTAGAAGGGGTGATAGAAGGTAACAGGGGCAAAGGTCGCCCAAGACGTTGTTGGACAAAAGACGTTTAAGAATTCCTGCACATGTCACTAAAAGAGGCAGGAAAACTTGCTCAAGATCGCGGAGAATTCAAGAGACCCATACGGAAGAATACGTTCCGGAAAGAATATGTCACCTGATGATGATAATATTTCAATTTATAGCATTTTTGTTCTCTGTTCTGATATTTAATTTGCGTCGGTCTGTTATGCTATTTTCTTTACTTGTGTCTACTTGATATTTTTTTAGACAGAAGATCTACATTTACTTGAGTAAGCCATGCTAATTTCTACACCATTACCTTTTTAGTTTAGTTACCTGGTATGATTGGTAGCAGATCCGGTTTTATTGTGATGTTAGAACTAAAGACGCATAGTGGATTGACTTCATTGTACTTGGGTTTCCCATATGTACTCAGCCCCACTTAACGAACGCCAAGCAGCGTACAAATAGCTCTAGTAATAACAGATAACTTCGTAGTTTGAATGCCCTAAAATATCAAGGAAAAATGTACTGTCAAACAATGCGTCTTTACCCAGTCTCGAACCCATGTATATCAGAACTTGTAAATAACGCGTCTTTACCCAGTCTCAATCCCACGTATATCAGAACTTGTTTGTTTGTTTGTTTTGCGTTCGTTCCATTGTAATCAGCACGGATATGCGTGTGATCGCCAGGAGAATTTAAATCGCATTGCTTATACAAATCACATTGCTTATACAAATCACATTGCTTATACAAATCACATTGCTTATACAAATCACATTGCTTATACAAATCACATTGCTTATACAAATCACATTGCTTATACAAATCACATTGCTTATATAAATTACAATACACAAATCACATTGCCTATACAAATTACAATACACAAATCACATTGCCTATACAAATTACAATACACAAATCACATTGCTTATACAAATTACAATACACAAGTCTTATTGCTAATTTGTGTATTGTAATTTGTATGTTTTCTTTGTGCGCATCATTACGCACTAGTTTTAGTTATAATCTGTCGTGTCTGATTGAAGCGATTATATAAACCTGTGTTTTACTAAGTCTAACCGTTTAAAACCTAATTTTGAAAAAATAAATAAAAACTTTGTGCAACTGGAGCGAGACATAGGCCTATCAGATTTTAAAGATTTAAAAACATCTAAAAAGTAACCCAACAAAACGAAACATCCATAAATAAGAAAAAAATGGAGTTTAAGTGCAGTCAAGCTGAGATGAACCATAAAAACAACTATACATGTAGGTAATTACATATCAAGCATTGGCGTACACACTCATATGTATGCACAACATGTATAAATCTTCTGTTCTTGTGTTGTGTTGTTTTTTAGTCACATAGCACATTTCCGCACATATCATTATCATGTAGAGGTAGAGGTCATTGAGTTATGAGTCAATGTCAAGGCTATACTTAAACTTTGTTAAATAGGGAAGGACTGAAGTTTTCAGAAACATTTTAACTTCGTTTTGGAATACCTGTTTTGGAAAATCTGGCATATTGTTGATATTGAGAATGTTGGTAACTCCTTCAATTCATCATCTTCTTGTTCTTCATCTGTATCAAGTTGTTTCCATTTTCATGTTGTATGTTCTTGCCGCTGGTCAATAAGGATTCATTTTCATTAAGTGGTCAAACCATTAAAGTCTATGTTTTCCAGTATTTTGACAACAGATTTTGTTCCAACAGTTCTTGTAATCTCTTCATTCCTCACATGCCATATTTTTGTTGTTTGTTGCTTTTCTTAGACATCTCATTCACACATAGTAAGCTTTCTCTTGTTCTTTTGTTATTGTCCATGTCTGACATTGATAGCACAAACTTGGTGTGAAGATTGAATGTATGATTTGCCTTTTGGTTTCCATCGGGATAGTGGTGTTTCAAAATTGCTGAAAGCTCATAATTTACGTAGTTTTGTTGTTTGAATTTTTGTCTCGATCTCTCTGTCCATTCTTTTGTCGCCTGTAAAGATGCTCCCAAGATATTTAAATTCCTGCACTTGTTTCAGCCATTGATCATTTATCAGACACAGGATGTCAAAAATTGATCATTTATCATAGACAGGATGTAAAAAATGAATCATTTATCAGAGATAGAATGTCAAAAATGGATCATTTATCAGAGATAGAATGTCAAAAATGGATCATTTATCAGAGATAGAATGTCAAAAATTGATCATTTATCATAGACAGGATGTCAAAAATGGATCATTTATCAGAGATAGAATGTCAAAAATGGATCATTTATCAGAGATAGAATGTCAAAAATTGATCATTTATCAGAGATAGAATGTCAAAAATTGATCATTTATCAGAGATAGAATGTCAAAAATGGATCATTTATCAGAGATAGAATGTCAAAAATGGATCATTTAGAATGTCAAAAATGGATCATTTATCAGAGACAGGATGTAATAAAAAGGAAACAATAAATAGGACTACATCAAATATTCTTTACCCCTTACCCCCTCTCATCACCAACTGTCATGAATTCAGTCCGCTCCTATTTCTGATTGTTTTTCTCACAAAATTGTTAATAAAGTAGGTAGTGGATTCAAATTCCCCCCCCCCAATATATTTTTGACATAAGAAATACAGGTTTTGTTTACAATATAATTGATGTGCTTTAAACAAGTATTGTTGACGTCAACTTTTCTTAACACTCCTCCTCCCTTATCAACAATTGTCAAACAATTTTCAAATCCCCCTTCTCCTAGTTGTTGGAAATAATTTATGGACACCCCCTCCCCCCTGATAGGCCTACGCATCTGTATCTATTCTATCCGTGGTGCTCTATAGCATGCGTGCATGGTCTTCTATTGGCCGACTAAATGTAGCCTATGTCTATACTGTGTACCTGTACGGTGTACCTGTACGGTGTACCTGTACGGTGTACCTGTACGGAGACTGAACTAGTGAACGGCATGTTTAATTTACCTAGATCTATTTCCAACAATAACAATTTAGTCTACCGCGTCTGGACACATTTCAAAATGACTCCATTTTAGCCCATCTCAAAGCAAATTTATGAAACGTGAAATCCACCATTTAACAAACAAAAGTTTATATGTCGCCCCCAACTTCCAGCTGTCTCTTTTTAGTTACACTTGAGATTCTCAGTTTATAAATTATATGTCTTTATGTTCGTCCTGAAGCTTGTTCACCTTTTTTTTATTGTTGATTTGCCTCGGTGATTTTGCAATCGATTTATTTATCCTTTGCTACCCTTCGTCAGTCAGTTCCTATTTTCGCTTGAAATAAAAATCTACGACTGATAAGTAAATGTAGAAACTATAAGATTGTATATGATCACGAGTCGAAACTCAGTCAAGCGTGGAATATGTCCATGTCATTATATCTCACGTGGGTGTTGTTAAGCTGATAAAAATGACATTCGCTTGTAGGTTGACAAATGAAGATCAGGAATGCTAGTATACTTACGTTTTTAATTATCTTTTAAAAGACACAATCTTCGTGTGCTAGATTAGTACCCCTGTTTTAGGCTGAACTCCCATCTTCTAAAGTTATTTCCCTGGAAAGTTTGATTTAGTGTTTTACTAAGCTGAAAATTGTTCCATGATTGTCTTATTCCGGAGACACTGCTATTCGTTACTGTAGCCTCTGTGGGATCAAAGATGTCTTCGGGCAAATTGGAAGGATGGTTCCTTAAATAAATGTAATTTCTTATTTTTTGTAGTATTTTTGTGACCTATTTTGGAATAAACCATTAAAGCGATGGAGAGTGTTACCAGCTTTTATTTATCCTGGCTTAATTTATAGTACTAAATGTGATGTTCTGACTTAAAATAATGGGGGATTTGAACCCACTACCTACTTTATCTACTAGGTTGAGCCAATGTATCATCTCAGCCTTCTGAGAATGTCAGAGACAGGGAACTCACTTATTAGCTTACCTTTCTGAAAATTATCATAGCACTCATTTACTAGCTTACCTTTCTGAAAGTTATCATAGCACTCACTCTATGGTATCAGACAGAGTATCATAGTCCGAAAGCTCACCCTGTACATCAATTTTCTAAAAGTATAGAAAAAATCATTTTATAAAAGGATCTGACAAATAGCTTACCCAATAGATCAAGTTTCTGAAAGTATCAGTATGCATCTTGGACAGTTGACTGTATCCTGATACTAACTCCATTCCATCATACTCTTTTCCCAATTGTAATACATTTGTCCAAGACTTTTTCTCTATGTCAATCTTCATCCATTCACTGCCTATTGCTACTTTATCAGCCTCCGTTCATTCACTGCCTATTGCTACTTTATCAGCCTCCATCCATTCACTGCCTATGGCTACTTTATCAGCATCCATCCATTCACTGCCTATTGCTACTTTATCAGCCTCCATCCCTTCACTGCCTATTGATACTTTATCAACCTCGATCCATCTATTCACTGCCTTTTGCTACTTCTTCCAATTCACATACTCTCAGCAACGCGTCCTCTGTTTTACTATCCATATTTCCCTGTCTTAATTTCGCTATGTACTTTGATATAATTTATGCAATGTTTTGTTCCTTTTTGCAGTGTCATATCAGTGTTGTCACGCTATCTTATCTTAATTCAGTTACCTGTTGACTTACAATGCTATGTAGAACCAAGTGATAAAAATCACATTTTGTCGATGATAGACCAGGGGTCGGCAACCTTTTGCTAACTGTGTGCCAACTTAAGGTTTTAAATTATTCAGAGTGCCAACATTACATATCATTTTATACAAGTGGAGGCAAATATTATTATTTTACCATATATTTTATTTTTATATTTTAATCAATTAATATATAGTAGTATTCAATAATATGTAAAGTTGTAAACAACATTGAAAGAAATATAGTTTCTTGAAAGATTTTTTTTTTTAACTTTTTTATTATTAATGGGAGCCTTGCCCTTGCATGGTCTTGGCCAGTTGCTCTATAGCGACAACATACTTAGACTGCTGTTACAAGTCTGGATACGTCTGTGGCTGGTACCCTGCTACGCCCAAGTGCCGAAATGAGCGAGGAAACCCCGCTAATCGGTTTATTATAGACTTTATACAGGAAACGTGAAGAGACTGCGTACCATTTGAAATTGCTTGGCGTGCCAAGGTGGCACGCGTGCCATAGGTTGCCGACCCCTGTGATAGACAATCGGGTAAAAACAATCTCCTGCAAATACGCAGAGCACATTCCCTTTATTGATAGCTATCATGAGGTCACTGCTAAAGTCGAGATTTGAAAATTATAAATAAACTCTGTTCTGTCAATATAGTCTCATGTGACGTATTCTTTCCAGAATGTAGCCTTCCTTATGAATCTCCTGAAATCCCCAGGGCCTCTGGAAAGCTGTCCCGCTTTCTCCAGCGACATGTGCATGCATTCCTGAATACTGTATCTCTTACCCTGAATATCTCCTGTCCTGAATATCTCTTACCCTGAATATCTCCTGTCCTGAATATCTCTTACCCTGAATATCTCTTACCCTGAATATCTCTTACCCTGAATATATCTTACCCTGAATATCTCTTACCCTGAATATCTCTTACCCTGAATATCTCTTGCCCTGAATATCTCTTACCCTGAATATCTCTTACCCTGAATATCTCTGAATACTATTGCTAATATATGTCAATATTAACAATATAAATGTTCTTTTTTTCTTGTCACTCTAACTGTAACAGACAATCGATAATTGGTGGTGGAACTGCATTGAAACTGCTTACCAATAGGCAATAACGGAAAGCACAAAGTAATAACGTGTCCAGTTCAGTGAACCGACTAAATCACATACAAAAAAGTCAATCAGCAGACTGCAGGACATAGTCACTTGCTTCTTTGTTCTTTGCCGCACGTTGGGCATGTCTACAACAAGTATTTGTTGGCTGTCATATGGCTGGAGTCACAGGTGCATAAGTCTGTTGTGGCGATCTTATATTTTGTATATAAGCGGTAGTGCAGTCTGTTCTGTTATGTCATCATCATCATCATCATCATCATCGAATCATCAACTCTCGGGGTCGTATGGGTGTCACTCTGAAAACATCCACACAAAAATTGCGCCATGCCTCACTGTTATCAGTTCTTTGTTTGAGTGTGGAGAATCTAAATTCTGTCCAGCCCATCATAGTATCAATCCATACTTTCCTCTGAGCTCCTCTTCTACTTCTTCAACCCTCAACTGTTCCCTGCAAGATATTTTTGGAAATAAATCGTACCTCAACACGTGGTCGAATCACACAAGTTTGCGACGCTTCGCCATTGCTATAAGATGTTCTTGTTGGCCTGCAAGAGTATGTATTTTGCTTCTCACGTATATGTTAGTTGCAATGTTTTGCCTAGCATGTAAAGTCTGGATGCGGCGGACTGCGCAAAGGAGCTCAACTAATATGGGTCACTGGGCAGAAAGGCGTCATTCAGATAGCGTCGTATAGTGTCAAAGAGCACGGTGAGACAGTAAGGCACCTTGGTCATCTACTGCACCCCGACACACACTCAGTCGTCTTGACTCGCCTTGCCACTGAGACCACATGTGTAGCGGCGAGAGAGTGAGGTTGACGACAACTCTCCCTCACTTTAATTTTCATTGCGCATGTCATGGCTTTCATCATTATCTTTCCGTGCACGAATCGGACTCATCGGACACCTACGAACTCACAAACCAAATTAGACAATTACAATTTGTTTTGGAAATGGTGAGTTGTGAAGACACATGATCGCTTCGGCTAGTCGGTACAGCACCTGTTTATGATGATATGGTACAGTAAGACTATATAAAAACTCGATCGTGAATCAAAAGTGCAGCCATTATATCAGGAAGCTTTCTGCCATGTATGACTCAACGATAGTAAACTGATGAATTCGTTAAAGCCAAACGAACCAAACGAGTATGCGGCTGCGTCTGTGGGTCTCACCAATGGCTCACTAGACAAACCAACCATGCAACAGAAAACCTTAGTAGATGACATGCCTTTATATTGAGGTTATCTTCTTATAGAAGCTTCATGGCACGTCATCTATACAATCCTGTAGTCGTAACCTTCGATAACAGTTACCATGTTGTTCCGACAGGCCGACGTTGTGATTGAACTAGTTACGGGCACGGTGTGGGTGGGCGGAACAACAAAGAAACCTGTCGCAAGGGCCAGAGTTGTGCCCTGATGTCGACGTCTGTTTCGACGGCATTAGACTAGAAACAACATCGAGTCGTATTGCTGCTGGAACAGAGGGCTTATGGGAATTCCCCACATGTTGTGAGGCTAGTTTATAATCAAGAAGAACCAAACGAAAATATGGTCTATGTTTTTTTTTCTTTAGCAAAAACCTTCTCTTCGGAATCCAAGTCGTATCTGTGGTGCTAGTATGAACTCTTCATACAAAGGCGTATTTGCGGTGCTAGTTAGGAACTCTTCATACAAAGTCGTATTTGCGGTGCTAGTTAGGAACTCTTCATACAAAGGCGTATTTGCGGTGCTAGTTAGGAACTCTTCATACAAAGTCGTATCTGTGGTGCTAGTATGAACTCTTCATACAAAGTCGTATCTGTGGTGCTAGTATGAACTCTTCATACAAAGTCGTATCTGTGGTGCTAGTATGAACTCTTCATACAAAGGCGTATTTGCGGTGCTAGTTAGGAACTCTTCATACAAAGGCGTATCTGTGGTGCTAGTATGAACTCTTCATACAAAGTCGTATCTGTGGTGCTAGTTAGGAACTCTTCATACAAAGTCATATCTGTGGTGCTAGTATGAACTCTTCATACAAAGGCGTATCTGTGGTGCTAGTTAGGAACTCTTCATACAAAGTCGTATCTGTGGTGCTAGTATGAACTCTTCATACAAAGTCGTATCTGTGGTGCTAGTTAGGAACTCTTCATACAAAGTCGTATCTGTGGTGCTAGTATGAACTCTTCATACAAAGGCGTATTTGCGGTGCTAGTTAGGAACTCTTCATACAAAGTCGTATCTGTGGTGCTAGTATGAACTCTTCATACAAAGTCATATCTGTGGTGCTAGTTAGGAACTCTTCATACAAAGGCGTATTTGCGGTGCTAGTTAGGAACTCTTCATACAAAGGCGTATTTGCGGTGCTAGTTAGGAACTCTTCATACAAAGGCGTATTTGCGGTGCTAGTTAGGAACTGTTATAAATTACGTTAACATATTTTTGGCAATTTTTGACACGCACCACCACCTCATCCCTTCTTTGTCAACAACTTGTCAAGAATTAAAGAACCCACACTGATTAATTACTTCAACAACTTGTCAAGAATTAAAGAACACACACTGATTAATTACCACACTGATCAACAACTTGTCAAGAATTAAAGAACCCACACTGATTAATTCCTTAAAAAATACTCCCCCCCCCCCCGCCCCACACCATAAAATTCTTTGTGTGTGGTGAAAACGGGAAAAGAAACTGTTCAAAATTGTAGAAATTCTGTTCAAATTCCAACAATGATATTGGTGTATGGCCTATTTAAAAAATGATTCTGTTGACGTCAAGTTTTGTTAACACCCCTACCTCCTTGTTAACAACTGTAAACCAACATAGTGAACCAACATAGAACCGGAACCGTCAGCCGTTATACCCTGAGAGATCTACCGAAGCGGAGATTTGATAACTCATGGACATGTCCGGTGTGCGAAGAGGATAATCAACAGACCTAATACTATTACCTATTACTAACAACTGTCTAACGTTTTCAGAAAGTCCCCTCCCCCCTAATTCCTAATTGTTGACATCATTTTTTTTGATAGCTCCGTTTTTGTCTGTTGTCTGTCTCCAGGTGAATGATGGTTGGTCGTATTCACACTTGCTGTTAAGTGTAGGAGTTGGAGCTTAAGCTACGTTCCAAGGCCAGATGTGTCGCTGTGGTTGCACTTAGTTCATTTTTAATGTTTTCTATCCACTATTTTCTTTTCTACCTTTGGCCTTACGCCCGGATATTCTTTTGTTATATGCTCTTATTGGTATTTGGTTTTGGTTCATTCTCATAAGGTGACTGAACTATTTTCCTTGCTGTCTCTCAATATGTTCAATACATGATATTATACCAACTCTTTCCTAATTTCTTCATTTTTATCTAGTTTAGGAACCATTGCAGTTTTCATCAGACACTTCATTTCCTAGTGTGATCTGGGGTTATGTGTGAAATATCAGTGGCAAGTAGCGTTACCACTGCTGGACTTTTTTCCCAAGTTATTGGCTTTTTCGATCAGACCTTGGGTTATTTTCTCAATACTTTGCTTTTTTTGGACCAATTTCAAACAGAAAAATCTTCATTAAATATGCAATATCTTCATGCGATATCTGGGTGTGTTTTTTGACAGAAGCCTGAGTTTCAGGGAACATGTTGACCACATTATCATAAGGGCAGGCAAAGGCTTAGCAGCAGGAAAGAATAAGGTTATGGCTGCTGCGCAGTGTGAGCAGAGGTTGTTGTTTCTTTTGTACCAGGGTTTGGTTGTGGCTGTGGTGGAATATGCACTGGCAATTCTGACTCTTAGCCAAACTCAGATCGAAAGACTGGATAGAATCCAGAATGCAGCAATGCGTATCATACTGGGATGCACAAGAGACACATCGACAAGAGCTATGCGATACCTACTTGAGTGCCCAACAGCTGAGCACAGATTACAGTTTTGCCGTGCACGGGCGTACCTTCAAATATATGCAGATAAGGAACACCCGTTGCATTCAGAAATACAGAAAGTTAAAGGCAGCAGACTCAAGAGAGGGAGGTCGTGGATGGGACGTGCTGAGGATGTCATACAAAGCGTGTGCATATTGCAGGATGTGGCAGCAGGTGCGGAATGGATAAGTCTACCTACGGATTTCGAAACTTGTTTGAGAGTAGTAATATCACTTAGCAGGGAATGCAGAGAATGGTGTCCCACAGCTGTGGAGAAAGAAGTGCAGGCTTTAGTCAGTGAGAATACCAAAGAGGGAGATGTGATTATATACACTGATGGATCTGTGATTAGACATGTTCGCTATGCTTGGGCCTTCACAGCTCAGTGCGCAGATAAAACAATCAAGGAGGAGAGTGGTGCCTCTGCGGTCACTACGAGTAGTATGACCATGGAGACTATGGCGGTGACCAGGGCATTTGAGTGGCTATGCACACAGAAGGTAACGCAGGTCTGCATCTTGAGTGACTCTATGAGTATGATTAAGAAGGTACAAGTGGGTCTCGTTCGCGAACAGTGGATTGAGGCCTTGAGAAAGGCGAGTCTGAAAGTGGTTGCATTTATTTTCGTGCCGGGACATGTGGGCGTTCGAGGCAATGAAAGAGCGGATCAACTGGCATCATGCGCGATTGTGACACAGGGCGATTGGGCAATGGGTCGCTTGAAGTTTTGAATTCCTTAAGAGATATAACACGCGAGAGTGAGACTAATATGGATGATGATTCCTTTTCAATGGCTAGGATTAAAGATCAGGGATTGAAATGCGGTGTTGCTAGAAGTGAACATTTTTGAGGGCGCAGAAGAATGATGGTCAACCAGCATAGGACCGGTACTGTCAGCAGAAGTGTAATGGCGGATACACTGAAGGAGAGATCGGAGCAACTATGGAAGTGTCCAGTTTGCAGTGATGATGATCCGACGACTAACTAACTAACTACATTCAACTATCTCTAATTGTTCTGCAGTAAGTTCTGTTGACTGTTTTTGTGTGTTACGTTTTAGTTTTTAGTTACTTTCCCACGTTTATTTTCAATTGACTTCATTGATCCTTCTGGATTTAAATAATTGGTGTCGTTCTGAAAGCTAGATAATAGCGATTTATGTAAAATAAGTAGCAATTCTCTCATCACTGAAATGTGTATAAGGCCTATGAATCATGCTTTAAAAATAATAACATTTTATGACTGTGTTGTTTACGGATTTTATAGCATATATCTCGTATAATTATTAAGGATATAATGTATGGAAGGAAATAAAGAATGTAGTGACTCAAGTATTGCGTCCGCCCATGTGTTGCCGGGGCCCGAAAGGGGAGCAAAGAATAGCAACACTGTTTATCTTCCACGCATGTCGTAAAAGGTGACTAAGGAGGTTATGGGATGGAGTTGGCTGTCCCAACCCATATAGGGTAAGTGACCCAAAGCCATGCTAAAGTCGGATGTGTCAGACCGAAAGTCACAGATATCGCAGCACTGCTGTAAACCATGACAACGCATTCCGTTCTCCGGACTACATCCTGCTAATCTACAGAAGCTTCAGAACGAACGCAGAAGAAGAAGTATTGCGTTATCACCATTGAGTCCGTGTAAGAGACGTAAAACAACAAATACATGGTATAAGCAAACATTCTGTAGTGAATGGTTCGAAGACGAATAGCTAAAGGAATGGATACAATCTAATCCTTTCAAACTTTATGTGAGTTAATGACACTTCCACATTCATCAGCATGAGTGGAAAGAATAATTTCACAAGTAAATATGGTGAAACAACACTAACTAATAGATATAAGATCGCATGCTCTGTTACAGTAACAAACCGATTATCCGATTATTGGCAATGCATGCCGTTTAAAGATTTGATTATGAGTGTTACTCTTGGACATCACCAGAAACTCTAATTGCTGATATATATATATATATAAGAATATAAATAACTCAAATATCAGAGGATATCCGACAAAATGGAAGTTCCGCAGTAACCAGACAAATAGAGGTGACAATATATATCTAATATAGTATCAATATACATATAAGAACTTGGCTTATCTTGGCCTATTTTTGTCCTCCGAACTTGGGACTTGTCAAAATGTTTGGTGGTAACGCTGGTGGCAAGTGATCTTATTGATAATACGATAACACGGCAACCAACTTTTCACTTAGAAAAAATTGTGATATCATTGTCACTGTAGTATATGATTTTGTTAATGTTTAATAAATATTAAGCGTTGAGCAGTTAACATTTGATATAGCAAATATAATTGTTATGAGTAGGCATAGGCCTATATATATGAATTTGATTGATTTTGGACTTTGGTGTTGAGTGTCGCTCTTGTTTAAAATTTAAAGTTGTTTACAATTGAAAAATTGAAACGCGGGAGTCAAAGTAAGATGTGTTTGTGTCAGCACTACTGACTACTACAGCAGGCATATATAGTCTATACAGACAGTCTAATGTAAGGTATGTGATGATCCTCTGGGAGTCTTTTTTAGACGCAAATTTGATTTCGTCCACCGTTGTGACATTTGCAGTGTTAGATAAGTTGCATAAAATTATAGATTTTTGTAAATGGGGGTGAAAAGGATTAGAATTAGTTTATACTAGTTTATAGTTTTTTTAGGAGGCAGAAGGGTTAGAATCAGTGTTTAGATTTTTTAAAATTGTGAATTTAAAAAGGCATGACTCCATATGATTTTATAGCACAATGGTGGACACAATCAAATTTTTACTTTAATATGTTTACCCAGACACAAATTTGGTACTACGGTTTAAGTCTTCACTGTGCTATACTATAAATAGCACAATGATAATGTTTTACATTTTTAAGTAGCAGACATCACGGATTTCCGTGTAACACCAATCATCCAATGAAATTATTGAAATTAATGGATGCTGTGACGTCTCATCTCCTGACACAAATGACATCAACTACACTTATAATATTTGCAACTAATTAATTTTTTCATTTATAACTGATCCTAACCCTTACCCCCCATCCCTAATGTGAATACTAATTAATATGCCTTTTCAATTAATATAATAGGCCCCTATACCTTAATTTTAAATACAAATTCTACTAATCACGCTGCAAAGGTTAGGTAATACCTCGAAACGAGAGCAAAGGTCACAGCGAAGGCTTAAACTGTAGTTGTGCCACAAAATTAACTATTAGTTACAATGCTAGAAAGAACAAGTTGACATATCTGATATATTATTACCATCCCATTTCTGTGTCAGGACGTAGTGATCAGCCCAGCATTGTTCTGGTTCAAAATGTTCTGGTATTATAAAATCTATAGGCCTACATTTCTCATAATAATTGATTGAAATGAAACTGAAATCATACATAGACATTAACTATTACGACCTACCATGTACACCGACTTTATCTGGAAAGACATTGATTTCTTTATTATTAAGAACAAATTAAAATTGTAAAGTACGGACATCAAAAAGTACATCTTACTTCAACCTTAATACATCAGCTGTTCTGGCTTTTATTAGGACAATTGTGTATCGTTAATGAATGTCCCTGTTTTTTATTTCCAAAATCCTTTCACCCTGGTCTACATGTTTAATCTTTGAAAATCATTTCCAACTTTCAAGAAATTATAGACATAATTGCAACAGAAAATCAAAATAAGGAGATTTGAATATCAGAAAAAGTGAAGCAATAACGAAGAAGAAATTGTATTCCAAATACAAAAAAATAAATCTTTTATTAGCCTATGCACTAGAGAGTCAAAAAGCACACCCGGATAAGATCTTTTATTGTTAACAACATTATTAATACTTTTGTTTTCAATTGTACATTTTCGTTGTCATTTCATAATGTCATTTCTTGTCATCCAGTAACAAGTAAAATTTCCGTCATTCTCACCTCTCATGATGTATTAATTTGAAATTATTTAACTCTATATTGTATATATTCAACTCTATATTGTATATATTCAACTCTATATTGTATATATTCAACTCTATATTGTATATATTCAACTCTATATTGTATATATTCAACTCTATATTGTATATATTCAACTCTATAATGTATATATTCAACTCTATATTGTATTCACAGATTTATTCAATTCCTTACAATTATGGTGAAAGAAACAGATTCTGAAGATGATGAAATCTGGAACTATAAATCTTCCACAAAAGAAAGAGCACAGCTTAAGAAGCGAGCAAGCATTTCTGGAAGCGGTCCATCTGTGAATCCGAGAAGAAAGTCTCATAGAAAGAATGAACTTCAGAAAAATGAAACACTGTCAGATTCAGGTTAGTATCAGTAGAAAGATCTTTTAAAATGACCTAATACTTGTACTACCATACTAAAGGTTACACCATCTTCCTTGAGTAAGTTCATAATATAAAGTAGGAGCATTGAGGAGTTATAGAAAGAATCCGAACGCATTAGATGCTATCAGGACACTTTCTTATGTCAAAGTTTACTTATTGAAAAGTTTATTTATGTAAAAGTTTACTTATGTAAAAACTTGTTCATTGAACTTTCATTTTGACCAGGGCTACAGATAGGACTGAAAAAACAACCCCTCTTTTTTCACTTGGGGGGGGGGGCGGGATAGGGGTGGTTGGTAATATTTTTGGAAAACTTTCTAGGGAAGTGGTTTATGTTTTCTTAGTTAAAAGTTTACCACTTACCACACGTGGGTTATTTTTGTGGGTGTGGTATTTACCATATTTGTTACTAGTTTCTTATTACTAAATATGTTATATTTTCCTAAAGGGTGTGGGGTTTGAACCCTACAATATCTCCTGCTGTCTGTGAGCTTGATTTTAATACATATTTGTATCCAAAAAAATATTTTATATCCAAAATTTATTTTGTTGAACAAATGTTATTTCATTTTATTCTGTTGTTTCTTCTATTCAACTTTCAAGCTTGTATGTTTCAAACTTGTTTGTTTTAAGCTTGTGTGACTACATGGTACTTGTCTTAGAGAATCACTTTCCCCCTGAGCTGTATCATTCTCTCGTCCTAGAAGAATAACTTTCCCCCTGTGCTGTATTCGTCTCATCCTAGAAGAATCACTTTCTCCTTGAGCTGTATCCTTCTCGTCCTAGAAGAATCACTTTCCCCCTGTGCTGTATTCGTCTCGTCCTAGAAGAATCACTTTCCCCCTGAGCTGTATCATTCGTCCTAGAAGAATCACTTTCCCCCTGTGCTGTATTCGTTTCGTCCTAGAAGAATCACTTTCCCCCTGTGCTGTAATCTTCTCGTCCTAGGAGAATCACTTTCACTGCTACTTGAATGGGATGGTTGACACGTACATCTGCTCTGTGATTTCTTCTTCTTCAGCGTTCATTCTCAAACTCCCGTTGGATCTCTCTTGTAGCAGGACCATGGTCCTATTAGATTTCAAGCAGGATGTAGTCCAGAGAATGGAAATGCGTTGTGTTGCCGTTTTATTTGCACCAACGGCCCGACACATCCGTCTTCGGTCGAGCTCTGTGATTTCAAAATGAAATCTTTTCTAGCAATGAGGGATAGATAGCAAAATACAGGCTAACTCATCAATAACAGTGAGATGCAGGAATGAAAGAACTCTGATAGCAACTAAAGAGTCAACTATTATGATTATGAGACCTGCATTTTTAATATTATTACTACATTCTCCAATATTCTGTTTTCAACAAGTCTTCTAATTTCAAACTATGCTTGTAATGTAACTTTGATTTTGTGTAGTAAGCAATAGAATGTTGGAAATATTCAGAGAATTTTGTTTCATTTAATCTAGATGTAATCTAGATTTGTGTAATCTAGATCTTTCATAACAATCAAATTATGTGTTAAATTAAACATTTTTATACTAGGAATAAAAGCTGTAAAAAAGGATGTGTGAAGGAAACAAAAGATAATTTAATTTATTCGTTATTTTACAGTTTAGTCTTTGTCTTCTCACATCGTGGGATTGCCCTATTAATGCTTGGGTCCAAAATGGCAGCAAAGAATAGTGACACTGTTATCTGCATGATTGTCATAAGAAGTGACAAAGGAGGTTTTAGGGTTGGTGTTAGCTGTTCCATCACATAGCCAGTAGCCCAGAAGCCATGCTGAAATTGGATCTGTTAGGCTGAAAGTCACAGTTATTGTAGCTAAGCTGTAAACCATGACAATGTTTTTTCTTCTCTGGACTACATCCTGCTAATATGCAGGAGTTTGAGAATGAACAGAAAAAGAAGACATCATATACTGATTTTGACAAATGTATAATAATAATTTTTTAAATATTATTTCAGCACAACTGGCAAGTGGCATAGCATCAGATAGTGGAAATAAGAATTTTGCAGCAGATGGCGGAAAGAAAAATTTTGCAGCAGATGGCGGAAAGAAAAATTTTGCAGCAGATGGCGGAAAGAAGAATTTTGCAGCAGATATTATAGATGTGGATTTAGAGACAGAAATTGAGTTTGTCTCATCAAAGGTCGCTGGCAATGGCAAAACCATTAGCAATCAAATTAACCGATGTATTAATTCAGTTAAAAATAAAAACAGGGCTCATGAAAAATCTAGATCCATAACCTACAAAACAACTTCTAAAGTATCACCAAACAAGAAACATTCAAATACTAAAAAAGTGAAAGCTAAAACGACACCTTCAAAAAGTTCAAAATCAACAAAAAGTTTAGTTTCTCCTTCTCGTGAACATTCTATAGCATGTTCTAATATTCACAAATATTTTAGTCCGACAAGTAACAGGAAAACAAAGAGAAAAAGTTCAGAATCTGTAGACAGTCTTTTTGATTTTACTGATGATGATTTGGTGTTTCTGCGGGCAGAAAATACTGGCATCATCTCCATAAAAGGACAAAAAGATAGTGCTGTTACTACTTCATCAAATAATTGCAGTGAAAATACTTTAGAATGCTCGATGAATAATGATACTTTAGAATGCTCTGTGAATAATGATACTTTAGAATGCTCGGTGAATAATGGTACTTTAGAATGCTCGGTGAATAATGGTACTTTAGAATGCTCGGTGAATAATGGTACTTTAGAATGCTCGGTGAATAATGGTACTTTAGAATGCTCGGTGAATAATGATACTTTAGAATGCTCGGTGAATAATGGTACTTTAGAATGCTCGGTGAATAATGGTACTTTAGAATGCTCAATGAATAATGATAGTTTGACTGAAACTTCAGCAGGGCATGAAAATGTGACTACATGTCTACAAAATGGTGTCAAAGTGACGGAAGACATTTCTTTATCTCATATGAAAAATGTTGAAGCAGTCAGATGTAGACAAGACACTGTGGTCATCGATGAAAAACCAGATCATTTAGCAGTTTCTCTCAAAGATGAACAGAACAATCTTGAATTAAAAAATGAAAACAACATTGATGAATGTAGTAGGAAAACTTTAAATCTTGATTGTATTGCATCAGATGGTGGGTTTTTGGTTGACGAAGAGGATTTTAATCCTGAAAACAACATTGAGGGTGATACATGTAAAGGTATGGGTAAACTTCACAGGTCGATTTTATCAAGTGAATGTGAAGGCATCTCCCAGAGTTCAACATCTTTAGAACATGGCAATTTATTAGTAGCTGAAACATTTCTCTCAAATAGACCTAAATTGTTACTAAATCACAACAGAGGTGAAGCATTGACTACACAAAACACCTGTGATGATAAAAGATTTAGTGTTACACAAAATTCAACTTCACCAAACAAACATCCATTGGTGACCGGAGCACAGAAGCAGACATCAATTTTTTCCTTCTTTAAGGCAAAATATGTATCAGGCTCAAAATTGCAGAATAACACATCAAATGTTTCTTCAAATTTGTCTTCTACGAGTTTACTTCGAGCAGTTCCAAAAGTGACAGCCAGACCTAATTTACATACAGGGTGTACAGTCTCGGCAGCAACATCCTTATCATCTACAACTTTTAATTTTAACTCTTTACGAAGGTCAGCCTCAGTTTCAAATGTTGGAAACCAGACTGAGGCAGGAAAGGAAAAGTTGCAGGAGAAAAATGCAAGAATCAGAAAGCAGTGTCCATTCTACAAGAAGATTCCAAGTGAGTCCTTCTTTGAATCAGATTTTAGTTGATATGCTAGAGTATTTGTAAGTAATAATTCCTGATTTATCTATTTACATTTTAGTTGATATGCTAGAGTATTTGTAAGTAATGATTCCTGATTTATCTATATACATTTTAGTTGATATGCTAGAGTATTTGTAAGTAATGATTCCTGATTTATCTATATACATTTTAGTTGATATGCTAGAGTATTTGTAAGTAATGATTCCTGATTTATCTATATACATTTTAGTTGATATGCTAGAGTATTTGTAAGTAATGATTCCTGATTTATCTATATACATTTTAGTTGATATGCTAGAGTATTTGTAAGTAATGATTCCTGATTTATCTATATACATTTTAGTTGATATGCTAGAGTATTTGTAAGTAATAATTCCTGATTTATCTATATACATTTTAGTTGATATGCTAGAGTATTTGTAAGTAATAATTCCTGATTTATCTATATACATTTTAGTTGATATGCTAGAGTATTTGTAAGTAATAATTCCTGATTTATCTATATACATTTTAGTTGATATGCTAGAGTATTTGTAAGTAATAATTCCTGATTTATCTATATACATTTTAGTTGATATGCTAGAGTATTTGTAAGTAATAATTCCTGATTTATCTATATACATTTTAGTTGATATGCTAGAGTATTTGTAAGTAATAATTCCTGATTTATCTATATACATTTTAGTTGATATGCTAGAGTATTTGTAAGTAATAATTCCTGATTTATCTATATACATTTTAGTTGATATGCTAGAGTATTTGTAAGTAATAATTCCTGATTTATCTATATACATTTTTCTTTTCCGATATTTGATTTGTTCATTCATTTGTGTCCATGCCTTGTGGGAGTTTGATCAATATGTCTATTCACGTCTTGAAGTCACATAATTAATTATATGTGCTGTGTGGTCAAAAGTGGTCAACATTTATACCATCAAATGGTTGCAGGCTGTCAGTAATACTCAAAATGGTGGAACATGCTTTCTGCATACACACCGCCACAATCCCCCCTGTGAGTACGAGGCTTCCTCTCAAGGCATTACATTCCGCTGAGAGTTTGGAGTCTTATAGGTTAGAAAGAAAAAGATAACTCAGAAGAAACACTTCTTCTCTACACCCCCTCCATCCCACCCTCCTACCAAATTCATATAGGAAATAAGTGCTTCACCAAGCTCATAGATAAGGTGGACCAAGAAGTGCTTCACCAAGCTCATAGATAAGGTGGACCAAGAAGTGCTTCACCAAAGTCATAGATAAGGTGGACCAACAATAAACACACCCACACCTCCACCCCCAAACACCCCTTTAGAGAATTAGAACATAACTTTTAGCACTAGGAATTTTAGTCAAAAGTTGAGTACCTAGCTCCACCCTTTAAATATTTCTCACAGAAAGGGCATCAAATTTCTCACACAAGAAAGAGGGAATTACCCAGTAAAATAGTTGAATGCCGTTTTAATGGGTTTTTGTGTGTGTGTGTGTGTGGATAAAACCTCTTCTTACTGAAGACGTATCCAAGGCCCTGGCTTCATCGCTCATAATTCCTGGTGATCATAATAAAACGTCTGAGCTGGTTTTTATATCTTCATCGTTCATTCTCAAACTCCCACTGGTTGTCTCTTTTAGCAGGACAATGTTCCTGCTAGATTTCCAGTTCAAGCAGTCCATAGAATGGAAATGCTTTGTGCTGCCGTTTTATTTACGCTAATGGTCAGACACATCCATCTTAAGTGGTTTTTATATATTATTCATCAATGTTCACTGTTGATTGTTATATACCTGAACAATTTTTTTGTACACAGGTACAAGTATCACTGTAGATGCTTTTAGTTATGGAGTGATACCTGGATGTGAGGCTTATGTGCTTACACACTTCCACTATGATCATTACGGCGGTCTTACCAAACGATTTGCTCAGCCTATCTATTGCAGTCAGGTATGTCAGAATTTGCTATTGAGTATATCTGATTTTCTGTATCTATCTGTCTTTAAAAGGTATTTATTTGCTTGCCAATAAATGAAGTTTTGGAGAGGAGATAGGCAATACAGAGTAAAATTTTGTTTATTGAAATGCTACCATTGGAATATTGACAGAGGATGGGTCAAAATTTATGAGAAGAAAAAAGTCCTCTTTTTATTATATATATTCTTAATCTAATTATTTGTATTCATTGTTGTAATTTTAAAACTTAATCTTCTTTTCTTCAGCGTTAATTCTTAAACTCCTGCTGGATCTCTCCTGTAGCAGTACTACTAGGTCTTCAGCAGGATGCAGTCCAGAGAATGGGAATGCGTTGTGTCGCTGTTTTATTTGCGCCAATGGCCCAACGCTCTCGTCTTCGGCGGAAAACTTAATCTAATTATTTGTATTCATTATTGTAATTTTTAAACTTAATCTAATTATTTGTATTCATTATTGTAATTTTTAAACTTAATCTAATTATTTGTATTCATTATTGTAATTTTAAAATTCTTTTTTCTAATAAAAGATCTGCTCCTTACCAGGTGACTGGCAACCTTGTCGAACACCGGTTAGGTGTACACAATAAGTGGATTAACCGTTTGCCAATGTGGAAGCCAATTCAGGTGGCTGGGGTGACCTTGACTTTGATGGAAGCAAATCAGTAAGGCCATACATATTGCATAATTAATGAGTTAATTGTGTGTGTCAGTGAGATGCAAGATGGTGACAAACGGTCAAGCATCCATGATCGTGGTTAGCTTTGAGCGTGGTGACCAGCAGGTACAGGAACTAGTTTTCTTGTACAGCTGATTGACTATACTATCGATATGGTTACAGACGTTCACCATTTAGTCTATTGTCTGTCCAGGTGAATGATGGTTGATCGTATTCACACTTGCCGTTAAGCATAGGGGTGGGAGCTTAAGCTGTCGTTCCAAGGCCAGATGTGTCGCCGAGGTTGCATTTAGTCCATGTTTGTTCAAGGCTATCTACAATAGGAGCTAGAAAGTGAAGACCATTTAGAGAAGTGGTAAAAACAGTGAATATATTAGTTATCAATTAAATTGCTTGCCAAGTCACAACGGACATGTAGTCTTTCTAACGGATGCAAAGTCAGTATTACAGACATTGAAAGATCCAAAGAACATGAGCATGAATGAACTTAGGCCTGCTTACTACACCTCAGCAGTACTACCAAAGAAACAGTACTGCAGTGGATCCCTGGTCAATCAACTGTGGCATACCTGGAAATGAAAGTGCTGATCTGGCAAGGAAATGGGGATCACTAGATAGATAGAAAGTGATAATACGTACTATGAATGTAAGACCGTGTTAAAAGAAGAATATAAGAAAAAGTGGAAGCAGATGCACCCAGCTGCAGAACCAAATGACCCATACCATCAAATGTCACAAAAGGAACAAACCATCATCTTCAGACTACAAACTGGCCACAACAGACTGAGAAGTCACATGTTCCGAAAGCTGAGGATTGGCGAGACAGGCCTGTGGACTGAGCCCAGAGACTGCAGAACACATTCTTCATGCCTGTCAACTCTACGAAGAAGGGAGGGAGAAAATATGGCCTACTGAGACAGCACTACCTCCAGACTTGAGGCGTTCCATGGATGACCTGAAGCAAATCACACAATTCATTGAAGCTATTGGTGCTGTAACCTGATATCTGACTGAAGAACGATGAAGAAGAATATTAGTTACCAATGCTGAAGTTAGATGTCCAGACCATTGGCGCAAATAAAATGATGGCACAACACTGGACATTTTGTTGAATCATTGTTCTGTTATAAGAGAGATATGGTGGGACTGAGAGAACAAACTAAACTTTAAAAAAAATTAATCAAAACATCTAATTGGATCGGTTTGCTTGTAGTTCCTGTTTTGTGGGATTTGAAAAACCAATTTCAGATATTTATTGTAGAATTTTGTCCATTGTATAGTAGTATTCCTGTTGGCACCAGGTGTAATTGGTGGCGCCCAACTCCTTTTTAATCCTTGGCCAAAGACAATCATGGTCATACAACAAGAGACTGTTCCTGTTTTGCCAGGGCCCGAAAGAGGATCAAAGAATAGCAACACTGCTTAAATTCCATGTATGTCTTGAAAGGTAACTAAGGAGATTATGGGGTGTGTCATATAGGGTTTTAGTGATCAAAAAACCATGCTGACATTGAGTGTGTCAGGCCAAAAGGCATAGATAAAGCTGTAAACCATGACATAATGCATTCCATTCTCCAGACTACATCCTACTGATCTGCAGGAGTTTGAGAACGAATGAGAAGACCCCCCTGGAGACTGGACAGGTCAAGGCATTTCCACACTCATCTGTATCTCGAAGATAGATTATTTTGTGTGTTTGCGCATCCAATGTGATGCCCCTTTGACCATAACGGGTGTTCCTTGTTGTATCAAGACTATACCAGCTCTTCTTTTAGTATAATAATTTCTATTGTAGTAACTAATTACAAATTGTTTATGTCTAGCTGTCCCGGGGCAGTTATGATCTTGTTTGAACTGAAAGATGGAAGGAAACTGGTGCATACTGGAGATTTTCGAGCATGCCCAGATATGGAGGAATATCCAATGTTGAAGGAAGTTGTCACATCGGAACTCTACCTGGATACAACGTAAGAAGTTTATTACTTACATCAACAAATTTACCTGTATCATGTGACTGTATTTAAGCCATTTATGTCTTGTCTTATATAGATGGCTCAGATTTAAGTCTCGTCTTATATAGATGGCTCAATCAACAGAGAAACAGATAAGTGTGGATGGAGTTTTGTTGCCTACAAGAATTGCAAAAGGGTGTTTGAAAATAATTGTCTCCCTACTCCAATACAACATTAAGCATAAAAATGGAAATAGAAGTGGTGACTGCGGCATTCAGGTGGTTGATGACTGCAGCATTCAGGTGATTGGTGACTGTGGCATTCAGGTGGTTGGTAACAGAAATATCAACTCACAAAGTGATACTCTCCAACTCCTTGAGCGGAAGATAGAACATGCTGCATGTTAAGAAAAGGTTTTGGCACCTTACAGAATAACTCGGTTGTCTAAAGTATTACATAGATATACTACCCTGGTTATGTGGGGGTCAGATGCAATGAAAGAGCAGACACATTGGTGGGCATTGTTGTGGTTGGTGGCATTGTATTGAAGAGAGATAGAGCTGATCTAATAAAGGCAGCCATTGACTTACTACAGAGTGAAGAAGACAATGCTGGAGATGATAATGTGCACATACAACAAATGACATATATGGGGGTAACCAGGGGTGAGGGGAGAATGTGTGTCCTCTCAAAATTTACTTCACATGATCAACATGTGACTGGACTTTAAGTCTGCATACTCTTGGATGGCTAGAGCCGAGCATTTATGGGAATGTGCCATGCTGCTGGTTTCTAATCACAAAGAATCAGGACATTGATCAACATTGATTCTGCAAAATGTTTGTATTCTTTCATGTGATGGAATATCTGCATACAAGATATTGGGACATACACTCATAGATCTCCACTTTTACATACACTCATAGATCTCCACTTTTACATACACTCATAGATCTCCACTTTTACATACACTCATAGATCTCCACTTTTACATACACTCATAGATCTCCACTTCTACATACACTCATAGATCTCCACTTCTACATACACTCATTGATCTCCTCTAAGTAGTAAGCTTCTTGGTACGAAAGAAAGCTCTGGAAAACTCCCCCATGTATGTAGGAAAAGAGTTTGAAAGCTTGTAGTTTCAGGAAATTAAAACAAACAAATCTATATGCATTGGATTACCAATAAGAATATCATAATGAATTATTATGAGTGCAAGTTATCATCAGTGCACATTGGATCAGTCCATAGTTGCACCATTCCCATCTGAATAAATCCTTAATTTTCAAATTGACATTTTCAGTTCAGTGATGATTTGAAAAATGTTACAGAAGAATCCTCAGAATACCATTAATCAAGAAGATCACCAATAAGTGCATTCTGAAAGAATTGAAAGTAAAAGAAAACTGGCTGAACAACAAGGTGCTCTAGAAAATGACAATATTTTGGCCATATCAAAGGAAATAACAGTTTAGAAAATATTATAATCGAGGGGATGATACCAAGAGCAATGAGAAGAGGTAGGCGAAGAAGATGGACACAAGATATCAAAGATACTTGAACTGACTGCTACAACCTGTCCAGGATATGCCACCTGAGGATGATGATTTGCAAGGTCTGCTCAACAAGTTCCAGGACTTATTCCCCCCCCCCCCAAAAAAAAACAACCAACCAGTAACATGTAGAGAGCATTGCTATTTACTGAGTGCATGGGATGACCATGTGTTAATTTCTGTATACAAATGAAAGTATGTAACTTCCTGCATGAGCTCTCTGGGATCCTGTAAGTGAAGGTGACCTAGTTTTACACTGCATTTAAAAATGGCAGTTAATCTTCATCAAAGCATGTGCATTGATTTCTGTTTTCAGCTGGAAAAATATCCATCTGAAACTTTCTAAACTCTGCAATCAGCTTTCAGAGAGTTCTGATAAGCACAACCAAAACATTTAAGTGGTATTTCTGTTTCAAAAGTGGACACACATAGTTTGAAGATGACATCCGTCAAGGCAGATCATCCATCACCCGCATCTTTTAGTCCATTTGTAATATTAGTATCAGATGAGACTGTTCTTTTAGTCCATTTGTAATATTAGTATCAGATGACACTGTTCTTCTAGTCCATTTGTAATATTAGTATCAGATGACACTGTTCTTCTAGTCCATTTGTAATATTAGTATCAGATGACACTGTTCTTCTAGTCCATTTGTAATATTAGTATCAGATGACACTGTTCTTCTAGTCCATTTGTAATATTAGTATCAGATGACGCTGTTCTTTTAGCAGAAAGTGAACATGAACTACAAAGACTAATAGACCAAGTCAATAAATTAAGTAATGAATATGGACTGGATATAAATATCCAAAATAAAACAAAAACCATGATAATCAGCAAAGACACAGAAGAACAAGAGCTAAACATAAACATACATGGAGAGAAACTACAACAAGTAAAACAGTATCAATATCTTGGACACATAGTCACAAACGATGGCAGATGTGAAACAGAGGTTAAAAGGAGAATAGGAATGGCTAAAAGTACTTTCAATGTCATGAGGAAATTATTAACATCTAAACAAATTGCAAAGTTAAAAATTAGAATTATAAAAAGCTACATCAATTCTATATTAATGTATGGCTCGGAAATATGGACACTAAATAAACAGTTAGAAGACAGAATTGATGCCTTTGAGATGTGGGTATATAGAAGAATAGGGAGAACATCATGGAAAGAGAAGAAAACAAATAAAGAGGTGCTAAATATACTTAATATGAAGAAAGAACTACTAAGAGAAATAAAGATCAGGCAAATAAAATATTTTGGACACATTAAAATATTTTGCACACCTTATTGATGACCTTACTTGAGGGAAAAGTCGAAAGGGAAGCGAGCAAGAGGTAGGCAGAGATTAATGTCACACGATGGACAGGTTAGTCTATCAGAGTGCACCCCAAGACAAGAGACAGGAATGTTGGAGATCCATTGCAGTCAACCTTCGTTGCGGAGACGGCACTTGATGATGATGAAATATTAGTATCATTTTCAATGTTTGTTTTCTGTCCTGAATTTTTGTATTATTGATGCTGGAATAATTTCTTTAGTTGTAAGCAGCAGCTCTTGACAGCCACAGCCTTTCTGACAAAAGCACGGGTTCTTCTAAGTTCTGTAACTGGGGTGACACTTGAGCATGTATAAGGTCTCGAAGGCATGAAGATGTAAGAGGGGGTTATGGATGAACGTTTAGTCTCCGATGGGAGACATTCCAGTGGGCCAGTGTCCCATGATTACCATGTCCTTCCAGGAGCAAAGAACATACATCTGGCCAACTAACTCATCATGCTTCTGTCAGATTTGATGACACATCTAACATTCCCCATCCGTTTGAAGTCTGCCAGAAGGATAACTGTGCCATAGCAACAGGCCTGCATCACTTCATCATCCATGGGGGATTATTTGATAGAAGACAAAAGTAAGAAATTGAGACAAGATGTGACTATGATAATTTGTTCACAGGTGACATGTCAGCCTATCCCCCAACTTTACTTGGTCACCTACTGTGGCATGCATGGAAATAAGACAGTTGCCATATTCTTTGTACCTTGAGGTCCAAGTCCTGGTTGCCATACAGGTTTTTGCTTTCTGGATATAGACCTTATGGTTGAATATTGGTTTAGTCTGTCTTTTACCTTGTGTTCTATATGTTTTGGAACCATTTAGTCTGTTCTTAATAAGACTTCACTGTTTTCTATATGTTTTGGTACCATTTAGTCTGTTTGTTCTTAATAAGACTTCACCACCATGTGTTTCTTGAAAGTAAACCGATCTTTACCAAATGTCAGTTTACTTGGAATACTTGACCAAATGTCATTTCAGGTACTGCAATCCATCATACACTTTTCCAACCCAGAGTGAGGTTATCAACTGTGCTGTGTCCCTTTCCCTGGCGTATGTGTCGGAGAACCCACATACACTGATTGTGTGTGGGACATACACAATAGGAAAGGAGAAAATATTTGCAGGTGAGCTATCAGTGTTGCTTCAAAATATATGCGCCTGTAAATAGCTCACAAATGTCATTCATACTCTAGCCTGTTGCACCCATGCTGTAAATACATCACAGATGTCATTCATACTCTAGCTTGTTGCACCCATGAGACAACAGACAATTCATTTAGCCATCATTTTACCGCCTCCTGGGTAGATTTCTGAAATACACAATGTAATAGGTTTCTCGTACATATTAACCAAATTGAAGTCATAAATACCAGGCCAAGAGACACACCAGTAACCATGGTACCATTCAACCTGCTAAGATAATATGTCTACATAACAACCTGCTAAGATAATATGTCTACATAACAACCTGCTAAGATAATATTTCTACATAACAACCTGCTAAGATAATATTTCTACATAACAACCTGCTAAGATAATATGTCTACATAACAACCTGCTAAGATAATATTTCTACATAACAACCTGCTAAGATAATATTTCTACATAACAACCTGCTAAGATAATATTTCTACATAACAACCTGCTAAGATAATATTTCTACATAACAACCTGCTAAGATAATATTTCTACATAACAACCTGCTAAGATAATATTTCTACATAACAACCTGCTAAGATAATATTTCTACATAACAACCTGCTAAGATAATATTTCTACATAACAACCTGCTAAGATAATATTTCTACATAACAACCTGCTAAGATAATATTTCTACATAACAACCTGCTAAGATAATATTTCTACATAACAACCTGCTAAGATAATATTTCTACATAACAACCTGCTAAGATAATATTTCTACATAACAACCTGCTAAGATAATATTTCTACATAACAACCTGCTAAGATAATATTTCTACATAACAACCTGCTAAGATCATATTTCTACATAACAACCTGCTAAGATCATATTTCTACATAACAACTGAAGAAGAAGAAAAAGGATATTACCATTGAAGTAAAAGTTTGGATGTAATAACAGTCTATCTATCTATACACCATGGCTCTTGTTCGTCTTGCAGCATCAGGGGTAGAAGAGTTCTCTGGAGATGGCCTTCTTGTGTGCTGTTTGTAAGCTTGTTCCTGTGGCTTCTTTGATTTCTGTAGTCCATCTTTTACATGGTCTGCCTCTGATTTTATAGCTGTGATGACTATGTGCCATGGCCATTTGTGACATGCTATATGTCGGTAGTCTGGAAGCGTGTGAAAACAACTTTATCTGTTGTCATTTGATGTGTTCCAATATTGGTATTGTTTTGGTTATCTGTCTGATGTTATCGTTTCAGATTCTATCTCTTAATGACACTCCGAGTATTCTTCGTAGACATGTCATTTCTGCTGTCACTATTTTTATTTTATTTTGTGCTGTCATTGTCCAGGTTTGGTATTAGTAGCACAGTGATGGAATAATAATAGTCTTGCATAATTAAACTTTTGTGTTTATGTTTACATTTTTGTTCTAAAATAAAATACGTCATCTGTCCTAGGATCTGGTATGTTTTTTTGCATCTATTTTGTATCTCTTTACTGTTTTTCCCTTCACTCGATATAATGTTTCCTAAGTAATTGAACACCTTTACCTGCTAAAGTGTTTATTATCAATGGAGATAGTGATATTTCTTTCTTTCGTTGCTATTGGCATTATTTTGGCCTTTTCAATATTAAAGATGTGGTCGATATATGTTATGAAAAGTAGAGGGGATAGGACTCACCCATAGTGAACTCCTGATTGAATTTGGAACTTATTGGACACTCCTGTATTTGTTCTTACTTCACATTGGCTATTAGTATAAATGGCCTTGCATATATTGATTAAATGTTCTGGTACTCCATATATTGATAGTGTTTTCTACAGCTGTTGTCTGTCTTCTCTGTCGTAGACCTTTTCTTGTCTGTCTTCTCTGTCGTAGACCTTTTCTTGTCTGTCTTCTCTGTCGTAGACCTTTTCTTGTCTGTCTTCTCTGTCGTAGACCTTTTCTTGTCTGTCTTCTCTGTCGTAGACCTTTTCTTGTCTGTCTTCTCTGTCGTAGACCTTTTCTTGTCTGTCTTCTCTGTCGTAGACCTTTTCTTCTCTGTCGTAGACCTTTTCTTGTCTGTCTTCTCTGTCGTAGACCTTTTCTTCTCTGTCGTAGACCTTTTCTTCTCTGTCGTAGACCTTTTCTTCTCTGTCGTAGACCTTTTCTTCTCTGTCGTAGACCTTTTCTTCTCTGTCGTAGACCTTTTCTTCTCTGTCGTAGACCTTTTCTTCTCTGTCGTAGACCTTTTCTTGTCTGTCTTCTCTGTCGTAGACCTTTTCTTCTCTGTCGTAGACCTTTTCTTGTCTGTCTTCTCTGTCGTAGACCTTTTCTTCTCTGTCGTAGACCTTTTCTTCTCTGTCGTAGACCTTTTCTTCTCTGTCGTAGACCTTTTCTTCTCTGTCGTAGACCTTTTCTTCTCTGTCGTAGACCTTTACTTCTCTGTCGTAGACCTTTTCTTCTCTGTCGTAGACCTTTTCTTCTCTGTCGTAGACCTTTTCTTGTCTGTCTTCTCTGTCGTAGACCTTTTCTTCTCTGTCGTAGACCTTTTCTTCTCTGTCGTAGACCTTTTCTTGTCTGTCTTCTCTGTCGTAGACCTTTTCTTCTCTGTCGTAGACCTTTTCTTGTCTGTCTTCTCTGTCGTAGACCTTTTCTTCTCTGTCGTAGACCTTTTCTTCTCTGTCGTAGACCTTTTCTTCTCTGTCGTAGACCTTTTCTTGTCTGTCTTCTCTGTCGTAGACCTTTTCTTGTCTGTCGTAGACCTTTTCTTGTCTGTCTTCTCTGTCGTAGACCTTTTCTCTGTCGTAGACCTTTTCTTCTCTGTCGTAGACCTTTTCTTGTCTGTCGTAGACCTTTTCTTGTCTGTCTTCTCTGTCGTAGACCTTTTCTTCTCTGTCGTAGACCTTTTCTTGGCGACAAATACAATGTATAATTCTTAGTTTTCTAAGTGTAAAGATAGCATCTGTACAGCTTTTGTTCTTACAGAAGCCGATTTGGGTGTTTTTAAGTTGTATTTCAATTTATGATCGTAATCGTTGTTCAAATGTTTTGGTAAAAATTCTCCCTGTGTGGCTTAGTGAAGATATCCCTCTGTATTTTGTGCAATCTCTCTTACTGCCTTTTTTTCTTCCATATGGGAATGCTTGTCATGTTTCTCCAATCTTTTGGTGTTTCTTCAATATTACATTGAAAAATCTGTGTGGCCATTTTTTCCCGTGCTCTGCTGCTGCTTTGATAAGTTCTGTTTGTATGTTATCAGAGCCTGCTGCTGTGTTGATTGGTATATCTGTATAAATTATAAATTTATATTAGTATATTTGGTTCAAGGTTTAATGTTTTAATGTTTATTGTTGTGGTTTCTTCTTCATCTAGTAGTTCTTTGA
The DNA here is from genome assembly GCA_034231615.1 of Meghimatium bilineatum. Lineage (NCBI taxonomy): Eukaryota > Metazoa > Mollusca > Gastropoda > Stylommatophora > Philomycidae > Meghimatium > Meghimatium bilineatum. The sequence continues at coordinate 117,469,060 of CM067299.1, read as the reverse complement.
AATATTGTTGCCAACTTTCCATTATTTGCTTCGGTTCTTTTAGGGCATTACCATTTTCGTCATTTATTATTTTTATAGGTTCATAAAATAGGTTCACCTTTTTTTTTTTTTTACACTGGAACACTGAGAACTACTACCAGATCTAGAGTCTGACCGAAAGATATCCAATGTGCCCACTATCTTGACAGTATGCCCTGTCATAATGCAGTCGATTTAATAATATAGTGGATGTAATAATACAGTGGATATAATAATACAGTGGATATAATAATACAGTGGATATAATAATACAGTGGATGTAATAATACAGTGGATGTAATAATACAGTGGATGTAATAATACAGTGGATGTAATAATACAGTGGATGTAATAATACAGTGCAGGACATAGATTCGTTTCCAAGAATATATTTTGTACAATATTATTATATACATATATATTGAGGAGCGCGGTAGCCTAGTGGATAGTGAGCTTGCTTGCTATCACCTGGTTACAGCGTGCCGGGTTGGAAACCACATCCGGACATTAAAAAAAATCCGGGTTGTGATTTCTCACTTGACACGACCACTCCTCCAGTCGACTCAGCTGTAAATGAGTACCTGACGCATGAGTTAGGGAAGGTAAAAAACAGCAAGGAAGGGAACTGGCCACCCCACCTAATAGTTGCTGCGGCTTAGTACATGAAGAGTTATCTTCATCCCCGACGGCAGATGCCATGGGACCTACCTTTACCTTTTTACATATATATTGTATTATACAACCCTCAGCAATTGCCAAAGCAATCAATAGCAAGATTTGTGTCACAAAGGACAAAAAGAAAGTTCTGGACTGCCTTGATGACAAAGAGCTTCAATCTAGAGTAACTTTAGACTGGGCTAAAGGACAAGTTCATGTGTTACCAATGGGCAAGCTGAACCAAAAAGTGAGTAGAATAAAAGTAAAGTTATCCTTTTTTCCAAATGATTAAGGGATGTTTGTTTGTCATGATCCCCAGGAATTGCGAGCAGCTTGCTCTTACTATGTGCATTGGGGTGGTTTCTCTGATTTTTCTTTCATACTCAGGAGACCTTAGAGTACCATCTTCCTAATTTGCACACATACAACATGTACAGTTTAACAATCATGGGAACAGAATATAACCATTGGTCAATGAAAAAAATCAAGTTTGAACATGTATGATTGTTTGAACATGTATGATAGTTTGAACATGTATGATAGTTTGAACATGTATGATTGTTTGAACATGTATGATTGTTTGAACATGTATGATTGTTTGAACATGTATGATAGTTTGAACATGTGTGATAGTTTGAACATGTATGATAGTTTGAACATGTACGATAGTTTGAACATGTACGATAGTTTGAACATGTATGATTGTTTGAACATGTATGATAGTTTGAACATACATGATTTCAGCAATCATGATAGTTTGAACATACATGATAGTTTACTGATGTTGTCATTTCATTGTTTTGTCCATATGTATAAATTCATTGATAATTGTACAAGTCTAAGATTTGTTTGATTTGAACTCTGCTACTTGCTTGCATTTTTCAGGCATTGTTTGAACATCACGCATGTCACCCACAATTTCAGGCGGTCCTTGCATTTGAACCTACTGGTTGGACCTACAGTAATAAGTTCTCACTAGATAATCTCAGTCCTAAGTGGAATAGAAATGGAGTCACTCTTTATGGTAAACAAAAAAAGAACTCTTTTGGTAAAGTTAGTTTCTTTTGACTTTGTATGCTTCGATGAATTTGAACTAGGTTGATTACTGTGTATTTCCAAGTATAAGCAGAGAATTTGTGTAATTTTGCTATTGATGTAGGGTTTTTAGCTTATATGTGAGCACGGTAAAAACATTTAAAAATAATCAACCGTAACACAGAATATAGTCAAATAGACATATAGGTAACAGAAAAAACTTACCGATGCCAAAATCATTCAAATTCAGGATAAATATCAGTTCCATGACAAAAATATTCCCAGACAAAATATGACATCGGGCTGACATTTTAAACTCCTTACAAGAAACAACACAGGTAAATGAAATTAATTCCGTAACCACATCCAGAATAAGGGAACGTCCAGAATAAGGGAACGGCTTGAAATGCGCATTGCAAGAAATGAAGGCTATTTTGGAATATCTGCGATTTTCCTGCATCATTTCTGAAACAAGACAGCAGCAGATGTGCCTACATATCTAGTAGCAATTGATTTTGTGTGCAATTTCTCATGAATACATACTATACTGTTACATAATGTATTTTTTGCATATATTTTGATAGTTTTTCTGTTTTTCTTGTATAGGTCTTCCATACAGTGAACACAGCAGTTATCTGGAGTTGAAAAGTTTCATTCAGTTTCTCCGTCCTAAGAAAATCATACCCACTGTCAATAATGGAAATCCTGCAGCCCGCAAAGAAATGGAAGATACATTTTCACAGTGGATGCGGGAAAGTAGGGACTGTTCAAAAACATTTAGTGTATCATCACAGCAAAGAAAAATGAGTTCCTGGATGTCTTGACATGATGGTTTAACAAAGAGTGAAAACTCGCAGCTCTAGACAAAAGGAAATTTAACATGAATATTTTCCATGTAGATATTCAGTCAAGTTTTTCACATTCTGTTTCATTTCTCTTTGCTACTAGATATCCTTCAATTGTTAGTTAACACTTTGCTCACCAGCAATCCAGAGTGTACTTGTCCGCCATTACCGAGGGTGCATGAAAAATTTTATACATTTACATCGGCGTCTTTAAAAATACGTATAAAATCGATCTAGCACAAGAAAGCCTTGAAACTTTTTTATGTGTTGTAACGACTGTTTGCACTTTCTGAATGAATTTGAAAGCTTCAGAGTTATTTCAAGTGCAAAATGCTACTTATCATAATGCTAGGCCAACAGATTGGGGTGCAAATGGAAAAATTCTAAGTAGAGCATATACAGGTTACGTAAGACCAGCTTTGGAATATGGAATGTCAACATGGGGGACTGCAGCCAAGAGTAACACTCAAAAGATCTCAAAGATACAAAACCGCAATCTCAGAATTATAACAGGAGGTATGAATACTACCCCAATCACAGAAATGGAAACATGCACAGGTTTGCCATCAATGGAAGAAATGAAAAAATCCTCACACACTATGCAAAGTTCAAATGTTTGGAGAGTCATCAAATGAACCAAAGACTAAGCAGACCTACAAAAGAGCGACTTAAAAGAGGTAGCTTTCTACACTCCGCTAAACAGCTCCAGAAATCACTCACAGATACAGACCTACAAAACCTAAAACCACTAAACACTTTTAACACATACCCAACATGGGACAAGAAAAACTTCCCAAGAATTATGGACAATATACCAAGCATTATTTCGAAAACAGAAACTACTATACAAGTACTAAAGGAGACATCTAAGAATCACATACAGAAAGCATACCCAAAGTATATATGGACACATGTATATACAGATGGATCAGCAAAAGAGGCAGTATTAGATGGATGATCAGGAATATATATAGTAACACCAGATGGGAAAGAAATAGAGAAATCCATACCCACAGGCAAACATTCCACAAATTTCAAAGCAGAAATGGAAGCCATAATAGAGGCAGCCAAAATGCTCATGAATTGCTTGCCGAGTCACAACAAACATGTAGTATTTCTAATGGATGCAAAATCAGTATTGCAGGCATTGAAAGATCCAAAGAACATGAGCATGAATGAACTTACTACACCTCAGCAGTACCACCAAAGAAACAGTACTGCAGTGGATCCCAGGTCACTGTGGCATACCTGGAAATGAAAAAGCTGATCTCCTGGCAAGGAAAGGGGGATCACTGGAACAAATAGAAAATAATAATACGTACTATGAAAGTAAGACCATGTTAAAAGCAGAATATAAGAAAAAGTGGAAGCAAATGCACCCAACTGCAGAACCAAATGACCCCTACCACCAAATGTCACGCAAGGAACAAACCATCTTCAGACTACGAACTGGTCACAACCATCATTTTCAGACTACGAACTGGTCACAACAGACTGAGAAGTCACATGTTCCAAAAGCTGAAGATTGGTGAGACAGGTCACAAACCTGTGCAACTGTGAACTGAGCCCAGAGACTGCAGAACACATTCTTCATGCCTGTCAACTCTATCAAGAAGAGAGGGAGAAAATATGCCTACTGAGACGGCACTGCTTCCAGACTTGAACCGGTGTCTGACCATTTGGTTATTTATGCTTGAAGGGTTCCATGGATGACCTGAAGCGAATCACACAATTCATTGAAGCTATTGATTGGTGCTGTAACCTGATATCTGACTGAAGAACGATGAAGAAGAAGAAGAATAATGCCAGGCCTAGATTGACATTAATTTCTATATATTATACAATATTTCCTTTGAAATCTCCGATATTTCTTGATAAAAACTCACTTACTAGGTCTATATCGTCATTCCCGACATGCTGCTATTTTTACAGAACATAATTTCCCGGAAACACTATTTTTAGCACATTATGGTAATGGATATTCCCATTTTTCTGATCTATCATAGCACATTCGACTAGCGTCGAAATTGGTCAGCAAAGTGTTAACTAGCTTCTCTTTGCTACTAGACATCCTTCAATTGTTAGTTAACTAGCTTTCTACATACAAGGCTCAAATTTTCAGTTCGACTGGAAATGTTTTAAAATCGCCAACAGTTTGTAGGTTGACAAGAAATGGGTACCAGAACTTCTGGATAATTGAAAGCGGCGGTTTATCTTGACTAAACATCCTTTGGTATGCAGTTGGTCAATTAAAAATACCTGCCTAACACTGTATGCGCTAATATGCCTGTATGGTGTAGAAACGGGAAACTTGACTTTGATTATACATCTTTTGACTTATTTTTACTATAGATTATGTTACTCATCATCAGTTACTCTAATCTTAGTTACTCATCATCAATTACTCTAATCTTAGTTACTCATCATCAATTACTCTAATCTTAGTTACTCATCATCAATTACTCTAATATTAGTTAATCATCATAAATTACTCTAATATTAATCATCATAAATTACTCTAATATTAGTTAATCATCATAAATTACTCTAATCTTAGTTAATCATCATAAATTACTCTATTAGTTAAGCATATCAATTACTCCATTATTAGTTACGCATTATCAATTACTCTAATCTTAGTTACGCATTATCAATTACTCTAATCTTAGTTACGCATTATCAATTACTCTAAACTTAGTTACTCATTATCAATTACTATAATCTTAGTTACTCATCATCAATTACTCTAATATTAGTTACTCATTATCAATTACTCAAATAATAGTTACGCATTATCAATTACTCTAATCTTATTTACGCATTATCAATTACTCTAATCTTAGTTACGCATTATCAATTACTCTAATCTTAGTTACGCATTATCAATTACTATAATCTTAGTTACTCATTATCAATTACTATAATCTTAGTTACTCATTATCAATTACTCTAATATTAGTTACTCATTATCAATTACTCAAATAATAGTTACGCATTATCAATTACTCTAATCTTAGTTACGCATTATCAATTACTCTAATCTTAGTTACGCATTATCAATTACTCTAATCTTAGTTACGCATTATCAATTACTATAATCTTAGTTACTCATTATCAATTACTATAATCTTAGTTACTCATCATCAATTACTCTAATATTAGTTACTCATTATCAATTACTCAAATAATAGTTACGCATTATCAATTACTCTAATCTTAGTTACGCATTATCAATTACTCTAAACTTAGTTACTCATTATCAATTACTCTAAACTTAGTTACTCATTATCAATTACTCTAAACTTAGTTACTCATTATCAATTACTCTAAACTTAGTTACTCATTATCAATTACTCTAATATTAGTTACTCATCATCAGTTACTGTAATCTTAGTTACTCATCAGTTAGAAAGTGAAAGGTAGACTAAAAATAAGAGTCATGGATGGTGTGTACGCAGGATGTCATACAAAGTGTACGCATGTTGGAAGATGTAGCAGCAGGTGCGGAATTGTGTACAAGATTGACTTTGTACAACAGCGGCTTAAGGTAGTGGAGTGATCAAAGTTGTGTTAGTGAACAGTGGCTTAAGGTAGTGGAGTGATCAAAGTTGTGTTAGTGAACAGTGGCTTAAGGTAGTGGAGTGATCAAAGATGTGTTAGTGAACAGTGGCTTAAGATAGTGGAGTGATCAAAGTTGTGTTAGTGAACAGTGGCTTAAGGTAGTGGAGTGATCAAAGTTGTGTTAGTGAACAGTGGCTTAAGGTAGTGGATTGATCAAAGTTGTGTTAGTGAACAGTGGCTTAAGGTAGTGGAGTGATCAAAGTTGTGTTAGTGAACAGTGGCTTAAGGTAGTGGAGTGATCAAAGTTGGAATGTGTCACATTGATTTTGTGCCTGATCATGTAAGTATTCAAAGTAATGAGAGAGTAGATCGGTTGTGCCTGATCTTGTAAGTATTGAAAGGAATGAGAGAGTAGATCGGTTGTGCCTGATCTTGTAAGTATTGAAAGGAATGAGAGAGTAGATAGGTTGTGCCTGATCTTGTAAGTATTGAAAGGAATGAGAGAGTAGATCGGTTGTGCCTGATCTTGTAAGTATTGAAAGGAATGAGAGAGTAGATCGGTTGTGCCTGATCTTGTAAGTATTGAAAGGAATGAGAGAGTAGATCGGTTGTGCTGAGTCACAGTAGAAAAATGGATCGGGCTGACATTTTGAACTCCTTACAAGAAACAACACAGACAAATGAAATTAATTCCGTAACCATGTCCAGAATAAGGGAATGGCTTGAAATGTACATTGCCAGAAATGATGGCCACTTTGGACTTGTCAACCAACAGAGAACCAGAACTGTCATCCTTGTGTAATGGTGGATACACGCAGTGTCATTATTTTTACTGTTTGTTTTGTATTTTATTGAAAATTACCTTAAGGTTGAAACTTTCTTGTATACTGTTATTTGTATGTATTCGTACCCGTACTGGGTAGTCTGTGCGTTCTTTGTAAAGCTGATCGAGCTTGTGTTTTAATTCAGTATTCAGAGAAATGCCAGTCTGGAGCTGAGAATAAAACTACTGCCTCACACAGGGAACAATAGTCACAAACTTGTACTTTCTCAGGGTTGTATTCTCCTCTTCACTTCATTCCTTACTCTTTCACCCATTCACAATATATACGGTTCAGAAATGCAACATTATTGTAGTTCTAATGGACACTAAATTTTATTTTACGGAATCAATGTTTCAACCTTGGCATGAAGAACCTTTCAGACTTTAACAATGAAATCATGTTCATTAAATTTATTATGGACTTTTATTATTTGTGACTGATACCTCCATTTCAGCAAAGCAAATGGCCTCCTCTGACCTCTATCAGAGAATGACATCTTGACATGGATCCAATTAGCAGTTGGATCTGTTGTTGTGGGACGGTTGTCCACTCTTTCCGCAGTGCAAGAGACAACTATCGTAGATAGGCTGGAGCCACTTCTCGCTGGTGGGGTCGTCTGTCAAGTTCATCCTATAATTGTTATATGTGGTTGATGTCTGATGACATGGCTAACCAAGGAATGGTCTGGACGTTGTTGTCAGTGAGGAACTGGGTAGTGCGTTGTGCCACATGACATCGAGCGTTATCCTGCTGAAAAATCAACCCCTGTGAAGCCAAAATTGGGAGAATGTGAGGATAAACAATTTCAGCAACGCATCGTTCGACATTCAGGTGCCTTCAGTTTGCACCAGGTAACTTCTTCCCATGAAGTTGATCTCTCCCCACATCATTACACATCCATCACCATATGGAGGAGCCTCATCAACTATCAACGCTGTTTTTGGCGTAGAGCTCACAGACTCTGCAGTAAATTCTTCTGTCTATTGTTTCGCTGGAGCCCAAAAAATGATTAATCACTAAACCAAACCCATCGCTAGTCATTCCCAACAGTCCATTCATGATACTCGTCATCCACAGCAGTTGGTTCTAGTGATGCTGGTCCGTAAGAATAGGACCTCTGTAGGGTCTTCTAGACCAAAAACCAGCATCCGTGCAGCCGGTTCCGGACCGATAGATCTGAAATTTGACACGCTGCTGGCATTGACTGAACTATGGAGGATGCATGAACAAATCGATTCGTGAGGTGACACTGCTGCATGAAGCGGTATTTAGCAGGAGTTGTGACTCTGGATCTTCCATTGCGCGACCGGTCTGCCACTGAGCCCATTTATTGAAATCGCCTTCAAAGATGACTAATGGTGCTTCTAACCACATTAAATTATCTGGCCAATACGCTTTCTGATTGCCTAGCCTGTAAGTGTCCAATAATGATGTATCATTGTTCTGTAGTGAGATGCACGATACTTGCACATTGAATTTTCAACTGAACTTATTTGAGGGCCATCAATCTTTTATAGACATTCAATAATATGGTCAGAGAGTTTTGTGTTTAATAAGTTTCATGGGATTCTCATAAACCAATCACGCGTTATTGCCAAAGATGTTTTGACCTTGACTTCTCATGACCTCACCGATCATGAGGTGAGTACAATTCAGGTAACCACAAGAAGTTAATGAACACATGGTCACAGTCGATAGGTTGAATGATGTCCAATCAGTGAATATCTTTTATTAAAGTAACTCCAAAAAAGTTGCTTTTATTTATTTTTTTAAACAATATATTAACCAGATAAAGATCATCTGGAGGCTTGACATTGAAGATCATCTGGAGACTTGACATTGAAGATCATCTGGAGAATTGACATTGAAGATCATCTGTTGGCTTGACATTGAAGATCATCTGGTGGCTTGACATTGAAGATCATCTGGAGTCTTGACATTGAAGATCATCTGGTGGCTTGACATTGAAGATCATCTGGAAACTTGACATTGAAGATCATCTGGTGGCTTGACATTGAAGATCATCTGGTGGCTTGACATTGAAGATCATCTGGTGACTTGACATTGAAGATCATCTGAAAACGACATTGAAGATCATCTGGAAACTTGATATTGGAGATCATCTGGAGGCTTGACATTGAAGATCATCTGGTGTCTTGACATTGAAGATCATCTGGTGGCTTGACATTGAAGATCATCTGGAGGCTTGACATTGAAGATCATCTGAAAACGACATTGAAGATCATCTGGAGACTTGACATTGAAGATCATCTGAAAACAACATTGAAGATCATCTGGAGACTTGACATTGAAGATCATCTGGAGACTTGACATTGAAGATCATCTGATTACGACATTGAAGATCATCTGGAAACTTGATATTGGAGATCATCTGGAAACTTGATATTGGAGATCATCTGGAGGCTTGACATTGAAGATCATCTGGAGACTTGACATTGAAGATCATGTGGAGGCTTGACATTGAAGATCATCTGGAGTCTTGACATTAAAGATCATCTGGAGGCTTGACATTGAAGATCATCTGGAGGCTTGACATTGAAGATCATCTGGAGGCTTGACATTGAAGATCATCTGGAGACTTGACATTGAAGATCATCTGGAGACTTGACATTGAAGATCATCTGGTGGCTTGACATTGAAGATCATCTGGAGACTTGACATTGAAGATCATCTGAAAACTTGACATTGAAGATCATCTGGTGACTTGACATTGAAGATCATCTGGTGGCTTGACATTGAAGATCATCTGGTGGCTTGACATTGAAGATCATCTGGTGGCTTGACATTGAAGATCATCTGGTGTCTTGACATTGAAGATCATCTGGTGGCTTGACATTGAAGATCATCTGGTGGCTTGACATTGAAGATCATCTGGAGTCTTGACATTGAAGATCATCTGAAAACGACATTGAAGATCATCTGGAAACTTGATATTGGAGATCATCTGGAGGCTTGATATTGAAGATCATCTGGAGACTTGACATTGAAGATCATCTGGAGGCTTGACATTGAAGATCATCTGAAAACGACATTAAAGATCATCTGGAAACTTGATATTGAAGATCATCTGGAAACTTGACATTGAAGATCATCTGGAGGCTTGATATTGAAGATCATCTGGAGACTTGACATTGAAGATCATCTGAAAACGACATTGAAGATCATCTGGAAACTTGATATTGGAGATCATCTGGAAATTTTACATTGGAGATCATCTGGAGACTTGATATTGAAAGTTGGCAGCAATGGATCTCTAACTTGTCTCTGAACAAACTATAGACTGTCCATCTCATGTTATTGATCCACTCATATCTTTGACTTCCTCATCCACTTCTGCGTTCGTTTTAGCATTCCTGCAAATTAGCACACTCTAGTCTGGAAAAAAAAGAAAATGTTATGGTTTTCAGCTTTGCTGCGATATCTGCATTTTTTAGCTTGTCTCATCCAAGACTTCAGCATGGCATCTAGGTCACTTTTACCCTATTTGGAATGGGACCAACTCCACCTCTAAATCTTAGTCACCATTTATGACATGTATGGAAAGGAAATAGTGTTACTATTCTTTGCGTCCCAGAAACCACCAGTTGTGGCTCATCTTCTAAACTTCACTTTATCTTCCGGTCTGATTTTCAGGCAAACTTTTCTATGTAAGCAAAATATCAGGCAAACTATCCGTCTTTTCTATGTGAGCAATATATCAGGCAAACTATCCCTGTCTTTTCTATGTGAGCAAAATATCTTCTCTTGTATTTATTTCTTACGATGCGTCTGTTTCTAATGTATTCAAAACTTGTTTATGTGAGGTTTTATAAAGACTACTATATTGTTTTGAGTAATATATGAAGCTTAATGTTTAATCTATGGTTTGCCATTTGGTTTCCATCGGGATAGATATGTGTTTCAAAATTGGTGTACGTCATAATTTACGTAGTTGGCTTTTTGAATTCTTGTCTCATTCTTCCGCCAGCTGTAAAAATGCTCCCAGGATATTTAAATTCCCGCACTTGTTTCAATAGTTGATCATTTATTTGCCTATTGACATTAGTTCTGGTTTTTTTTCTGTGTTAATCTTCATGTTGTGATTGAGGCCGCTTTCATTGAGTAGGTTTATACGATCTTGCAGCTCTTAACTTGAACTGTGGAGTAGGTTTATACGATCTTGCAGCTCTTCACTTGAACTGTGGAGTAGGTTTATACGATCTTGCAGCTCTTCACTTGAACTGTGGAGTAGGTTTATACGATCTTGCAGCTCTTAACTTGAACTGTGGAGTAGGTTTATGTGATCTTGCAGCTCTTCACTTGAACTGTGGAGTAGGTTTATGTGATCTTGCAGCTCTTCACTTGAACTGTGGAGTAGGTTTATACGATCTTGCAGCTCTTCACTTGAACTGTGGAGTAGGTTTATACGATCTTGCAGCTCTTCACTTGAACTGTGGAGTAGGTTTATACGATCTTGCAGCTCTTCACTTGAACTGTGGAGTAGGTTTATGTGATCTTGCAGCTCTTCACTTGAACTGTGGAGTAGGTTTATGTGATCTTGCAGCTCTTCACTTGAACTGTGGAGTAGGTTTATGTGATCTTGCAGCTCTTCACTTGAACTGTGGAGTAGGTTTATGTGATCTTGCAGCTCTTCACTTGAACTGTGGAGTAGGTTTATGTGATCTTGCAGCTCTTCACTTGAACTGTGGAGTAGGTTTATGTGATCTTGCAGCTCTTCACTTGAACTGTGGAGTAGGCATTGATTATCAGCAAAGAGTAGTTCAGTTAGATCATTGGATGATTAATATAGAAACTGCTAATACACACACTGTATATGATGCAATCAACACATTACAGCTTCTCAATAAACTACTGGACCATCAAGTGGTGTTCGTGGTAACATGCTGTATTTCTGAAGTTTGGCTAAGCTAGCAGAGGTCAGAGGGAAAACATAGATGGTCTAAAATAGTTAGTGTGAATGCACATGAAACCCATAAATACTGCAAGCTTAGACTAAAATTAACAGCATCGATAAATGTCCTCTTTAGGGCAATGGAAAGTGTATGTACACATATATATATATATGTATGTATGTATGTATGAGAAACATTTATATTCAATTTTGATGTGCCATTTCTTTGATAGTGTTGGTAAATACAGTAATTTGACACTGTAGCCATAGCTGATGGTGTGAGATATTTTCTATGGCATTTGTACTCGGATGTGTTCTATTTTATATATACAGATTCAAATATTTTCCATTAATACAAATTGTAACTGACAACAGAGTTTTGCTTCTCATTTTGTGTTCTTATAGTGTTATAGTATTTGAATCAGATGCTCACTTGTCATTCCACCAATCAGATGTTTAGTATTCATTCCACCAATCAGATGTTTAGTATTCATTCCACCAATCAGATGTTTAGTATTCATTCCACCAATCAGATGTTTAGTATTCATTCCACCAATCAGATGTTTAGTATTCATTCCACCAATCAAACGCCCAGTTTCCATTTCATCAATAAGATGCTCAGTTATAATTCCACCGAGTAGATGGTCAATTATCATTTACTCTCCACAAGACCACACTTTATACTGTATAATACGGAACAATTTACAGCTTTACTATCAGACATCCAAGCTGACTCTTCGTATGAAGTCACCTGTAGGGAAATTCTTTGATCAATGGGACTAATTAGTGAAGTAATAATGATTCCTAGCATGTCTTTACAGTGTGATAGGGAAGGTTTGTGTAAAAGAATGTTTCCTGGAGAAAAACCACCTGCTGCATGTGAGAAATAAAGTGGAGAAAAACCACCTGCTGCATGGGAGAAATAAAGTGGAGAAAAACCACCTGCATGTGAGAAATAAAGTGGAGAAAAATCACCTGCTGCATGTGAGAAATAAAGTGGAGAAAAACCACCTGCTGCATGGGAGAAATAAAGTGGAGAAAAACCACCTGCATGTGAGAAATAAAGTGGAGAAAAATCACCTGCTGCATGTGAGAAATAAATATTTTATTATAGTCTATGCGATGTGACGTTGTTTACCATGTCTATCTGTAGCCTTGTCTCATGTACTGCCAATCATTTCCGATACCAATGTACTCATATGACACAACGTCAAGAGTCTTTCTTGGTTTTTTTCTACCATTTTTTTTCACTGTTCTCACAATGTGCTCCATGTTTCTTCATCTCATGATGTATCCAAAGAATGTTGACTGTTTTCTGATGCAAGTGGGTGCCCTCTTGTTTTTGAATTAACTACATTCAAGTCATCTTTCTCTGTCTATGTTTTTCTCAAATCAGAAGGCAGTAAATGGGATTTGAACCAGGCCTATTCAAATTGTCTACTGTCTTCTAATTTATTCTATAATTTCTTAATGCTTCATATTTATATTAAATATTACTGTGTACCGCGCAGTGGTTCTGCCAACACTGCTTTATGCTGCATCTTGCTGGACTGTCTATGCGAGACGCTCAACAGCTTAGCTCTTTTCATCTTCAGTGCCTACGAAACCTCATGGGAGTACGCCCGTATGCAAAGCATCCATGCAATGCTAACTAGGGTTCCAACTCCGCTGGCCACATCGTCCGTATGCCAGTTAAGCGAATTCCAAAGAGATTATTCTATGGGAAGCTGTGCGAAGGTAAACGTTCAAGTGGAGGGCAGACAAATCGCTTCAAGGATCACTTAAAAAACTCTCAAGCACTGCAGCATCGATCCTAGCTCCTGGGAGACTAGAGCACTTGATCGCTCAGCCTGGCACACCCAGATCACTGCTGGCATCACGAAATTTGAAAAAGAAAAAAAACTGCGGGCAATTCACAAGCGCAAGAAGCGGAAAGACAAATCTAAATATTTTCCTACTCCGAACCTTCAGCACTCCTGCATGCACTGCAATAGAAATTTCCGCGCACGAATCAGACATCTACGAACTCACAAACCAAATTAGATAATTACCAATTTTAATTATTATTAATTTTATTTTATTATTTTTATCGCATTTATTGTTTTTCGCACCATGTTCATCTTCGCTTGCGAAGGAGAAACACCACCATCATCATCATTAAATTCATTTCCCCAGGTCACATCTGAAGCAACCTTGTTTTATGTTTACAAGTAGGCCTAATTATTCCTTGTAGTATTGAGGCCTAATGGCTAGTACTAATGTTAAATGTTTGTGGTCATTGTGGAATTTTACATACATGTGTATTGTTGTCTGTGTTTTGATTGACAGGTTCAGATTAACCTGAGAATATACACATTAGAAGTCATTAGTATATGCCATTAGGCCGCAGTACTACAAGGGCCAATTAGGCCTACATCTTGACTAATATTGCATCTTTTAGATGTGCAGCCTGGTCAAATTCGGAAGACATTGACTCAAGTTGCAGAGTGAATAGCTGCCAGCTGAACAGACCTAGCTCAAATCCTGTTTGCTGCCTTCTGATTTTTTTCTATAACTCTTGAATGTTTCTTAATTATATTTGTCGTTCTAGTTCAGGGAAGCCACCGTCTTCTTTCCAGGTATGTTATTAGAGGTTGATTATGAAAAGTTGAGGAATAGGCTGTGAAAAAATTATCATCACATCTTGTCTCAATTCCTTACATGTGACGTATTCTCTCCAGAACGTTGTCTTCCATTGCATTTTCCAATGATGTATTCATGTTATCAGTCCATTGTCTTCTTGATCTGCCCTTTCTCCTCTTTCCAGGTACTCTGCCCTCCATTATTTATCTTTCTAAACAGTTGTGTCTCTTTATATGACCAAACAGGTGTAGTTTTCTTTTTGTTATTGTGTTTAGTAACCAACACTCTGGAATCTTCAATGTGTTTATATGATTTCTAGGCACAATAATATCCCATAGGTTGCCATTACTTTTGTCTTCTATCAAATAATCCCCATGGATGACGAGGAGATGCAGGCTAGCGGGTATAGCACATTTGTCTTTTTGTGGAAGACCCCTACAGGGGGCGATACTAGATGTCCAATCACTGTGGATGGGTCAAGAAATCTGCCAAGTCCTGTCAGACACACACATGTGGGTCAACTATCTGATCATTCTTCTGTGTCTCTGGCAGGACTTTGTAATCATGTAAAACTTGAATGCCTTTATTCAGGGACTAAACATGCATCCATAAACCCCCCTTGTACATTCATGTCATTGAGACCTTATGTGAGTCGGATGTCGCCTCATTTATACAGATCAGAAGAACCTGTGATTTTGTCAGGGAAAAAAATTGGATTATCAAGAACTACCTGCTACAAGCTTAAGGAATTATTTCATCATTATCATGTGTCAATAGCTACCTGGTCATAGCTAAAGGAATTATTTCATAATCCTATTTATCTGATTGATTTCCCCATATTTTTCTCTTCTTATATAGACCATCTCTACTATCTATCCATGTTCCTTCAGCGCAGAACATGGGGCAGAAACCAGAGCTCTCCAGTTCTATCTATGTTCCTTCAACGCAGAAGCCAGAGCTCTCGTTCTATCTATGTTCCTTCAGTACAGAACATGGGGCAGAAACCAGAGCTCTCCAGTTCTATCTATGTTCCTTCAGTGCAGAAGCCAGAGCTCTCCAGTTCTATCTATGTTCCTTCAATGCAGAAGCCAGAGCTCTCCAGTTCTATCTATGTTCCTTCAGTACAGAACATGGGGCAGAAACCAGAGCTCTCCAGTTCTATCTATGTTCCTTCAGTACAGAACATGGGGCAGAAACCAGAGCTCTCCAGTTCTATCTATGTTCCTTCAGCGCAGAAGCCAGAGCTCTACAGTTCTATCTATGTTCCTTCAGTACAGAACATGGGGCAGAAACCAGAGCTCTCCAGTTCTATCTATGTTCCTTCAACACAGAAGCCAGAGCTCTCCAGTTCTATCTATGTTCCTTCAGTACAGAACATGGGGCAGAAACCAGAGCTCTCCAGTTCTATCTATGTTCCTTCAACGCAGAACATGGGGCAGAAACCAGAGCTCTCCAGTTCTATCTATGTTCCTTCAATGCAGAAGCCAGAGCTCTCGTTCTATCTATGTTCCTTCAGTACAGAACATGGGGCAGAAATAAGAGCTCTCCAGTTCTATGTTCCTTCAGTACAGAACATGGGGCAGAAATAAGAGCTCTCCAGTTCTATCTATGTTCCTTCAATGCAGAAGCCAGAGCTCTCCAGTTCTATCTATGTTCCTTCAGTACAGAACATGGGGCAGAAACCAGAGCTCTCCAGTTCTATCTATGTTCCTTCAGCGCAGAAGCCAGAGCTCTCCAGTTCTATCTATGTTCCTTCAGCGCAGAAGCCAGAGCTCTACAGTTCTATCTATGTTCCTTCAGTACAGAACATGGGGCAGAAACCAGAGCTCTCCAGTTCTATCTATGTTCCTTCAACACAGAAGCCAGAGCTCTCCAGTTCTATCTATGTTCCTTCAGTACAGAACATGGGGCAGAAACCAGAGCTCTCCAGTTCTATCTATGTTCCTTCAACGCAGAACATGGGGCAGAAACCAGAGCTCTCCAGTTCTATCTATGTTCCTTCAATGCAGAAGCCAGAGCTCTCGTTCTATCTATGTTCCTTCAGTACAGAACATGGGGCAGAAATAAGAGCTCTCCAGTTCTATGTTCCTTCAGTACAGAACATGGGGCAGAAATAAGAGCTCTCCAGTTCTATGTTCCTTCAGTACAGAACATGGGGCAGAAATAAGAGCTCTCCAGTTCTATCTATGTTCCTTCAGCGCAGAAGCCAGAGCTCTCCAGTTCTATCTATGTTCCTTCAGTACAGAACATGGGGCAGAAACCAGAGCTCTCCAGTTCTATCTATGTTCCTTCAACGCAGAACATGGGGCAGAAACCAGAGCTCTCCAGTTCTATCTATGTTCCTTCAATGCAGAAGCCAGAGCTCTCGTTCTATCTATGTTCCTTCAGCGCAGAAGCCAGAGCTCTCCAGTTCTATCTATGTTCCTTAAACGCAGAACATGGGGAAGAAATCATGAGCTCTCCAGTTCTATGTTCCTTCAGTGCAGAACATGGGGCAGAAGCCACAGCTTTCCAGTTCGAGTGATATGATGTTACTGTGTGTAATTTCTGTATGTTTTTTTTGTTTTTTTGTTAAGACCCATAGTTATACCCTCTTGATGGTTGCTCTGTGAAGCCTTTCTTGGTCTCCTCTATTTTTCTTTTGCCATCTGGTACCCATTTTAATGCTTGTACTGCCTCTACATAATTTCTTACTACAGTGGAATCCCTCTATAGCGCATCCTGTTATAACATATTTCCCTATATAACAACACTTTTAAAAATCCCCAATTATATTTATTCTATATTGTTTGAACTGTACAAAGCAAATATCTGATATTACATACATATTTTGTCTCTCCGGATTAAGTTGTTATAACAGGATTCCACTGAATTCTTCTGATTGTCCAAAATTCTGCAAAACTCTCGCCTGAGCTGACAAAGATATATTACATAGTATGTTCTTCATCTTGTGACATTTTGCCTGGAATATTCTTCATCTTGTGACATTTTGCCTGGGGAATATTCTTCATCTTGTGACAATTTTGCCTGGAATATTTTTCATCTTGTGACAATTTTGCCTGGAATATTCTTCATCTTGTGACATTTTGCCTGGGGAATATTCTTCATCTTGTGACAATTTTGCCTGGAATATTCTTCATCTTGTGACAATTTTGCATGGGATATTCGACATCTAACTTCTTTACTACATCTTCTCTTCTGTCTGTACCAAAATATTAGAAAATGTTGACTTCAGACTGATCCCATCTACTTTGATGATTGCATTCTGGAGAACATATGTTATTTGTTATTCTTATTATTTCAGTATTTCTGCTATTCAGACTAAGACCTTTTTTTTTGCTCTTTTGCAATGATAACATTTCTTGTTAACAAAAACTCAATATAAAAGTATGACTGTAGAAAAGTATCACAGAAACAAACTCAATTTTGATGGCATTTATCAAGTGAAAGGCATTGTGGACTATGATACTCATTTCACATGTTTTTTTTTTTACCAATAATGTACAAGTTGACATACATACACATCACAACTTGTTCAACAGATTCCGATCACCGTGTACAATCTCTGATAAATTTGTTTGGTGACATGGACTCCCATATATTCATTCTGGGCACACATACACAGAGCGGAAACAAAATATTCTGATTAATTTCATGATATATATATATATATAGATATGTATATACAAAATGTTCTAGTCTGGTTAATGCACTAGAGATAGCAAAGATAACATTGTTAACAGCAAGGGATTAAAAATACAAATCACACAAAATGTGAATCCTTGAGTGAGCACTTGGTGGTACAGTAACAAATATTCATCAAATACTCTCAGGCAAGACATTTTTGTATTTTTTTCTACTTACTAATTTACAAAAATTATTGATTTTTATTACATGGTCAATATGGTCGCTCACTCATTTCATGAAGGAACTGTTTATTTGGGGTCGATCATAAAGTACACAAATTTATTACGATAAATAAATATTTGGGACAACATACCACTTTATTGGGACAACATACCACTTTATTGGGACAACATACCACTTTATTGGGACAAGTGTGTGTGTTCTAGAAAAGGGTAGAAAAAAACGTTTTATATAATTTTTCAAGACATCTCTCACACGGTGAGGCATTAACCATAGCACTTGGGAAACCATAGCACTTGGGAACCATAGTACTTGGGAACCATAGCACTTGGGAACCATAGTACTTGGGAACCATAGCACTTGGGAACCATAGTACTTGGGAACCATAGTACTTGGGAAACCATAGCTCTTGACCATTCATGTCAGTGCAGATGTTACAAACTTTGAAAAACAAACACTGCAGACATTTTGAAAGGGACAAAAGGAGAAGAATGACGTTATTCTAAGTCCAGATTGGACCTCTCAGCACCTGCGGATTCACAAATACCAAACTTAACGAACTTTTAAAAACGCCTTGCTCATCTTCACTTACGAAGAATTGGGACATGTAGTTTCAAATCTTGAGACCAGTCTGCATATTTGATATATTTTACAATTGATCCGCAAAAATAGTATGCCACAAATAAATTTGTTTTGTGCCTGAATGGTTCATTAAGTCAGATTTCTGACAATGATTGAGTGGACGATTCTGAGTAGATGAAAAAAGTGGACAATTCTGAGCTTCTTGACTACACTGTACACCTGTGTTAGGAAATATGTTGTTATGCTTTTCTTTGACAAAACTTCGTTTATTGGAGCGGCTGCTTGAAGGATTCAAGATGGGGATCAAATGGGGTTGACTTTAAACTACCGTATGAACTGGACTTTTTTTTAGCAAAGCCTAGCTTGAAAGACACGGGCAGATCAGATATCATCCAAAGTGGTTATACCATGCACAGTCTGTCCAAGGACCTTTGGAACCAAAGAAGGACTTATTAGGCATCTATGGACCAAAGTAGGACTTATTAGACATATATGGACCAAAGAAGGACTTATTAGACATCTATGGACCAAAGTAGGACTTATTAGACATCTATGGACCAAAGTAGGACTTATTAGACATCTATGGACCAAAGTAGGACTTATTAGACATCTATGGACCAAAGTAGGACTTATTAGACATCTATGGACCAAAGTAGGACTCTTCTTCTTCTGCGTTCGTTCTCAAACTCCTGCAGATTAGCAGGATGTAGTCCGGAAAACAGAATGCGTTGTGTCATGGTTTACAGCATTGCTGCGATATCTGCGCCTTTCGGCCTAACACATCCGACTTCAGCATGGCTTTGGGTCACTGACCCTATATGGGATGGGACAGCCAACTCCATCCCATAACCTCCTTAGTCGCCTTTTACGACATTCGTGGAAGGTAAACAGTGTTGCTATTCTTTGCTCCCCTTTCGGGCCCCGGCAACACACGGGCGGAAAGTAGGACTTATTAGACATCTATGGACCAAAGTAGGACTTATTAGACATCTACAAATTCATAGACAAGGGCATAACTCAAACTGAATTTCCTAAAGTAGATGATCTTGTGATGGACGAACAACAGATTTTTTACAGCCATGTACAAGATAGCTCAATTTGAGAAAAAAAAATTGTATTCCATACAAAATTGTAATTTGTCATAAATAATAACATGTCTGTACTTATCCCTATGGTTGCCACAGAGCAAATATCAGTTATCTCCAGTTTGTGCCCTAAACAGGTTTCAATAAAATGGTATATTGCATCGTTGTAAATCAGTCACTGTCATGTATGTACAATCAATTGTAATTATGCTGTGTAACAGACAACATGCTATGTCTGTTTGGTGCAGGAATCATGAAATAATTAGTCTCAAATCATGAATAATCATACCATGTAGCAGGCAACATGTTATGTCTCATGCAAGAATCATGAAACAATAGCAGCCTCAAATTCTGAATAATAGTGCCATGTAGCAGGCAACATGCTGTCTCTGGTGCAGGAATAATAAAACATTGACAGCCTCAAATCATTAGTAACTGTGCCATGTAACAGGCAATGTTCTGTCTGTCTGGCGCCTGAATCATGAAACAATGACAGCCTCAAATCATTAGTAACTGTGCCATGTAACAGGCAATGTTCTGTCTGTCTGGCGCCTGAATCATGAAACAATGACAGCCTCAAATCATTAGTAACTGTGCCATGTAACAGGCAATGTTCTGTCTGTCTGGCGCCTGATTCATGAAACAATCACAGCCTCATGAAAAATGCAACTAAAAACCCAGCACTGTGGGGAAAAAATGACCAACTTGATGATTTTGTGAACACACTTTTATCTATTTAAAGTTGTACTGGATGCACTATGTTAGAAATTATAGATTGTTGAGTCGGCAAAGATCTCAAACTGTTTGGAAATCTCAGTTGCCAGCACTGGAAACATGTGTCAACAACTGTTAACACCTGCATTCATCACACTTATGTAGGTCACTGACAAAAACAGTATAATTGACCATAAGCCATTTGAACACAAATGAAATGTATGTAGAACATTCTCAAAGAAATGTGAAATTATTCATCTGATCTTGACAGTTTCTGAGAATATTTCTTGTCATTATTTACACACTGCACATATTTATTGCAGCTAAAAATTTAGCAGATAATGGTGGCATATTGTTTCAAAGCAATCTACTGAAACACGTTTATGGTACAAAATGGAGATAACGTGATTTTCTTTGCTGTAATTATGAGGATAAGTATATTATTGTCTTGTGACCCACTTCGTCATAGTTGTCGCTAGAAATAGTTGTTGCTAGAAATAGTTGTCGCTAGAATGATGAATTTTTAATGTCTTTTTATTACTCTGCTTAAGAAGAGTAGTATTACAGTGGATACCATCCAACTGTGGCATACCAGGAAATGAAGTGGCAGTTATAATGGCAAAACATGAAGCAACACAAGAGAAAAAAGATCAAGAATCCCCTATGAAGAAAAGAGGACCACCCACAAGACAACTATCACTATCTTGACAGAGCTGAGTAAGTCAAAACAGGACATTATAGACTAAACAGCCACTTATATAGACTAAGACTGGTTCCATCACCTCTGTGTCCATGTAGGCACAGACAACAGAACATATACTTCAAGACTGCATTACACTAAACCAGTTAAGAGAGAAACACTGGTCTACAGAGACGGATTACCACAGAAAGATGTATGGGAGCACTGAGCAGCTTTCAAATACAGTAGCATTGATTAAGTAAACAGGAACTTGTGTAGACATGTCAAATAGTGATAAGAAGATTACTCAGCGTTCTTTTCCAAACTTTCTACAGGAAGTAGTCAGTAGATAAGATTGCATTCTCTAAGTTTACAGTTTGGTTGCGATATATGTGCCTTTCAACCAGACATATCCGACTTCATCATGGATTATTAGTCCCACTGACCCTCTATAGGATGGGACGGCCAACTCCACCCTGAAACTCTTTAACTGTCTATTAGGACACACATGGCAGGTAATAATTGTAGCTATTCTTTGCTCCCCTTTAGGCCTGCCAACACTCTGGCTTGATTTTATATTTCATCTCGGTAAGCATAAATAGTTCTTACATGATTTTGAACCAGTTCATCATGATTTTGAGACCAACATTCTAACCACACAACCACACTGAAATTCAACGTGTGCATATCTAGTCATAAATAAATAAGACATCCATTAAAACAATCAGCTCATTTGAACACACATTTATCAAATACTCTCTTATAATACCAAAACATTGACTAAACTCACAGACAATGATCAAGATTTCCATTGACTTGACCACAGACATGCTGTCTACAAGGCTGTTTTGGGTTTAAGAAGCAGGCAAATAATAGTCAGACCACAACAGATCTTGATGATCGTATCAACATTTTAAATGTAGTCATCAACTCATTCAATAATAATAATAATAATATATAATAATATATAAAATGCCATATTAACAAATTTACCAAAATATAAGTGGTAGGAAGTAAAACAAGACATAAACAATATATGTAAGATACAGTTACATTTAAAGTGTACACAAGTTTATGTCACGTGTACAAAGTGTACTCTATAACTTCTCAGCAACTATCATCATCATGTAGTGTATTATACTTAAGGTGTTTAGTACAGCATCAAGACAACTACACTATTCCTCCAAATACCATGTTTTCAGTCCAAGTTACAACAAAAACTCCGGGTCGTGATTTCTCGACTGATTCGATCACTCCTCCAGTCGACCCAGCAGTAAATGGGTACCAGACGCCTTTTTAGGGGAGGTAAAGAGAGCAAGGAAGGGGCCAGCCACCTTGCCTATTAGTTGCTGTGGTTTAGTACATGACGAGTTATCTTCATCCTTGATGGCAAGTTTCTGCCATGGGACCTACCTTTACCTATAAGTTCAAGTTAGACAAGGTCTCATGAGACAGTTCCCCCATGCATATTATATTTCCGATCTAGCACAAGCATCTCTTTCTTTATGACAACTTTCATGTAATCTAGTTGGCACTGAACAAGATGCTCTTGACTGGAGATATTTTGGAACTGGTTTGTAATTAGTACCTACCTATTTGATGATTGCCCTTGGCTATTTTTATAAGTTTATGTTTATCATTTATTAATATAAATATATTTATGGTAGGATTAGTTATATAAAACTTACTAACTCTAACCCTAAAAAATGAATATTTAAATTAATTATTCATATATTTAGATTAATTAACCATACAATACATACGTAGACACTAATTCCACACCAGAACCGATATTTCTTAGCCAGAATATGTCTAGAATTTTCCAAAGACTGAGCTCTAAAATAACTATCTATCTACAGAAAACTCTCAAGTATCTAACTACAGATAACACCAAACTTGCTGACAAATACATTTATATTAAAACTTACATTACCAAAGTTGAATTAAAAAATGTAATCAATGTGTTAGCATGAATTGTCCCATTGTTTCTCAGTAATGTCCAGCTAGTTTAAAAGTTTCAGAAGAAAGAGCACCACACACTAGAACTGACAATTCTAAATTTTACATTCAACTTAGAAAAGTGACTAGGATTGGACCTGTTCGCTAATCCATAAATTCAAGACTGCCACAGAATTCAAGACTCAAATTAATCATTCATAAATATTACCCCAAAAAATAACTTGATTGAAATAAACTAAATGAACAGATAATGTTTCAATCTGCAAGATGATAAACTAAATGAACAGATATGTTTCAATCTGCAAGATGTCTCTATATCTCAAATATAGTATATAATCACAAATGTGGTGTTTACTGAACTCAAGGATACAGTGTGTGTAACAACTACACATGCACATGTTTATGATTCTAGAAAATGGTATTTGAATTATTGATTCAATGTCATTGAACATGGAATCCATGTTCAGTCATCTATAAAGTTTGTATTGAGAAATAAAGTACTGTTTTGCTCATCCTATGGTATAGATTTGATTATTCAGATAAACTGGAAGCATTTCTAGACCACACAAAAGCTTTTATGTTGAAGGAAAATTTATTTAAAAATTGGTAGCATATCCTTTACAGGACTTAGCTATCAACCCAGCATTTGTTGGCTGTGGTGATTTTCTAGGCAATATAAATACGCTCAGTAGTTTGCCATTGCTTTCTGAACGGTCCAGTTGCACAACTGCCTGTGGCAGGGATCGAACTCTGTACCTTGGCCGTCACAGACGTACCACTTTGCCACAGAGCCGGACGAAACTTTATTACCTGAGAAAATAAAGGTGGTTGGCATGGTCCGACCACATCATCTAAATGTATTGTCTATCCCCAGTTGAATGAAGCTTGACAGTATCCATACTTGCCGTTAAGCATAGGGGTGGGAACTTCAGCTATCGATCCAAGGCCAGATGTGTTGCAGTGATTGAATTAAGTCCATGTTTATTCAAGGTTATCTTGATGTTTTCTATCCACCGTTTTCTTGGTCTAACTTTGGTTTTACGTCTGGGTATTCTTTTGTTATATGCTCTTATTAGTATTTGGTTTGGGTTCATTCTCATAAGGTGGCAGAACCATTTTACTTTGTGCCTTCCGATATGTTCAATACATGATATTAAATCAGCTCTTTTTCTAATTGTATTTCTGGATGCATATGTCATTTGAAAAATGTGCTAGCATATCCTATTCAGGATGTAGTACTCAAAACAGCATGTTTTTGCTGTAGTGATTTTCTAGACAATATTTACGTTCAGTAGGGGCTCAGATGACATGCTCTCAACATTTCCTTCATAGAACCTGACAGGTATGACATTGATCAATAAAAAATAACAGGCCTAAAACTTTATTCCTAATAACAGCGTGAAAAGGGAATACTCGGCTTTACCCAAGCTTCCCTGCAGAAATTTGCACCTATCTTCACAGGATCATAAATCATTAGCAAAACAACATTCAAACAGGTTCTACTTGCAGAATGAACATATGCCTGCAAAATACTGGATCTATATGGAAGATTGCTGCCTTGAATTGTCCTTACACTATGTACATATGAATAACACACACAGTTACTTCTGCTGTATGAAGGTGTTCACATGTAAATTATACAATTCTAGATTTCATAAGGGTGCTCTCATTTACACTATCAAATTCTAGACTTCATAAGGGTGCTCTTTTTTAAACTATCAAATTCTAGACTTCATAAGGGTGCTCTCATTTACACTATCAAATTCTAGACTTCATAAGGGTGCTCTCATTTACACTATCAAATTCTAGATTTCATAAGGGTGCTCTCATTTACACTATCAAATTCTAGATTTCATAAGGGTGCTCTCATTTAAACCTTCAAATTCTAGACTTCATAAGGGTGCTCTCATTTAAACTATCAAATTCTAGATTTCAAAAGGGTGTTCACATTTATTGATGCCACGCAGGAAGTATCTATTGATGCCACGCAGGAAGTATCTATTGATGCCAACTACTCCTATCCGACACTAACCATTATGTTGTATCTTTCATGGTTGAATAACCCATGTCTAACCACGGTTGAATAATCCATGTCTAAACAAGG
This sequence comes from Meghimatium bilineatum, assembly GCA_034231615.1. Classification (NCBI taxonomy): domain Eukaryota; kingdom Metazoa; phylum Mollusca; class Gastropoda; order Stylommatophora; family Philomycidae; genus Meghimatium; species Meghimatium bilineatum. The sequence goes on along the minus strand of CM067299.1, from coordinate 117,443,596 downwards.
TTGAGTAACCCATGTCTAACCACGGTTGAATAACCCATGTCTAACCACGGTTGAATAACCCATGTCTAAACAAGGTTGAATAACCCATGTCTAACCATGGTTGAATAACCCATGTCTAACCATGGTTGAATAATGCATGTCTAACCACGGTTGAATAATCTGTCTAACCATGGATCCTCGATGCTTCTATATTATATTATTCATTTACCTAAAGTCTTTGAAAGCAGGTAACATATAAAAATATAAAAATAAGACAATAAAATTTATACACATCCAACATTTGAATCCAAATATTCTATACTTATTTTGTGAATATTCACTATGAGGAATAGAAGCTGCAGTAGTAATATTGACTACTAGAAAGCAACAAAACTCACAGAATAACAAATCTGACACAGTTAACATTTTAACCCAAAAAAGTGTTTCTTTGGATCCTCCAGGAATTATTAACAATGAAGCTCTTGTTTTCTATATGCAATGTGTGTTGTTGTGGGTGGGAAAGGGAGGGGTAGGGGTCCTCCAGAACTATCTTTAATACTCAGAAGACTGCAAGTATCTGTGGTAATAATCTCCCCTTCTCAGAGAGTGTAGAAGGCATATTTCAGTTTTCTCTGCAGATGTTCAGTCACATGAACACCTACAGCCATTTCATGCTATTAATAGTATCACATTTGAGCCCACAGTACATATGGCTGCATGGCTACAATATTGGTCACATTTGAGCCCACAGTACATATGGCTGCATGGCTACAATATTGGTCACATTTGAGCACACTACATATGGCTGCATGGCTACAATATTTGTCACATTTGAGCCCACAGTACATATGGCTGCATGGCTACAATATTGGTCACATTTGAGCACACAGTACATATGACTGCATCACTTCAGAATGACCATAAAAAATTATGGGAAGAAAAAACACTTCTTAGTGAGAGCAGATAAAAACCTAATTTTTCAGCTGCAGTTTTTCATAGAAAGCAAATGGTTCAATGAAGAGACATAGCACTGTTTAAGAGACAATAAACCTAAATTAATTTAAGAAACAATTCATACAAATCGCACCCAGAATATAAAAGCTGTATTTGTCTTGTTACTTGTGCTAAGTAAAGGCTCCTCTAATGTTGAAATATTAACTCTCCACAACTGTTCTGGTGTCATCATGTAATAATATAGTCAGTAAATGTATAATATCCTGCAAGTACAAAGTCATGCTCCTACAATAATCACATCCAAATGATAGACTGCAATAAAAGTACATACTAAAGGAAAAATATCAAAATGATGAGTAAAGTAATTTTGTTCCCAGTACAACAACAAAAAGACTAAATTCAAAGAACAATCAAAATGTCTCTATCAAAGAAAGCATCCATCGAGTGCCGTGTAGATTGTGCTTAGAAATCATATTTCTCCACACCTTTATCTATCTTCTCTTATTTAGTTGGTGCCTCTCTCCCGTGTGATCACACTTTAACACTCAACATTATATGTCTACTTTCAGGTTCTATCCCATATCCCAGGCCTACCTTTCGCACTTTAATAAAATATGTGCCGATCTAAAAAATTTTGACATCATTTACAGCCTGCTTTGTCCTAGATACTACATGGTTACCTTAATCGTACGTTTCTTAGAGATGTACAATTCAGTTACAGCCGCGACGACTGAGGAATTCAACGATTTTCGCACCACACACTGAGAGCCCTATCCCCTATTGAAACCCACCTATAAATAAATATCCCTCCTAAAAGAAATATCTCAACCCTGAACAACTGATCTATTTAACTATTTAATTATGAACCAATTAGACAAGGGAAATAATTTGCGGGGGAAAATTTCCTAAATTTTGTTTCACTTTCCATAAACAATATAGGAGTGGGATGTAGGATAGAACCCTACTTCATTACATAGAATATTTGTCATTTCTTGGATGTTGTTGTGATATCATACACTTCCATGTAATGCCTTCTATCCAATACTCTTGAGTGTGTAAAATTAATTGGTATAAGGTTGTATCATTGATCTTTCACTTGGTAAACTCTCACGATTCTGAGAAAATGGACCGTCCGCAGCCAGAGGCATGTTTAAACAATCTGAGATGTCTTTTATCCATCGTTATCTTGGGCGGCCATTACCCCTGCTACTAGGAACCATACCTTTCACTATAATTTTTCCATGCTGTTATGTCTCTTTATGTGGTCAAAAAATCTCAGCTTTGTTATTATAATGTTGTTTAAGAGCCAACCCTTTTCAATGTTTAATGTTCTCATCACTTCGTGATTTGCCTTTTTCTCTGTCCACTTTAAACTCAACATTTTTCCGTAGTACCACATTTCTAAGGCAGATATTTGTTTTGTCACTGTTTTATTGATCTTTATTAGAGTATATTGATCTTTGTCCTGCATACAAATAAACGACACTAGATACAAATCTAGCAACATATGAATGCACAAATTTAAAATTCTCACTCAAACTGAAAGATGAGATTAGTTCTGTTTTTGAAAATTGTCACATTTTGCCATCATATCTTTGTTGATTTCTATCATGTATTCAATTATTGACGGAGTCTTTAGGTCAAAACTTTGATTTAGTATAATGTAGTAATCTGTAAAATTACCATATTCATGTTTTGATATTTCTCCTTTAGAATAATCACAGAAAGAAATAGAGCTTTGAAACATTACATGCAGTTGACATAATACAACTCTTGAAATTTGCATAATTTATCCAACAACATCGTACCAATATACTTAATGTAACATTTTGTCAACAAGTAAATTAGTATAATAACCCTGTAACAATTTTAGGTACTTTCCTGTTAAGCGGGCATACAATTTGTTTTTATATCACTACAAAATAATATTTTTTTAGATACACATTATGCCTGATAGCTCATGTCAATATGATGACATTTTTCATTTCGTACAGAAATAACACCCATGAATGTTGTAAGTGTTATGAGCACAAAGAAGGAACCTGTATCTGCTTATATGTCAGAGAAGTTTTGCAACCTCGACAATACTATGGAGATCTACTGTAGAGACAATAAAATCCAGTGGAAGTACAATGTATGTATATATCAGCACAGGCTTGTGATTATAATAAAAAGGCTAAGTGCCAGAAAAAATGATTGCTACCCCTTGTTCGATTCTGGATTATACGTTATTCCCCTTGATGCATCATTCTTTCCTTTAATTTTTATAATTTGTTTCATTACATTTGTATTCCTGCTAAACAGAAAAGTACCAAATTTTATATTCCTTAATTCTTATTGGACCCCTTCCTTGCTGCAGATGTGGTCAAAAATGTCCCATAAGCATTTTGTCTTAGCATCTCTTCATATGCTGTTAACTGTGCGGCTGAAGCATATGGATTGGCAAACATCTGAAGTTGAGGAGTCAAAGTTGAAGCTGCTGCTGGACCAGGTTGAAGGAAAGGACTCATGAATGCTGGATGTAGGTGTGAGTTTAAAGACATGGCGACTGCAGCAGCAGCAGATGTTGGGTCCACCAAGGGAGATTGTGGGGATGGCAGTTCTGAAGGCTTGGCAGCCTGGGGGAAAAATATGAAAAGAACAAGTCAAAAATATTATACATTGTTTCAGGATTCTAATTTGTTTTATTAAAAATAATATCAAAACATCATTTCTTTGGGTCCCCAGCGAGCCCATAGATAGGAGGGGGGATCCATTCCTCCCCCACCTTCAGCAAATTGGCAAATGTTTTTTAGTACTAGGAACCTGGCCAAAAATCACCCCCCCCCCCTCCCCACACACACACACTTTTTCACAGAATGGTCATAACATTGTTCATTAAAAGGAAGATCTGACACACACAAAACACATGAGTGGTTTTTTTATAGGTTAAACACCCCTCTCCCAAAAGGAGAATGTGTCTGCGGCCCTGGTCCCCCAGTAATTAATAGAAGAGAATCTCTTGCTTTCTATGTACAACATGTTTTCCAAATTCGAGCACACCTCACCTCTAGGGAAAAAAATATATTTTAGTCAAGATTCTAGCATGTATATTCTCAAGCTACTATGAATATGGACCTGTCGATCGAAACACAAACTGCACAGGTATGTAAATTCCTTGAGGACCACATTATGTGCTATTTCACAAGTAGATCTAATTGGTCTTGTAGTACTGAGGTATGATGGCACGTACCAATGCCAGATGCTTGTTGTCCTCGAGAAATGCACTTAGCCGTGCAGTGTCTGTGTTGTCTGTTTTAATTGACATATCCATATTCATAATTTGAAAATATACACGTTGGAAGTCTGCATTAAAATTAATATTTTTAGAGATGCAGTGTGGTAGAATTAGGAAAATGTGTTGACTTAAGTTGCAAGGCAAATAGGTGCCAACGGAACGGACTTGGTTCCATCCCATCTACTGCCTTCAATATTGTATTTTACTTACTCTGAGAAAAGCTGTAGCTACCAAAAAATCCTTATCTTCAATGGATTGAGCTGACATTTTGAACTCCATGAGATATAGCATGCGAGAGTGAGTCTAGTGTCGTTGATGATTCCTTTTCAATGGCCAGGATTAAAGATCAGGGTTTGAAATGCGGTGTTGCTAGAAGTGAACATTTTGGAAGGCACTAAAGAATGATGGTCAACCAGCATAGGACTGGTAATGTCAGCAGAAGTGTAATGGCGGATACACTCAGGTAGAGATTAGATCAACTATGGATATGTCCAGTTTCAAGTGATGATGATCCGACGACTAACTAACCTTACCTTCTTCAATGCTGTATTCTACTTACTCTGGGCAAAGCTGTAGCTATCACCAAATCTTTACTTTCAACTTTAAATTCTTACTCTGAGAAAAGCTGTAACTAAGGTACAAACAAGTCCTTACCAACTGTTAATTCTTACTCTGAGAAAAGCTGTAACTAAGGTACAAACAAGTCCTTACCAACTGTTAATTCTTACTCTGGGCAGAGCTGTAGCTACCAACACATCCTTAACTTCAACTTTGTTTTCTTATTTTTCTGACCAAACTGTAGCTACAAATCCTTACTTTTAACTTTGTATTTTAATTACTCTAGGCAAAGCTGTGTACACCAACTACTTACTCTGGGCAAAGCTGTGAACTGTGTTCCAAATAATGCAGAAGTCAACCGTCCATCTTTGCTAGAAGAGGGAACTTGATTATTCAGTGGCACAGATGTTGCTAACTTGGTTGAATGCTGAGCAGAAATTAATCCATTTAAATTGCTTGTAGATTTGATCTGATTCATGGTTTTGTGGTTGCTTGAAGGTCTAGCATTCTCCTGTCGTAAAAGGGCTTGTTGGAACTCCTGGGATGACATTTGACCATAGACAGTGTATGCCTTTTGGTTCTTTCGTCCTGAGTTCCTTGATTTAGTACTGGATTGTTTCTCTAGTTGCAACACAGGTTCTTTGCTCTGTGAGGGACAAGCATTTTGAATGCTAGAAACTGACTGAGGAGTCTGTCTGAATATGTTTCGAGGATCTTCAAACTTTTGGAGTGTCCTGGGAGGTTTCGACAGAGCTACACTGCTGCAAGGAAGACCTGTGGAGTTTCTAATACGATCAAGCACCACATCAGGGCTTGGAAATGCCCCAGTGGATGGCACTATTGTGTTGTCAAATGGATAAGCACGCTTTCGGGGAGAACTATGGGCAATGGGTGGTGGGAATGTGACAGGAGACTGAAGCACCGACAAGTGGTTAGTACATGTTGGATGTAGATAAATGGAGGTTGGAGCTGGCGGTAGATGTGACTTTCTTCTATGACCCGGAGGTGTTGGGTGAAGCAAAGATGCAAGATTCTGACTAGAGTTACACAGAAAGTCATTTGTACTGGAATTATGAGATGACTGTATGCTTTGTTGAACAGGATGAATGTCATCATTGAGGTATGTTGATGAGGTTTTGTATGATGTGACTGCTTGTGCTGCTTTTAGGGTTCTGTTCCCTGAAGGTGATGGTAGTTGGAAGGTCTGCGAGGAGATTGGTAATTTTACTGGTGATGACTTGGAAAGAACGTCTTGACTGGAGGCAGTAAACGGCACTGAGTTTTGATTTGTTTTTGATAATGAAGGCATAGGTGACAGAGGGGTTAATAAAGAATCTTTGACAACTGTTCCTAGATGAGATGATACCCCATCAAGAGTTGTTGGAGTAAATGAGGCGGAGGGCGATGATGGTGGCACGACTGGGCTCAACATTGCCCACGGTGCATGTAACACATGATGAGGATGAGATGGAACCAAGAAACCCCGCCTGTACACCATGTTTGCGTAAGGCAGCGCAGCATTCTCTCCCGATGTGACAATGCCAGTAGGCAGTGGTGCTACACCTATAGAAGATTTTACAGACTCCTGCTGATGCAGTTGCTCCACCTTAGCCAATGGGAAATGCTTAACGTTATTACTGCTGTCTAAAGTCTTTGTCTCTAAAGCTTTCAAAGCACCGTTATCAAGAGACTGTTGTCTCACAACAGGAATCTCCAGCACCTCAGATTCAGTCTGCAGATCTGGTTTGGAATGTTCTGGCGTAGCAGGTCCGAGATTGTCTTTACAAGGTATGGATTCACTCTTGCTATTCTTAGAATCTTCAATTGGCGCCAGTCTATGATTTTCCTGTTGAGACAAAAAACATTAAAATGTAAGTAAATCATTGCAAATAGAAAAACAAAAGATGCCGGCAACTATCAAGATCAGCAGGGCAGGTCACTATTCTTCACCTCAGGATAGGGAATAACAGACTGAATAAACACATGCACAAAATGCAACTATCTGCTACACCACTGTGCACTTGTGGAGCACATGAACAGAACTCTGAGTATATTCTGCAGAGCTGTCCTAAGTATGAACAGCTGTCAGAGATGAGAGATAGATTGGCCAAACAATTCAACTCTGCAAACAAAGACATATGGAACAAAAGAAGAACTTCAAACAAAGGTAGAGTTCATCCACAGGACTTGTCTGACGGTGTAGACATCAAGTAATGAACATAAGACTTGTCTGACGGTGTAGACATCAAGTAGTGAACATAAGACTTGTCTGACGGTGTAGACATCAAGTAGTGAACATAAGACTTGTCTGACGGTGTAGACATCAAGTAGTGAACATAAGACTTGTCTGACGGTGTAGACATCAAGTAGTGAACATAAGACTTGTCTGACGGTGTAGACATCAAGTAGTGAACATAAGACTTGTCTGGCGGTGTAGACATCAAGTAGTGAACACAAGACTTGTCTGGCGGTGTAGACATCAAGTAATGAACACAAGACTTGTCTGATGGTGTAGACATCAAGTAATGAACACAAGACTTGTCTGACGGTGTAGACATCAAGTAATGAACATAAGACTTGTCTGACGGTGTGGACATCAGGTAGTGAACATAAGACTTGTCTGACGGTGTAGACATCAAGTAGTGAACATAAGACTTGTCTGGCGGTGTAGACATCAAGTAGTGAACATAAGACTTGTCTGATGGTGTAGACATCAAGTAGTGAACATAAGACTTGTCTGGCAGTGTAGACATCAAGTAGTGAACACAAGACTTGTCTGGCGGTGTAGACATCAAGTAATGAACATAAGACTTGTCTGATGGTGTAGAAATCAAGTAGTGAACATAAGACTTGTCTGGCGGTGTAGACATCAAGTAATGAACATAAGACTTGTCTGATGGTGTAGAAATCAAGTAGTGAACATAAGACTTGTCTGGCGGTGTAGACATCAAGTAGTGAACATAAGACTTGTCTGGCGGTGTAGACATCAAGTAGTGAACACAAGACTTGTCTGGCGGTGTAGACATCAAGTAGTGAACACAAGACTTGTCTGGCGGTGTAGACATCAAGTAGTGAACATAAGACTTGTCTGGCGGTGTAGACATCAAGTAGTGAACATAAGACTTGTCTGGCGGTGTAGACATCAAGTAGTGAACACAAGACTTGTCTGGCGGTGTAGACATCAAGTAGTGAGCACAAGACTTGTCTGGCGGTGTAGACATCAAGTAGTGAACATAAGACTTGTCTGAAGGTGTAGACATCAAGTAGTGAACACAAGACTTGTCTGGCGGTGTAGACATCAGGTAGTGAACATAAGACTTGTCTGACGGTGTAGACATCAAGTAATGAACACAAGACTTGTCTGGCGGTGTAGACATCAAGTAATGAACACAAGACTTGTCTGACGGTGTAGACATCAAGTAATGAACACAAGACTTGTCTGACGGTGTAGACATCAAGTAATGAACACAAGACTTGTCTGACGGTGTAGACATCAAGTAATGAACACAAGACTTGTCTGGCGGTGTAGACATCAAGTAGTGAACATAAGACTTGTCTGGCGGTGTAGACATCAGGTAGTGAACATAAGACTTGTCTGGCGGTGTAGACATCAGGTAGTGAACACAAGACTTGTCTGGCGGTGTAGACATCAGGTAGTGAACATAAGACTTGTCTGGCGGTGTAGACATCAAGTAGTGAACACAAGACTTGTCTGACGGTGTAGACATCAAGCAGTGAACACAAGACTTGTCTGACGGTGTAGACATCAAGTAGTGAACACAAGACTTGTCTGACGGTGTAGACATCAAGTAGTGAACACAAGACTTGTCTGGCGGTGTAGACATCAAGTAGTGAACACAAGACTTGTCTGACGGTGTAGACATCAAGTAGTGAACACAAGACTTGTCTGACGGTGTAGACATCAAGTAGTAAACACAAGACTTGTCTGACGGTGTAGACATCAAGTAGTGAACACAAGACTTGTCTGACGGTGTAGACATCAAGTAATGAACACAAGACTTGTCTGACGGTGTAGACATCAAGTAGTGAACATAAGACTTGTCTGACGGTGTAGACATCAAGTAATGAACACAAGACTTGTCTGACGGTGTAGACATCAAGTAGTGAACATAAGACTTGTCTGACGGTGTAGACATCAAGTAGTGAACACAAGACTTGTCTGACGGTGTAGACATCAAGTAGTGAACACAAGACTTGTCTGACGGTGTAGACATCAAGTAGTGAACACAAGACTTGTCTGGCGGTGTAGACATCAAGTAGTGAACACAAGACTTGTCTGGCGGTGTAGACATCAAGTAGTGAACACAAGACTTGTCTGATGGTGTAGACATCAAGTAGTGAACACAAGACTTGTCTGGCGGTGTAGACATAAACTAACAAACAAAAGAAAGTGAATAAAAGTGATAAATCTCTGAAATATTAAAACAATTCTATTGCCGGAAGACAGAACAGAACTCGTAGATCACAGGAATAACTACAAATACAACAAACATGCTCAAAAGACAAAAAGGAATGACTTAATTTTACTTGGGTTTTCTCATTTCATCCTCAAAATATCAGAAAACTCTGTGCATAGTCTAGATTGAATTTAACACTCAGGGCATAGTCTAGAGTGTAAACCTAAATATTTTAAAATAAAAAAAAATCCTCAAACACTATCTCAACAGTGTTTTGCAAATACGGTTTTATACCTGCCCCAATTGCTACCTACTACGTGTACACTGGAAAATGTTTAGAAGGACACTAGTCACTGTCTGTGAGTATTGCTCTGAGAATTAACTCCTGTAGCTCAAACAACAATCCCCAGGGACCTCTAAAAATTTCACTTGGGAATAATTTTGAGCTTGCAACATCATGAACACAAGGTAAATGGCTAGATCACAAGAATATAACAATCATCTGCAAATATAACAAACTCAGAAGGCAGAAGACAAAATTAAACTAGATCCATTCAGCTGACACCAACTTGCTTCACAACCTGAATTGACACATTTTCTTAGTTCAATCAAACCGCATCTCTATAAAATGGGGTTTTAGTAAAGATATTTGCTTTACGTTTTGAACTGAAATGGTGTTAACTGAATGGTTCAAATCTCGTTAAAATCTCATCTACTAACTTCTGATTTTATCAATCCCATGATGCTTCCTAATACGAAGGGCTGCTCCCTAAGTTCCAGGACAAATTTCCCTATAAATATCTTTCTGAGGAGCTCTGTAGAATGTCCTACAAATCTTTCTGAGGTGCTCTGTAGAATATATTACAAATATTTCTGAGGTGCTCACTAGAATGTCCTACAAATATTTCTGAGGTGCTCTCTAGAATGTCCTACACAATATCTTCCAGATGTGCACTGCAGAATGTCCTACATATCTTTCTGATGTTCCCTGTAGAATAGAATGTCCTATATAATATCTTTCTGATGTTCTCTGTGGAATGTCCTACATAATATCATTCTGATGTTCTCTGTAGAATGTCCTACATAATATCATTCTGATGTTCTCTGTGGAATGTCCTACATAATATCATTCTGATGTTCTCTGTAGAATGTCCTACATAATATCATTCTGATGTTCTCTGTAGAATGTTCTGTGTAATATCTTTCTTTATTGGTAGGGTATTGGTAGAATATCTTATATATAATATCTTTCTTAGGCGATCAATAGAATTTCCCAAACACATCTTTCTTGCTGCATCAAATGATACTGCAGCCTGGCTTGTTACAGATCCACCCTTATAGACTCATGAAGACCTAATGATACTGCAGCCTGACTTGTTACAGATCCACCCTTATAGACTCATGAAGACCTAATGATACTGCAGCCTGGCTTGTTACAGATCCACCCTTATAGACTCATGAAGACCTAATGATACTGCAGCCTGGCTTGTTACAGATCCACCCTTATAGACTCATGAAGACCTAATGGTGGTTAGTCTCTGTCAGCAGTTGTTGAAGAAATGCAGAAGATAGAATTCAAAATTTAGGGGAATAAAAAAATAAAAAAAGCTACCAAACTCGCCTTACTTTCTGATTCAACACAACACAAACATTCTACAAACTACCAAACTCACCTTATTTTCTGGTTCAATAGCTACTTCCTCCTTCACCTCATTCTTAGTTTTAACTTCGATGTTCTGAAAGAAATTTTGAGTTTAAAAACTTAACCCAGATTGATTTTACTACAACCAACACAAATATTGATCACAACATAAACTGACCATCATCCAATAATAGGTAATAACTGCAGTAAAACTGTAATCCGACAGGCAAAACTTGGAAAAGAATATTAACACAAATGATGACATTACAAATGTGACATTTCAACCAAAAGGGGACACAATAACACAATCAAGAACACAGTATAACGCAAGTAAGGAAAGACATTGATTACCTTCATATCATAATAGATAAATCACTATCTGATAATATCATAATATATATATATCATCATCTAGATGTCTGACCGACACATCACACATAAAACAGGTCAAAACAGGTGATGTATGTAGGGGATGGGTGGAGTTATTACAGAGAGCTAAAATGCGGGCATCACTACAAAAACTCACACTTATCTTTGTCCGCAGACACATCGGCATGGAAGGAAATGAACAGGCCGGCCCATTAGCTAGCCTCGCCACCACAACAGATGGTCAGCCTATGGACTGAGCAGACATACTCATTGCTCTTCATGAGTTCTCAGGATCAGAGGATTTTGAGATGAATGAGCATGAGTCAATATCGAGAATGTGGGAATTGGGAGTGAGGATGGGCATGGCCTGTAGAGAATACCTGACAAAGATTTCAAAATGAGCAGTGAACCAACATAGATCTGGAATCATCAGCCAATTTTTACCCTGACAAATTTACTGAAGCTGAGATCCGAGAACCTATGGACGTGTCCGGTGTGCGAAGACGATAATCAACATACCTAATACGTAATACATAACTTTTGTCACAATAGATACATCATTATCTAATAGATTATTGACCGACACATCACACATAACTTTCACACAGCTTTCATATTTGTTCAAAAACTCATGAAACACATTAGCAGCACATTATCTGAATAAAAGAATGTATCATAGTTTTTAGTTTAGTTGGGATGATTTTATCTTTTTTAAGCAAAACATCCACCTTTGAAACATCTTTTTTTAGGTATCAGATTGCCTTCCCTCTTCGATCTATATAGAACATAACTGGCTCCTGTCGAAGATGGATGTGTCAGGCCATTGGCGCAAATAAAATGGTGATACTGCACATTATTTCACTCTCTGGACCACATTTAGACAAAGGTTATACTTTTAGATAGCACATTTTTTTGCAATGTAGGCTGTGAGACTTGAAAAAAAAATAAAACAACGGCAAAAAGAATATCAGCTTTCAAACTGAAGTGTTATATGGCAATATTAAGAATTTCTTAGACAGAAAAGATCAGGAACAGTCACGCTTTGAGTATGCTGAAATGGAGGAAGAATGGTTGGTATATACAGTTTTACATAGAAAACTGAAATATTTCAGACATATAAAAAGACATAATGGCATGGAAAGATGCATATTAGAGGGCAGAATTCTGGGAAGTAGAAGAAGAGGTAGACCTAGAAGGAGATGGACAGATGACATCACAGACTGTATGAAGATATAATTGAAGGAGGCCGCACATTGGCACAGGATATTCGGGTTCAGGATGTCAATTGTAAAGACAACGTTCTGGAAAGAATATGCCACATGATGGTGATGGACTATTCTGCTGGAAATCTAGTAGGACCATTGTTGTGGTTCAAGAGAGATCCAGTGGGAGTTTGAGAATGAATACTAAAGAAGAAGAAAAATATAACTGGCTAGATAAGGAGATGCAAAACAGCAGGGATGTGGATATGCATCCATTAGATATATGTCTTGGAGTTACTACTACAAACTATATCCAGATGTTGATTGAAAAATGGTTTCCTTTAGTTGTGAGCAGGTAGCTCTTGACAGCCCATAGCCTCTCTGACAAAAGCATAGGTACTCCTCATGTGTAACTGAGTTGACACCCATACTTGCATACGGTTTGTTTTCTTAATGGTATAGTTGTGTTAGGGGGTTTATGGATGCATATTGAGCCCCCCGAAGGGAAGCATTCCAGTGTGGCAACATTATTTTAAAATTGCTGCCAAATTTTATTTTACAGAATTAATTTTTCAATCTTGGCATGAAGAAACTTTCAGACTTTAACTAAACCAAACCCATCTCCAGTCATTCCCAATGGTTTCTTGGTGATGCTGGTTTACCCACTGCAGTCGGTTCTGGCGATGCCAGCCCACAAGAACAGCACCTCTGTAGGATCTTCTAGTATAAACACCAGCGTCATGCAGCCGGTTCCTGACCACTTGATCTGAATTTCAGTGAGCTGCTGGCATTGACTGGTCTGTGGAGGACGTGAATGCAAATCGATTCCTGGGGTGATGCAGCCGTATGAAGCATTCTTCGGAAGGAGTTGCGACTCTAGGTCTTCTACTGTGAGCTGGTCTGCCACTGGGCCAGTTTGTTGAAATCACCTCCAAAGGCGACTAAAGGTACTTCTAACCACATTAAATTGTCTAACCACTACACTTTGTGATTGTTCAGCCTGTAAGCGTCCAATGATGGTGTATCGTTGTTCTGTAGTCAGATGAGCATGCATGAGTATTGAATTTTCAAATGAATTTATTCGAGGACCGTCAATCTTGTAAGTGACATTCAATAATATGTTCAGAGAGTTTTGGGTTCATTAAGTTTCGTGGGATACTCATGAACATGTCAAGAGTTATTTCCAAAAATGTGGTTTTGACCTTGACCTCTTTCATGACCTCACAAATAATTCAGGTATCCATGAAAGGTTAATAACCAAGTGGACAATGTCGATAGGTTGAATAATGTCCAATCAGCGAATATCTTTTATAAAGGTAACTCCAAAAAAAATTGTATTTTAGCATATGGCAAACGACTTGACCAATATACTACAGAGATTCCATTTACCCTTTAGTTACAAAATGGCTCTCTTAAATTTTGCATTCAAATCTTGTCAACGTGCGTTCCATTACTTACGTTCATTACTGGAGACTTCTGTTTGCCCAAGATAGTGTAAGCTGCTGGTGGTGCAGGAGGAGGAGCAAGTATACTGGGAGTAGAGGTAACTGGTTTAAGCTGAGGGAGCAGATGAGAAAAAATTGTCAGGGTTGTTATTTTATTACTAAAATACAATTTATAGATGTTTACTAATGTAAGAAAAATACTGAAGGTAAATATAGCATATTAGAGACATAAGAGTAATTTCCCTTTAATTTTCTTTACAAACATTGATATGTCGTGTTTGTGTGAGGGGGTGTATAGGGAAGCATTCTTGAGCACTAACTTTTAAACCAGGTCAGTTCAGCTGGCACCTATTCCTCTCGCAACTTGAGTCAACACATTATTCAAATTCAATCACACTGTTTCATCTCTAAATAAGATGTGATTTTAGTCCAGACTTTCAGTGAGTATAGTCTCAAGTTGTGAAGTGAATAGGTGCCAGTTAAACTGATCTGGTTGTAATCCAATCTATTTCTTTCTGATTTTACTTTGAGAGAACACAGTTTCAAATCTCACTTTATCTTGAAAGTATGCATTATTAGTTTTTTAAAAGTACACAAAATCAATTCTCATTTTACCTTGAGAGTACGAAGTATTAATTTCCATTTTACCTTGAGAGTACGAAGTATCAATTTCCATTTTACCTTGAGAGTATGAAGTATCAATTTTCATTTTACCTTGAGAGTACGAAGTATCAATTTCCATTTTACCTTGAGAGTACGAAGTATCAATTTCCATTTTACCTTGAGAGTACGAAGTATCAATTTCCATTTTACCTTGAGAGTACGAAGTATCAATTTTCATTTTACCTTGAGAGTACGAAGTATCAATTTCCATTTTACCTTGAGAGTACGAAGTATCAATTTTCATTTTACCTTGAGAGTACGAAGTATCAATTTCCATTTTACCTTGAGAGTACGAAGTATCAATTTTCATTTTACCTTGAGAGTACGAAGTATCAATTTCCATTTTACCTTGAGAGTACGAAGTATCAATTTCCATTTTACCTTGAGAGTACGAAGTATCAATTTCCATTTTACCTTGAGAGTACGAAGTATCAATTTTCATTTTACCTTGAGAGTACGAAGTATCAATTTCCATTTTACCTTGAGAGTACGAAGTATTAATTTCCATTTTACCTTGAGAGTACGAAGTATCAATTTCCATTTTACCTTGAGAGTACGAAGTATCAATTTCCATTTTACCTTGAGAGTACGAAGTATCAATTTCCATTTTACCTTGAGAGTACGAAGTATCAATTTCCATTTTACCTTGAGAGTACGAAGTATCAATTTCCATTTTACCTTGAGAGTACGAAGTATCAATTTCCATTTTACCTTGAGAGTACGAAGTATCAATTTCCATTTTACCTTGAGAGTACGAAGTATCAATTTCCATTTTACCTTGAGAGTACGAAGTATCAATTTCCATTTTACCTTGAGAGTACGAAGTATCAATTTCCATTTTACCTTGAGAGTACGAAGTATCAATTTCCATTTTACCTTGAGAGTACGAAGTATCAATTTCCATTTTACCTTGAGAGTACGAAGTATCAATTTCCATTTTACCTTGAGAGTACGAAGTATCAATTTCCATTTTACCTTGAGAGTACGAAGTATCAATTTCCATTTTACCTTGAGAGTACGAAGTATTACTTCTCATTGTGTCTGGATTCTCACCAATGATTGAAGGAGTGAATCGAATAGAGAGGTACAGTAACCCTACCAACCTGCCAGATGGGAAGGGTGAAGTACCCATTTACTTGCCAGAACGCACAGATATTACACCCATGCTGCAAACCATGACACAAAACATTCCATTCTCTGGAAAACATCCCGCTAATCTGCAGGAGTTTGAGAAGAATATCCTGACAAACAGTGCATTCAACTTTTGTTTTAGCTTCTACACAAGAAATAAATCTTCTCTTACCTCTTTTATGGCTGAACTTCTGCTATCATTTTCAACATGTTTGACATCAGAATCTTTTTCCAATCGTTTCTTGCGTTTTTTCTTTGTTTTGGCCACTTTGAGTTTACGAAGATGTCGCTCATATGGCAGTAATAGCCTGCGCAAATAAAACAACCATATCACAAAATAAGTCAGTAAATCATACACAACAAAAAAAGAAAAACCTGGTCAAACACCACAACTGAAATTTACTAAGTTAAATTTTATTGGTATATACTTCTTCTTCTTTGTTCATTCTTAAACTCGTGCAAAGTGGCAGGATGTAGTCCTGAGAATGAAATGCATTTTTTTCTGTTATTTTTTCACCTTTTGGCCTGACACATCCATCTTCAACATGGCTTCTGGGTTACATTGATCCTATATGAGATTGGACAGTCACTCAGCCCTAACACCTCCTTAGTCGTCTCTTACAACATGCATAGAAAGTAAACAGTGCTGCTATTCTTTGCTTGTCTATCAGGCCCAGCAATCACATTGTAATTGGTATATACGAGGGTGTTTCAAATGAAAACCTTAAATACTGTAATCTATTGGTGAGTCCCCCTCACATCAGCCACAATGGCCCATCTCGCTTACATCTGCAACAATGACTCATGTCTCCCTCACTTCACCCACAATGACTCATGTCTCCCTCACATCAGCCACAATGACTCATGTCTCCCTCACATCAGCCACAATGATTCATGTCTCCCTCACACCAGCCACAATGATTCATGTCTCCCTCACATCAGCCACAATGATTCATGTCTCCCTCACATCAGCCACAATGATTCATGACTCCCTCACATCAGCCACAATGATTCATGTCTCCCTCACATCAGCCACAATGATTCATGTCTCCCTCACATCAGCCACAATGATTCATGACTCCCTCACATCAGCCACAATGATTCATGTCTCCCTCACATCAGCCACAATGATTCATGTCTCCCTCACATCAGCCACAATGATTCATGTCTCCCTCACATCAGCCACAATGATTCATGTCTCCCTCACATCAGCCACAATGACACATCTCCTTCATATCAGCCACAATGATTCATGTCTCCCTCACATCAGCCACAATGATTCATATCCCTCACATCAGCCACAATGATTCATGTCTCCCTCACATCAGCCACAATGACACATCTCCTTCATATCAGCCACAATGATTCATGTCTCCCTCACATTACCCACAATGACTCATATCCCTCACATCAGCCACAATGACCCACTTATCCCTCACATCAGCCACACTGACTCATCTCCCTCACATCAGCCACAATGTCTCTCATTTCCCTCACATCAGCCACAATGACTCATTTCCCTCACATCAGCCACAATGACTCATCTCCCTCACATCAGCCACAATGACTCATCTCCCTCACATCAGCCACAATGACTTACTTCTCCCTGACATCAGCCATACTAAGTCACATCTCCATCATATCAGCCACAATGACTCATGTCTCCCTCACATTACCCACAATGACTCATGTCTCCCTCACATTACCCACAATGACTCATGTCTCCCTCACATTACCCACAATGACTCATATCCCTCACATCAGCCACAATGACTCATCTCCCTCACATCAGCCACAATGACTTACTTCTCCCTGACATCAGCCACAATGACTCATCTCCCTCACATCAGCCACAATGACTTACTTCTCCCTGACATCAGCCACAATGACTTACTTCTCCCTGACATCAGCCATACTAAGTCACATCTCCATCATGTCAGCAACAATGACTAACATTTCCCTCACATCAGCCACAATGACTCATATCTCCCTCACATCAGCCACAATGACTCACATCTCCCTGACATCAGCAACAATAACTCATGTCTTCCTCACATCAGCCACAATGACTCACTTCTCCCTCACATCAGCCACAATGACTCATGTCTCCCTCACATCAGCTACAAGAATTTTAATTAATAAATTTGAATACTTTCTCCCCTCCTGCATCCACTCTCAAACTCCCGCAGATTAACAGGATGTTGTCCGGAGAATGGAATATATTGTGCCATGGTTTACAGGATTACATTATATATTAAATTTAAATTATAAAAATATTTTTTTAATGTAATTTTTTGTATTAATCCTTTTTTTTTACATAAATGTTTTTTGGGTTGTGTATAAAATCATCAGAGTTCTATTATTTCTTATGGAGCGATTCACTTTGATATATGAGTACTTTGAATTACGAACACATTTCAAGAACAAATTATGCTCGTAATTCAAGGTTCTACTATATTTTACAACCAGACCTCTCATAATGTTTCCTTGTGCATGTGGCAGCACTTGTATTGCTTGAATTTCCTCCCAGTTTATCATAAAGGTGTTTCCACATACGTTTATGCGTAATCTGAAAAATGCAAAACATGCAAAAATGAATCCACCAAAATATAAAGATTCAAACATATAAATATATTAATAATTATATGCTACTAATATAATTTACGAATATATAACATAGGGTAAGTGGGGGGCAAAGATCCGCACTTTTAACACTTTAGTGTTAAAATCTTGCCTTGCCATCTGATATTCATAACTTTAATACTGACACATTATCGTGATACATTACAAAAACATATTTCTAGCCCATTGAAAAATAATAGACAGGAATACAATAGATCATTCCTGCTGTAAAATGTATACCGTAATGTTCTAAACTCTATATATTATATAGTTTTGTATGTACAGATCCTCTCATGATCACGTCAATTTTTTTAAACTCAATATTTCAACATTTTTAGATAAAGGTAGAAAACCTTCCATGTAAATGTGTGACATTCTAGAACAATCTAAAAGTGAATATTTACTTATAGAAGATATTCATGGCTGCTTGACTTACTGAATCATAGCCTCCCAGTTTTTCTGCTTCCTTGTAGAAATAATATAAATCAACTGTCAGAAAGAGAAGAAATTGAATTAACTTCTGCAAACGTTAATAAATGTGCAAACGTTAATAAATGTGCAAACAATAATAAATGTGCAAACAATAATAAATGTGCAAACAATAATAAATGTGCAAACAATAATAAATGTGCAAAGATTAATTTGGAGGATGTATTATGACATTTTAAGTGTTCATTCAAGGATGAAACTACAACAGATATTGCAAACTGGTTGGTGATTTATGTGCTCATTCAAGGATGAAACTACAACAGGTCCAGCAAACCGGTTGGTGAATTGTGTGCTCATTCAAGGATGAAACTACAACAGGTCCAGCAAACCGGTTGGTGAATTGTGTGCTCATTCAAGGATGAAACTACAACAGGTCCAGCAAACCTGTTGGTGAATTGTGTGCTCATTCAAGGATGAAACTACAACAGATATTGCAAACCGGTTGGTGATTTGTGTGCTCATTCAAGGATGAAACTACAACAGGTCCAGCAAACCGGTTGGTGAATTGTGTGCTCATTCAAGGATGAAACTACAACAGGTCCAGCAAACCGGTTGGTGAATTGTGTGCTCATTCAAGGATGAAACTACAACAGATATTGCAAACCGGTTAGTGATTTGTGTGCTCATTCAAGGATGAAACTGCAACAGGTCCATCAAACCGGTTGGTGAATTGTGTGCTCATTCAAGGATGAAACTACAACAGGTCCAGCAAACCGGTTGGTGAATTGTGTGCTCATTCAAGGATGAAACTACAACAGGTCCAGCAAACCGGTTGGTGAATTGTGTGCTCATTCAAGGATGAAACTACAACAGGTCCAGCAAACCGGTTGGTGAATTGTGTGCTCATTCAAGGATGAAACTACAACAGGTCCAGCAAACCGGTTGGTGAATTGTGTGCTCATTCAAGGATGAAACTACAACAGATATTGCAAACCGGTTGGTGATTTGTGTGCTCATTCAAGGATGAACTACAACAGGTCCAGCAAACCGGTTGGTGAATTGTGTGCTCATTCAAGGATGAAACTACAACAGGTCCAGCAAACCGGTTGGTGAATTGTGTGCTCATTCAAGGATGAAACTACAACAGGTCCAGCAAACCGGTTGGTGAATTGTGTGCTCATTCAAGGATGAAACTACAACAGGTCCAGCAAACCGGTTGGTGAATTGTGTGCTCATTCAAGGATGAAACTACAACAGGTCCAGCAAACCGGTTGGTGAATTGTGTGCTCATTCAAGGATGAAACTACAACAGATATTGCAAACCGGTTGGTGATTTGTGTGCTCATTCAAGGATGAACTACAACAGGTCCAGCAAACCGGTTGGTGAATTGTGTGCTCATTCAAGGATGAAACTACAACAGGTCCAGCAAACCGGTTGGTGAATTGTGTGCTCATTCAAGGATGAAACTACAACAGGTCCAGCAAACCGGTTGGTGAATTGTGTGCTCATTCAAGGATGAAACTACAACAGGTCCAGCAAACCGGTTGGTGAATTGTGTGCTCATTCAAGGATGAAACTACAACAGGTCCAGCAAACCGGTTGGTGAATTGTGTGCTCATTCAAGGATGAAACTACAACAGGTCCAGCAAACCGGTTGGTGAATTGTGTGCTCATTCAAGGATGAAACTACAACAGGTCCAGCAAACCGGTTGGTGAATTGTGTGCTCATTCAAGGATGAAACTACAACAGATCTTGCAAACTGGTTGGTGATTTGTGTGCTCATTCAAGGATGAAACTACAACAGATCTTGCAAACCGGTTGGTGATTTGTGTGCTCATTCAAGGATGAAACTACAACAGGTCCAGCAAACCAGTTGGTGAATTGTGTGCTCATTCAAGGATGAAACTACAACAGGTCCAGCAAACCTGTTGGTGAATTGTGTGCTCATTCAAGGATGAAACTACAACAGGTCCAGCAAACCGGTTGGTGAATTGTGTGCTCATTCAAGGATGAAACTACAACAGATCTTGCAAACCAATTGGTGATTTGTGTGCTCATTCAAGGATGAAACTACAACAGATCTTGCAAACCGGTTGGTGAATTGTGTGCTCATTCAAGGATGAAACTACAACAGGTCCAGCAAACCGGTTGGTGAATTGTGTGCTCATTCAAGGATGAAACTACAACAGGTCTTGCAAACCAATTGGTGATTTGAGTGTTCACAAAAATATGATTTAGATATTGTATAAGAACTTAAGAAAACTAGAATTGAAATAGTTTGAAAACTTAATGATGATGAAAAATCAACATTAGCCAGCAGCAAGAGCAGACTACATATGAATGGAAAACCAAATAGAAGAGGAAGATCAAGAAGAAGGTGGATTAAAAGAGTTACCAGTGCTCTAAGACATCACAATATTACTGCAGATCAAGCTACAAACAATAACATAGCCCGAAAACCACTTGTCATTCAATCCTGTAACGCATGACAACAAAAACATAGAAAAGATTTTAGATAGAAGATTCAGTAATGTAGATTAGGTCACATCTGTAACACATGTTTCTTCAACCGCAAAGTGCACTGATTGAAGATTATGGGGCATATTATTAAATTTAAATCTATATACCCATAATCATTTCATCAAGACAGCACCTTTTAAACAATTATGATTTTCTCAGCAATATAATGCCATTTTAATGGCATTGGGTCAAAGGGCATGAGCCCTTTCTGGATCAGTAACCAACCAACCAACCACACAATTATAATTAATTTTCCAACTGCCAAAGTGTATTTTAACAAGCTCATAGGATCTCCAAATAAATTTCCCATATACCCAGGTAAAGTATCAAAGAGCACAAGCTATCATATACTGGACATATAAAGAGACACAACAGTGAATCATAGAGGGCAAAGTTCCATGAAAGAGACCAAGACAACGATAGACACAGGATATTGAAGACCTTCTTTTGGAAGAGGTTAGGCAGCTTGCACAGAACCAAGAGGTTTACATAGGGACAGTGAGGACAACGTTCTGTAAAGGACATGTCACATAGAGAGAGATCCGTCTCTACATGTCTACAGTGAGTGTCCAACATTCACAACCACATAATATATAGCATAAAAGGATATATTCTAAGTTGTTGGGGAACAACCTAATGTACTCAAGATGTGTGGGCTGGTGCAACACAGAGCAATGAGGGGAAAACAACAGAAATACCTAAGGAGTGTTTGCAGCAAAATATAAAACACACTAACCACATTTTGTTTGTTTCGTTTCCACATATATTTACGTTTTTATGTACTTTCTGACCTTCCGGCATATCATTTCCATATTTCCGTTGGACGTTGTGATAATTTTTCTATCTGTCGTCTTTTAATGTTATGTTGGTGTCTTGATAAAGACCTTTTGGTTGAAACGTTGAATATGATTTGTGTATTGTAATTTTTATGATTTCTTATGTGCTCATCATTGCCCATCATTACCCACTAGTGTTAGATATAGTCTATGGTGTCCCATTGAGACGATATATAAACCAGTGTTTTACGTAAGTCTAACCACATAAACTGAAACAAATGATGTTTGTTTCTACTAAAAAGTCTTCAGCAGGACAAAATACAAACATGAAATGAATATTACAGAGAAACATAATGTAAGAGAGTAGCAATAAATGATAAGGGAGATAAGATGAAAGAAAAAAGGAGAAAAACAACCAATGTCAAGCACAGATTAAAGGGAAAAGTAACAGAGCAAGTATAATAAAAGAAGAAAAATCTTGGTAATATCAAAGGAAAGACTACTGATATGAAATTCACTGCAGTCAAACAGAAAAGTTGAATTGTCATTAAAAGTAATAGTAGAACGATGATCATCAACAAATTTCACAATAACAGAGGGTATTGCATGAAGGAGGAGGGAAATGATGAGAAAAGTGAAGGAGAAAAACACAAATAAAATAAAACTAAATATAATGTAATGTGATGTGATATATAATGTAGTGTAATGTAATGTAATATAATATAATATAATATAATATATAGCACCAGGAGTAAATTTCAATGCTGGTATGTATAAACCAAGACATAATATACACGAATCCTAATGAAAATAAACTTACTCTGTTTAAAGCCCAGGGAAGGGATTCTACCAATGGGCATCTTTGAGTCATGCATGAACTTATGAAGACCAATCAGAAAGGCTTGTTCCTCTGTGCTGACTTTCTCTTCAACAATTTCAGATGATTCTGTTGACCTCCGTGGCTAAACAAACATAAATATAATTCAAGAGTTAAAATCTGCAAAGATTTAAAACAGAAATCATGGGAGTCTGTAGCCATGTAAATAGCAGTCTTCTTCTTCTTGTCCGCAGTTTGACATGTCT
Source organism: Meghimatium bilineatum (assembly GCA_034231615.1). Lineage (NCBI taxonomy): Eukaryota > Metazoa > Mollusca > Gastropoda > Stylommatophora > Philomycidae > Meghimatium > Meghimatium bilineatum. The sequence goes on along the minus strand of CM067299.1, from coordinate 117,420,526 downwards.
ACCCAGCAAGTCCTGTTTTCTTAATAAATGCTGCTGCTGTATTTGAAAGCTCCTCAGTGCTCCCATACATCTTTCTGTGTATCTCTGTGGGCCAGTGTGATTCTGGTTGCATGATACCATGGTTGCTGGTGCGCCTCTCGGACTGGCATCTCTGACCAGCACCTGTGCTTGCTTGGGTAGGGCTGTGATCCTGCTCAATATTGTGTTGCCCCAACCAATCTTAGTTTCCAGCCTCTGTTGGCTGGACTACGCCCCATCTCCACATCAAGTAGTTGGCCTTGATGGGGATCAATAGCAGTTACTACAACAGCAAAAATGTAAAGGGTTAGCTTAATAAATAGCAACATTGAGCCTGACGAAAGAAACTTAAAATAAGGAATTATGGTGCATACACCAGTTAGCACAGCACTTGATGATGATGGAGTAATATTCTTGGCAGGCAGCATGCTTCTTTGCCGAGACCGGCATACATATTAAAAACCTGGCTACTGTTGAATCAATCAATTGTATCTTCCAGCTTTCATTCTCAAACTCCCGCTGGATCTTTCTTGCAGCAGGACAATGGCTCTACTAGATTTCCAGCAGGATATAGACCAGAGAATGGAGATGCATTGTATCTGTGTTTTATTTACACTAATCACTTGACACATCCGTCTTCGGTGGAATTTTTAAAACTTCAAAAAAACCAACAATTTGGTGTTGAGTTCAATTTATATGGAACATAAAAGCATACAAATAAAGGTTCATGTTAAGCAGATGTCTATTTTTCTATGAAACTAAATATACTCTCATGAAAAAAGTAACCAGTGCTAGTGTACGAAAACTCAGTAGGGGGAGATAAGCAGTGTTAACAAAAACATTACATTTATTGTGTCCCTTTATTCTAGCGCAGGTGAGGAATATAGCTTGGAGTGGAAACCATGTATTTTCATTTTTTGGGAGGAAAAGGGGGGGGGGGGGGGGATGTTTAGTTGTTGGAAAAGGGAGGAGGGTTAGGATTAGTGTTTGATTTTTGGTGCTGATCTACATGCGTGTGCTGGTGGTGTCGGCTTCTATTGCATTTCTACTGGAATTGTCCATCATTATAGTAATATAAGGTCTTTGGGTGACAGTGACTGCATATCTTTTCTGCAGCCGAACAGAATAGTTGCATATCGTGATGCATATTTTTTCTCGATGTAACAGTCATCGAGTCTGTAAAACATATATAACATCTTTTTCTGTAGCTGGTAAGCTCAGTAAACAGAAATCTATCATTGCATCCGCCATGTTGGTTTAGCGCAGAGTTGTCTGCTAATGATGTGATATTTCTGTGACGACACGAAGATGCACAAACTATAATAGAAATTGCATGGTTGCGCGCATAACATTACAAAAGTTTCATAAGTTAGAACTGTTATCACGTGATGAAGCCACATTTGCCTAACTTGTACCAAAATAAAATATTGGACATGCAAATAGTACGCCTATTCTTTTTTTTTTGTCACTCTGCATATCAATATTATCATTTAACATCACACTGGCATTGGAAAATCAAGATATATCTGTTGTCCCTTAAGTACAGGCTGAGTTGAACTACTCTTTTATAAGGAAGCATCAAGTATCAAGACTTGATAATACTTGGTGTCCCATCATAAGTAAATTATAATGTACATTTTCTTCCCTTATATGGTGCAATGTAGTGATTTTCAGAATATGTTATTACTCTGATTAATGAAAGAGATCTCATGCAATTGTAGTGTTCGATTGTCAATATAATTTGACAGTGTTTCACAGTGTGAGTAATGAAAGTACTCTCAGTGTGGCCTGACACACCCGTCTTCTGTGGTGAAAACTAAATGTAAACGGGTTTGTGTGTTCGTCCATCATAAATGATGATGACCACTTTTTTACATCAACTTTTGAAAATTCAGTTCAAATTATGCCCATGCCTAATAGTTCATAGATAGCTAATGAACCATATTTGAGCTGTATATGTCCATGGACAGTTCATGGAAATTTTATGACCACTGTAGATGGATTTTGGTCTATCTGTGACTTTCTAGCTGCTCTCCACTGTTGAGCAGCTGCATTTCTCCTCTTTTCACAAGATGATACGCCCTTTTTGACTGTAGAGCACCATATAGATCTATGTTGTGCAAGTTCTTCCCATGTGTCTTGGTCTATTTCAAACGCTTTCAGTGAGTTCTTTAACAAGTCCTTGTAGCGCTTCTTTTGGCCACCTTGAGATCGTGTATCCTTCTCCAGCTATGGTGAGCTGGACAATGGCATGGATAAGTAATTTTTGGTAGGCAATGGTCTGAGTTTGCATCAGGATAGTGTCAATGCTGGGAATACAAACTCTGTCAAGGACAGTGGTATCTGGAATCTTATCTTGCCATCTGATGTTCATAACTTTTCTGAGACAAGTTGTGTGAAAGGGATTGAGTTTCTGGATATACACAGTCCATGTTAACGGGTAATAAATAAGTGTTGTGAGCCACTGGTTGATCAGAAACCACATGACTAGTGACACACTTTAGCCTTTACTCAGTAACCATGACTGCATTTTTTGTACCTTCCCAGGACATGCATCAAGGTACCACTTTCCTGATGGGATTGTCATGGTGTAGTGGTAAAGCTGTTGTTGTGTACTCAAGAGATTATGTGTTTGAGTCTGGTTCTCGACATCTTATTTACAAAGTGAATTATTATTTTAGGGGGGGTGGTAACCCTGGGGGTTATCACTTGGAGCTACTGAGTTACATGCTGTGGGTGGTACTCTCAGCAGGCGGCGTGTCGCTTCGTTGTGAGGAGAACATATCAGAAACATTGATACTACTGCAGAGTCAATTCTCACTCCTTTTCAACCAATTTCCTCGAGACTGCATCATCCATAGGAGTTTTCTATAACTTTTCTAACCCAAAGTGAAGAGTGGAACTCGATCCCATGTCATATGATCATCAGGCATGTGATTTAATCACAACACTATCACAAAATTGAACACATCAATCACAAATATCAACTACACAGAATCATCTGACAAACAGAGCATGAGAAATAACTCTTAACTTACCCTGGATGATGTGATTATTGGAGGAGTTGGTGGAGTGACAGTAGCAGGAGGCTCCTCCACGCTGTCTGGGTCCTGCTGGGAATCTTTTGGTACCACTTGTTTGTTCTTCTTGCCTTTAGGAGGATACTTTAGAACTGGCACTGAGAATATGCAAGAACATTATATAAATATAGATTACTTTTCAGGAGCCACTTCTGTGTTCATGTCTTTGTGGATGTCTTTGTTGGTTCATCTTTCTGACAATGATATTCTTAGGAACTTTCTATAATATTACATATTGGCATTTACTTAATGAAGGCAGTAATAAATTCATTTCAAGATGCAGATGATGTCAATGAGGCTGAGAACGTACACATACAGAGAATGTTAGAAATGGGAGTATCTAGATGTGAGGGAAGGAAAAGTAAATTTTTTGGAAAGTCCCGAAGATCACACAATCAACACCTGACCGGAACTATGAGTCTACATACACTGGGATGGCTGCTGGAGCGGAGTATATATCAATAATAATTGTCCATCACATGTGAAGATGACAACAGTTTCAGGCTTGTGTTATTGCATCTCTCTACCGAAGACGGATGTGTCAGGCCATTATGCAAATAAAACAGTGGCACAATGCATTTCATTATCTGGACTACATCCTGCTGGAAATCTACTAGTCCTGCTGCAAGAGAGATCCAACGGGAGTTGGAGAATGAACGCTGAAGAAGAAGAAATATCTCTCTGATGTGTGCAGAGATTACTAAAATGTCCAAGACTAACATAAAATTCCCTGCCACATTTGGGACATGTATTATCAGAATTGGGCATCTGTGTGTCTGTCTTTTCGGGCAGCATGTTTTCTCATTGCCTCTTGATATTTGATGTTTCTCGACAACATATATGCTGGTGTTACTGCACCAGACTGGGCAATTCTGAGCAACAGACTCCAAGGATGTGGAGTTTAACTAACTGCAGCTTGGGCAGTATTTGGATTAAAGTGAAGAAATAGTGTGCTTTTCGTCATCCTCACTTTCGCGTGACCTATTTATAACATTATATATATATATATAAAATGACTAAACTTGAACCTGTGCTACTCACATTAAAATGTTAAACGAGGTAATAAAGTTTTGCTAATAATACGAAACACACATAGGCACACACACAAATAGACGTTTCAACCGAAAGGCCTTTATCAAGGACAACATACATGTAAACATAAAAAAAGACAGGTAGGAAAGACACAACATGCGTTCACATGTCTAACCAGAAGGATGGAAATAAGGTCAGAGGTGACACAAACAGGAAATGTACAGAATTAGGAAATATACAAAAACAGATACATATGAAAACGAGACAGAGAAATGACGGAACAACCCGATATCATGCGTATGTCAGACTCTCATTCATTCCCAACAGCTTCAGCGTACCATATTTGTAAATATAGCGGTTCTCAAGCGCCAGACGGATCTGGTCGTTGGAGAAGTATGCTTTGATGGCCGTCACCTGAATATCCTGGACTTGTAGTTTGTTTCCAAGTATTTTTATGTTTAGCATCTGTTCATCTGTGACGTTGCTGATTATCATGGTTTTTGTTATTTGGATGTTTATATCCAGTCCATATCCTGTAATTGATTTATTGACGATCTATTAGTTTTCGTAGTTCCTGTTCACTTTCTGCTTTAAAAAAAACTGTGTCACCGCATGAAATATAGTTTGTTTTTTTCAATTGTGAGCGACTTCTTAGAAGTTATTTTGAACCAATCCTGATATATCACAGAGAATCATGGATAATTAGGAGAATAGTAAGAAATTTAGAGACAGTAGAGATGTAGTTTTATAGATGATTGTTCATGCCAAAATCTGATATGCTGGGCCAAAAGGCACAAAAATACAGCTTCTCTGTAAAACTAGCAGTCCAACATACTTTGAGACCTCTGGCTCAAATCACATGAATATTTGTACTAATTGTCTGAGAATGAACACAGAAGAAGAATGTTAGATGATTGTTGAGAACACCATGGACAGATAAAACCGTGCAATAAAGATATCTTGAAAGATGTTCATTCAAAAAGAATTCACTCAAACGGTTCAAAAGAGGTAGAGGATTGACTTCACTGTACTCAATTTCCCATATGTACTCCACCCCTCTTAAGGAACCGGCATGCCCCCTTCAGAGTACCACTCACAGCACGTAACTCCATAGCTTAAAGAGATAATTCACAGTGATCTAAAAAAAAATCCACCTTGAACAGAAGATGACGCGAGTCGGATTCCAACTTATGACTTCTTAGACACAAGGTGAACAGTTTAACCACTATGCTAGGGAAATCCCGGTCACTCACATCAGAAGAAGATAGTCTATATTCTGTGGAGATATCATATGAAGAGAAAAGAAGGAGCACATCATGAAAGCAGGCAAGTCAATGAGTAAGGGATGTAGAGAAAAAACCAGAAGAGAAAATGCTGGACAGCTTAGCACTGTGGCATGGGGGAACATTAATATATAAAATGATTGTCCGCACATGAAACAGAAAGCTGTGGACATTCTTTCCCTATGTCCTTTCTCAAACTTTTGCAGATTAACAGGCTGTTGTCTGGAGAAAACTTTTGTTCAGATTAGCACTATTCAACAAAATGTGAACAACCACCAAACTGTTATACGTTAGTCAGCACTTTGGAGCTAGTATGGCACATGATGATGATGGTCCATCTAAATGTCCCACTGAGACACATCAGCATCATGAGTCTCCACTAGATTAACACTGATAATTCTACACACTGAAACACATGTAGCACACACTTCAACATACACAGATCAATGCTTACACATATGATCCATCTTAATGTCCAGGTCATCATACTCCGCTTGGTAAAATGTTTCACGACAAAACATAACTCTACATCCTGGGGCTCTCCCTGAGATCCCTCCAATTGCCACCACAACTGCCAGATGAATCCATTCATTCTCACAGCCCTCCAGCCGCTTTCTCATGGCCCTGTATCTGCAGTACTTTGGGTAGCTGAGAACTACAAGGTTGGCTGCTCCACTGGATGGTTTGTCTGGTACAAGCAAACAGAGAAGAATACACTACAGATGTTTACATAAGTTTTCATTTCATGAAAACAAAAACTTACTACAGATGTTTACATGTTTCCAATTAATGAAAACAAAAACTTACTACAAATGTTTACATGTTTCCAATTAATGAAAACAAAAACTTACTACAGATGTTTACATGTTTCCAATTAATGAAAACAAAAACTTACTATAAATGTTTACATGTTTCCAATTAATGAAAACAAAAACTTACTACAGATGTTTACATATGCTTCCAATTAATGAAAACAAAAACTTACTACAAATGTTTACATGTTTCCAATTAATGAAAATAAAACTTGCAAGAGATGTTTACATGTTTCCAATTAATGAAAACAAAAGCTTACTACAAATGTTTACATGTTTCCAATTAATGAAAACAAAACTTACCACAGATGTTTACATGTTTCCAAATAATGAAAACAAAACTTACCACAGATGTTTACATAAATCTCCTGTGCATTATATACAATAGTATTGTGAATTATGTACATGTACATTAGAAAACATACATAACATTGAGGCTTAACACCAAAATATTAAGAATAAACATAACACAAAAAGTATAATCTACACTGCCTCTGAGCACATGGCATAAAAATACAATTGTCACTTTTCCCACATCATTGAGACTTATTGGGGAACAGAGAGCTAAACTCATGGCATAATCATTGCTTGCTTTCATTTCCTGCAGGGTGATAAACACAAAGGTATCTTACAGCAATATCTCTGACTTGTGTGTTGAGTCTGAAATTGGAGCAAAGATTAGCAGCAACATTGTGGTCAGCCAAGCATGTAAAAAGTAAGCAACAAAATTTTAAGAGCAGCGTTTGGCTGTTCAACTAACAGAGTGTCAAAGTTACCCAAAAGTCATGCTTAACTCGGATGTGCTGGGTTGGAAGGCACAGATACTGTCAACGATATTTATGCAAAAAATAATCGACTCAGCGGACCTCCATTCTTTGGACTACATCCTGCTGAAAATCTAGTGTTATCAAAAAAGGAGCAGATATCACAGCTAAACTGTAAACTATAATGTATTGCATTCTCTGAGCTACATTCTGCTAACCTGCAGAAGTTTGAGAACATACATAAAGGAAGCAATATCTCTACACAAATGTATTATATGAGGTCATTTGTCATTTATCAACATATATAGAGAAAGCAATAACTACACAAATTATGTGAGGTCATTTGTCATTTATTTTATACTCCATGTGGTGAAATAAAGTTCTTTCAACCACCGACGTGAGTCCGATTTGGTCATGTCAGTGCTCTTTTTACTATGAAAAATAATGGAAATTGTCACCTGTGTGTTGTCGGGCTGGAAATTGAAGCAAAGAATAGTAACACTGTTTACTTTCCATGCATGTCAAAGAAGGTTTTCAGGTAGAGTTGTCCCATATACGATCAAAGTGACCCAGAAGCCATGCTGAAATCAGATGTGTCAGGCCAAAAGGTAAAGATATTGCAGCAAAGCTGTAAACCATGAACCAATGCATTCCGTTCTCACAACTACATCCTGCTAATCTGCAGAAGTTTGAGAAAAAATGCAGAATAAGAAGATATTTTGGTTCAGGTAATCCTGTCACTATGACTCCAAAAGATATCAGAGAAAAAAACTATTAGTATTCCATGTCTCAATTAGAGATAATTATTATAGCATCCAAACTTATTATCATGGTGTATGTATATTATTATAATGAAGGCGCCATCTTCGTACTGAGACAATTAAGCAATAAGGTAATTGGATATGGTCAATAGCTAAACATCACATTTTTAGATCAAGAGAAGGCCTTTGACGGACAAACTGTGGCAGAGACTAGAAGACTGTTATATAAAAGCACTACCGGTATATAAAAACTCACAAAGTATAATAAGAATAAATGAAGGATTCACAGAAATACCATTTGAAACAAAAATGGGAGTAATTGTACTATCACCACTGCTGTTTATTACATACATGGGTAGGATTGCGATAGAGGCAGAAGCAAGAGGTGAACACAGCATCACAGAAACAATGAGAGACTTAGGTGAATCTCTGCACGATCTATGCTTCGCAGATGATCAAGGTCTAATATATGAAACTGAAGAAGAACTAAAAAGACATACAAATTCATTGCAGGCAGCCTGCGAACAATACAATATGAAATTAAACACATTGAAAACAGAAAATATGAAAATATACAGTGCAACAGAACAGCTAACTGTATATGTTAATGGCACAAAACTAAAACAGACATCAGAATTTAAATATCTAGGAAGCATTTTTACAGAAGACAGCAAAATTGATAAAGAAATTGAAATGAGGTGCCAAAAAGCAAAACGCTGTAACATACCATCACAGCTACTTAAAAACCTACTGAGCAACATGACAACCAAACAACATGTAATAAACACCATCTTAATCCCAACTTTATGTTACCAGTGCCAGATATGGCTCCTGATAAAAATACTCATGAGAAAGATTACAACATGCGAGATGAAATGCCTGAGAAAGGCTATAAACATCACCAGAAGAGATCGAATGAGAAATGAAATCAGAAACATAGTAAAGACCATATCAGGCAAACAATATATAGAAAGACAGCAGATTAACTGGTTTGGCCACCTTATGGGAATAGAACCATTACAACCAGCCATCTATGCATACAACAGTAGAAAGAACAGTTACAAGGCAAGAGGAAGATCAAAAAGATGGGAATTCAAGCTGAGAGATTGTTATGGCTCTCAAGCTGAGAGATTGCCATGGCCTGACCATGGCAAGCGCAACAGAGATGGTCAAAGATAAAACTTAACTCCCCACAACGTCTAAAGGCACTTGTGGAAAAGACAATAGATAGATATATAGATGCTGAGATTCTGACATGGAAAATATAACTAACCAGAAATATTACATAACTCACCACACGCAGACTCCACATTCCGAATCTTGACTATATCCGCACCAATATTCCACTTCTTGCCATTTTCACATCTAACCATTGTTCCATTTCTAACTTCTTCACAACCGGGTACACCATCGTTAATCTGCTGCTCTCCCTTGTCACAACCAACTGCTAAGTCACCATTTCTGATACTGCACTTGTCACCTCTGCCGCAATACCTTGAGCTGCCGTACATCCATTTAATATCATGCTGTATTAGTGGGACTAGGTCATCCAATTTCACAACCAGTCTATCTCCCAGAGTAATAACTTCATCCTGGATAAAAACAAAGTATTTTTAAATATTATAGTTTATTATTTATTATAGATTTTCTAGGCAATATAAATACAGTCAGTAAGTTGCCATTACTTTCTGAACAGTCCAGATGCACAATTGTCTACAGCAAGATTTGAATCTGTACCTTGGACATCACAGACTCACTTTGTATCTTGCCGCCACGGGGTGGGACAGATAAAAAAAATTTCTTCAACAAGTACAAGAGAGAGCCAGGAAAAGCAGCAACTGAGTAAACACAAAGAAAACTGGGGTTTATTACTGTGACATGCAAAATGTCACATACACTTTCAGTAAACTACTACATCTCCGAGCTGGGGTTTATTACTGTGACATGCAATGTGCCACATACACTTTCAGTAAACTACTACATCTCCGAGCTGGGGTTTATTACTGTGACATGCAATGTGCCACATACACTTTCAGTAAACTACTTCATCTCACAGCTGGGGTTCATTACTGTGACATGCAATGTGTCACATACACTTTCAGCAAACTACTTCATCTCACAGCTGGGGTTCATTACTGTGACATGCCATATGCCACATACACTTTCAGTAAACTACTACATCTCCGAGCTGGGGTTTATTACTGTGACATGCAAAATGTCACATACACTTTCAGCAAACTACTTCATCTCACAGCTGGGGTTCATTACTGTGACATGCCATGTGCCACATACACTTTCAGTAAACTACTACATCTCCGAGCTGGGGTTTATTACTGTGACATGCCATGTGCCACATACACTTTCAGTAAACTACTACATCTCCGAGCTGGGGTTTATTACTGTGACATGCCATGTGCTACATACACTTTCACCCAGATACACTATGGGCGTATCTTTATCTTCATCCAGTCAGATTACTCAGGTCTTGCATAAAACTTGTTTTCCTTTAACTGCTTCAGGTTTTTTCCATCTCAAGTCTTGCATCAATGAAATGTCTTTTTTAAAAACCTTATTCAGGCTCAATCCTGAAGAGCAATGTTTCAACATTTATTACAATCTAATAGAGAAGTCCATGATCTGTTTGGTGCCACCACTAAGATTTTTTTTTACTAAAGCTGGGATTTTTGTTCGTCATCTGTGGTGCAGCACTGGGGTTATTGTAGTCAAATTAGCCTTACTCTATGCTATTTTTAAAAAGAAATCTCCCTTTGGAAATCAGAACATGATTTTTAGTAATAGAAATTTAGCCAAAAGACGGGTAAACCCTCTCCCTACTTAACATATTTTCTTTTCAAAAAAAAAAAAAAAAAAAAAAAAAATATCATGGAGTGATAGATATTTTCACACGAAAAAGAGTGGCTTATCTTTTTTTTAAAAAGACAACCTCGCTTCCTCTGATGAAGACATTACTCGGGTCCAGACCTTAATTAGATGCATTATATAGTCAGGAATTGTCTAGGTTTTTCCAGATCGATCTGGGGTTATTTCTAAAATGTTAGTGGTAACACTGGCGGTGCGTATCCTAAACACTGCTATATAGAAAATTCAACTTTGTCCCCCAGGACGGAAGACTTAGCAGCAGAATAAAAACACATCTTTTTACGTCATGTTTTAGATTATGTCCGTGCTCTTTATTGGTCGGTGTTGTCAGGCGACACAAAGTATTTAATAGTGGCCAATCAAACTCAACAAGTAAATGAGTTCACTTACTTTTAAGCATTATACGAGTGAAGGGAAAACCAGTAAAGAGATACAAAATAGATACAACAAAACATACCAGATCCTAGGACAGATGACACGTATTTTCAAGAACAAAAATGTAAACATAAACACTAAAGTTGCATTATACAAGACTATTATTATTCCATCACTATGCTACCAGTGCCAAACCTGGACAATGACAGCACAAGACAAAAGAAAAATAGTGACAACAGAAATGACATGTCTACGAAGAATACTCGGAGTGTCATTAAGAGATAGAATTAGAAACGATAACATCAGACAGATAACCAAAACAATACCAGTATTGGAACACATCAAAAGACAGCAGATCAAGTGGTTTTCACACGCTTCCAGACTACCGACATATAGCATGCCACAGATGGCCATGACACATAGACATAACGGTTATAAAGCAAGAGGCAGACCATGTAAAAGATGGATCACAGAAATCAAAGAAGCCACAGGAACAAGCTTACAAACAGCGCACAAGAAGGCCATAGAAAAATGGTTTCCATGTTTAACAGTTTAAGATAAGTAGAAATTGAACTCTAGTTAGAGAAGATCAAGGTTTTCTATGCTTTTATCTTCATCGGATTTAGTCAGCATTTTTTTGTTCTGGGCAATAATGCCAATGTGTGTACCCGTGCATGCACATATCTGTGTAGTTTATGCGCGCGCGCGCTCATGCATGTGTGTACACGTATATTTGATTACCCTTAATTATAAACCAATGCAAGGTTGAATAACAAACATACGAAATAGACGAGATAGTACCATAAACGGACGCGATAGTACATAACAGGCGAGATGCTACCATAAACAGACGAGATGCTACCATAAACAGACGAGATGGTACCATAAACAGACGAGATGCTACCATAAACAGACGAGATGGTACATACGCAGACGAGATGCTACCATAAACAGGCGAGATGCTACCATAAACAGACGAGATGGTACCATAAACAGATGAGATGGTACATACACAAAACAGATGAGATTGTGCATAAACTGATGGGATGGTACATACACAACACAGATGAGATGGTACATACACAACACAGATGAGATGGTACATACACAACACAGATGAGATTGTGCATAAACTAATGGGATGGTACATACACAACACAGATGAGATTGTGCATAAACTGATGGGATGGTACATACACAACACAGACGAGATGGTGCATACACAACACAGATGAGATGGCACATACACAACACAGATGAGATGGTGCATACACAACACAGATGAGATGGCACATACACAACACAGATGAGATTGTGCATAAACTGATGGGATGGTACATACACAACACAGACGAGATGGTGCATAAACAGATGAGATGGTACATACACAACACAGATGAGATTGTGCATAAACTGATGGGATGGTACATACACAACACAGACGAGATGGCACATACACAACACAGACGAGATGGTGCATAAACAGATGGGATGGTACATACACAACACAGACGAGATGGCACATACACAACACAGACGAGATGGTGCATAAACAGATGGGATGGTACATACACAACACAGATGAGATTGTGCATAAACTGATGGGATGGTACATACACAACACAGACGAGATGGTGCATAAACAGATGGGATGGTACATACACAACACAGATGAGATTGTGCATAAACAGATGGGATGGTACATACACAACACAGATGAGATTGTGCATAAACTGATGGGATGGTACATACACAACACAGACGAGATGGTGCATAAACAGATGAGATGGTACATACACAACACAGATGAGATTGTGCATAAACTGATGGGATGGTACATACACAACACAGACGAGATGGCACATACACAACACAGACGAGATGGTGCATAAACAGATGGGATGGTACATACACAACACAGACGAGATGGCACATACACAACACAGACGAGATGGTGCATAAACAGATGGGATGGTACATACACAACACAGATGAGATTGTGCATAAACTGATGGGATGGCACATACACAACACAGACGAGATGGTGCATAAACAGATGGGATGGTACATACACAACACAGATGAGATGGTGCATAAACTGATGGGATGGTACATACACAACACAGATGAGATGGTGCATAAACTGACGGGATGGTACACAAACATGGTCAGATACAAATCACTAGTGTCGGGGAAAAAAACTAAACTAGCTTATACGGGGAAGGCTGTGGCAACACAACGTAAATGCGAGTATAAATGTAAATATAGTAAAGTGTTACCAATTGTGAGTACGACATGCTAGCATCGAAACATAAGACTTTTCCCTTACTTTTTGTGTTCAGCGAGTAGTGTTGAACTCACCCTACCTCTCCTCGTATCTACGGCCTTGTACATAGGAGTCAGAGGGCTGGGTTCAGCTTTTTTCGTGGGATAAAGGGCTAAAAACTGTTTTTTTCGGGGGTTCTTTGGAGCTCTAAATAGTGGGCGTTTTTTTCCTTCTTATATTTGCTGTATAGTAAAGTAAAGTAACACATAGCATTTATTAATGCCGTAGGGGTGTGAGATGTTAGCGATCTCAATATTTCAGAGACTGCAAATGAGGGCGGTAAGCCATCTCCTCTCCCTCGCAGTCTTTACTTCCCGGATTAATCCGGTACCCATTTACGGCTGGGTCGACCCAGAAGCCGTTGCGATCTGAGAAACATTTACGCTTCAACTGGGAAATGAACCCACCACTCATATGCGAAGCCAGTGCGCTAACCACTGCGCTACGAGGCTCCCTTATTTGCTGTATATCGTATGTTAGATCAGTCTGGTGGACAAAAATAGCTTGATGTGGATTTGACATGTGGGCAGGGAAAAAATAGATTGATGTGGATTTGACATGTGGGCAGGGAAAAAATAGCTTGATGTGGATTTGACATGTGGGCAGGGAAAAAATAGCTTGATGTGGATTTGACATGTGGGCAGGGAAAAAATAGCTTGATGTGGATTTGACATGTGGGCAGGGAAAAAATAGCTTGATGTGGATTTGACATGTGGGCAGGGAAAAAATAGCTTGATGTGGATTTGACATGTGGGCAGGGAAAACATAGCTTGATGTGGATTTGACATGTGGGCAGGGAAAAAATAGCTTGATGTGGATTTGACATGTGGGCAGGGAAAAAATAGCTTGATGTGGATTTGACATGTGGGCAGGGAAAAAATAGCTTGATGTGGATTTGACATGTGGGCAGGGAAAAAATAGCTTGATGTGGATTTGACATGTGGGCAGGGAAAAAATAGCTTGATGTGGATTTGACATGTGGGCAGGGAAAAAATAGCTTGATGTGGATTTGACATGTGGGCAGGGAAAACATAGCTTGATGTGGATTTGACATGTGGGCAGGGAAAAAATAGCTTGATGTGGATTTGACATGTGGGCAGGGAAAAAATAGCTTGATGTGGATTTGACATGTGGGCAGGGAAAAAATAGCTTGATGTGGATTTGACATGTGGGCAGGGAAAAAATAGCTTGATGTGGATTTGACATCTGGGCAGGAAAAAATGCTTGTATAGTGGATTTGACATGTGGGCCAGAAAACAGCTTGATGTAGTGTATTTGACATGTGGGCCAGAAAACATGGCTTGATAGTGTGGATTTGACATGTGCTTGGGATGTTGGCTATAGTGAGGACTTCAGTATCAAGTACTTTATTTTAATCTAACCAGATATCTTCCGAAGTGTGTGTGGACGGCAAGTGTGAAAGTGTTTAACACGCTGACGTGTCTGCTGTGGTGATTTTTCTTTTGGGTCTTCACTCTGACCTTTGTTCTAGAGCTTCATTCTACTGAGAAGTATTACCTAACCTTTGCAGTGTAATTTGGCATGCGCAGCGTGTGACTGAATTAGAGCTATGGTTAGAGTTAGTATTTAAAATTAGGGGATGATTGGCATGCAGCAGTTGTCATATTTAACCTACGTATGTTGAGGCAACAGGGGCAAAGGCCGACCAAGACGCCGTTGGACAAAAGACATTCAAGAATGCCTGTGCATGTCACTGGAAGATGCAGGGCAACTTGCTCAAGACCGCGGAGAATTCTAGAGATCCATAGGAAAGACTACGTTCTGGAAAGAATATGCCACTTGATGATGTTCAGCGTTCTAAAAATTCTTCTCTACGTCTGGAGATGTGACGTCACGACATTAATCGATTTGATTGGCGATTTAGCGGAATTCCGTGACGTCAGCTAGTTAAAAATAGTAAGTAAAGTAAAGTAACCCATAGCATTTATTAATGCCGTAGGGGTGAGAGATGTTAGCGATCTCACATTTCACAGGCTCTGCAAATGAGGGCGGTAGCCATCTCCTCTCCCTCGCAGTCTTTACTTCCCGGATTAATCCGGTACCCATTTAAGGCTGGGTCGACCTGGGAGCCGTTGCGATCTGAAAACATTTCCGCCTCAACTGGGGAATGAACCCAGGACCACTCATATGCGAAGCCAGTGCGCTAACGCGGCTAAAAATAGTACTTACGTAGAACACAGGTTAATGTAGTCTTACTGGACGACGGCTAATTGTCTATTGTCTTTTCCCAGGTGGTTTGTGATCCACTCTTGCCGTTAAGCGTAGGGGTGATTGGAGCTCGAGCTTGCGTTCTAAAGCCAGATGTGTGGCTTTGGCTGTGTTATGACCGTGTCTGTTTAGAATGTACCTGATGTTTTCTATCCATTTTTTCCGTGGTCTTCCTCTGGCTTTGTACCCTGATCTCATTTGATTATATGCTTGTACGGGCAACTTTTCGTGATGCATTCTCATAATGTGGCCAAACTACTTGATCTGTTCTCTCTATGTAATCTGTACAAGATATTATATCTATTCTTTCCCTGATATATTCATTTCGCAATCTATCAATCCTGGTGACCCCGGCAGCTTTCCTTTCATCTCACATGTCACTATCTTTCTGTAATGTGAAGATGAGAGAGACCAGGTTTGGCACTGGTAACACAGTGTTTGTAGAAATATAATAAAGATCATTTGTCTCTTAACTTCCAATTCGATCTTGGGGTGAAGAAGTAGTGGTGACAGTTGGTATGTTTCTGCATTTGCCTTTTGACATCTCATCTCTATTTCTCTATCGAGGCTTCCATTTTCATTTACGACGGCTAACGCGTGTCAGTAAGACTACATTGTATGTGTTATACGTAAGTACTATTTTCATACAGTTTTACAGCGGGATTACCTTTTATTGATTGCTCAATGTTGAAGAAAATTATTGAAAATGAAATTTCAAATTCATTAGAAGACTAATATGCTAGAGACTGAGAATTTAAAACTACTAATAGCATCAGGGCCGTAGATTCCAGTAAGGAGGGGAGTTTACCTAAAATAAAACACCAAGATCTTTCGCCCTTCTTCGTTACCAAATCCCGTTGTATGAGATATTTAATGACCACTTTTGTGGGAAAATCGCTTAAAGTGGGTTTTTTAACCCGCCTTTCGGGCTACAGTCTAAGTACTAAAAGGCATCCATGTTATAATTTGCTAAGGGGGGGGGGAGAGAAGAGAAGAAAAAGGAGGTTTACCCGCACCCTCCTTTTATCTGCGGGTATGAATAGTATCCTGATAGACACAATAGTTTTGAGAACTGTATTCAGTACAGGAAAGTAACTGGTTAAATCCCTTTCATGCGTAATACTCAAGCCACATCTCAGACAGTTTTATAATTTCCTATTACTGACACACACGTGTATCTGCGTATCGTTTACAATTAAAACAATCAATGTGTTAGGCTATATCTCGTCTGCTTTTCAACGTACACATCAACCAATCGGATTGTAAATAACCTAACTAAACACATCGATCACCAATCGTCGCAACACGTGCCGCCCAGTTTAGCGGAAATAAGGCCAGAGAAATGCGAGTCAAATATGCCAATAATGTAGAGGGAGATTTTACATAAACTAGAACGGCAAGTGACAAGAGATAATAACGTGTAATTTTCTTGTTGGCCTACGCGATACATGTGTTACAGAATAATACATTATATTTACATTAGTGAAGTAACATCTAGTGATGGCATGAAGTGTAAGGTTGTCAATTGACTAGTATTTTTGTTAAGCGGCACGGTCGTTGATGTGTCTTCGGTTGGGGGTTTGGGGTCTACCTTTAAAATCAGAACTTTCTCGGGTAAAAACATAATAATCTGCACTTTCGTGAGGTTTTTGTTGACCATTTTTTACCATATATTTATAGCCATTTAGTTTATCTGGCAATCAGGTTGATTTATTTATAATAGGTTAGAACTGCAGCACCACTAAATCCGACAGACAAAAATTAGAATTTTGATGTGATCGTTCGAAGTGTCTCCCTTTACTCAACGTGTGCTATGTTGTGTTTTTGAGAAAGGTCATTTGGCCGAAATGTCGATTCATGTAATGTTTTCATGTTTTCAGATATTAACAAAACTGTAGTAGCATGTGTTTCTACACTAATTTCTAAATATTTATCAATTTAACTCCCGCTTGAACATGGAGTTTCTTCATGTGATGACACCATGGTCTTAGTTTTGAAACTGTGTATACTCACTTCCACGAAAAACTTGTTTGTTTGTTAAATGGGGGAATTAAGCCTCTTAGCTGAGGCACGACTCTTTCAACCTAAGACAGAAGTCTATTTTGGTTATATCAGGCCGCACACGAAAAACTACCAATAACTCCTCCAGATATAGGAGACAACCCTAGTAAGGGGAACAACTCGATAAATTAATACGAAAAGATTCATATGTGTTGTCTCTCCCTGTCCATCAACAATGTCTAGAATGTGCACAATGACACGACGCGGGAAGAGAGGGCTGAAATGTCTGTCCCAATCAATAATAGTGCATACATTGAAGCACTCAAGCTGGCATTTACGTAATATCAGGAGCACTTGCCAAAAACATCATATATCTAAATATATTTTATGTCTGAATGTTTTAATCACGGTTTCGCTTAAACTGTATTAGTTCTTGTATTCTGTTAGGTATGATAAAATTTACTACGCTCAGACAAATTTATCATCATGTATTATATATATAATGCTGCAAATATGTTCGACAAAAGAACAATATTTATTGTTACTTATTGATTTCTTTAATTGGCTAAATTTCATCTTCTCTATCTAATCAAATCTTACTTTTCAAAATGGGTGTTCCAGTCCATTCTTTAGCAATAAACTGTGAAACATCCAGTCCAATATTGGTCATGTATAGAGTGGTTTGTGATTGGTCGTCTTGGGTGAAATGAACAAATGTGCGCGGCGGGTGGTACATTTCGTAAGCAGTAACTTATACATTTTTTTTGAAGGTTACCTGACCTGGGGAGGGGGGGCGCGGGTAAAAAATGTACACAATTTAATGGGGGGGGGGGGGGGGGGTGTGAATTCTTGACAATTATTGACAAAAAGTAGGAGGATGTGATTTATCGACAGTCGCTTCACCCTACAAATCTCGTCCCCCAACCCCCCCCCCCCCCCCATATAAATGTTGAATCAGTAATAAAACTCGTATTGTCTCGGAAAGAAATTTGAATCTGTAAAAGTCATAATTTCTTGAAGACGAATTTGCCGGCTTCCATAAAACTAAGCTATTGATCTGCGCTTACTTCTCAGTCGTGCCGGCCCCCAGGTAGCCTATATATCCACGATATGCATGCATCACAGGCGGGCTGTTTGACGATATCAATTATATCTGGTATTCCTTAACACCGAGCTGATGTATTTTGATAATCAATAACAGCCAAGTACAGGACAAACCTTTGATTACAGGCGAGAATGATGTTTGTTTGTACAGGCTGATAGCAGGATTCTAGTCCAACAAATATTACCAGGTCAAAATACATGTACACAAAATACATGTACACAAAATACATGTACACAAAATACATGTACACAAAATACGTGTACACAAAGATGAACTGACAGACTATGCAAAATAATGGGTTTTTTTTTTTTAAAAACCTCATGTTTTGGCATCTATGAGCTAAAATTAAACACATCCGGGGTTGGGAATATATGATATAAGTAATGGGAGGTTGGTAACATATAAAATATATATATAAGTAATGGAAGGTTGGTGATATATGATAAGTAATGGGAGGTGATATATGATAAGTAATGGGAGGTGATATATGATAAGTAATGGAACATATATATATATATATATATATATATATATATATATATATATATATATATATGTGTGTAATGAGAAGTTGGTGATATAAGTTATAAGTAAAAAAAAAGGTAAAGTAACCCATAACATTTATTAATGCCGTAGGGTGTAAGATGTTAGCGATCTCACATTTCAGAGGCTCTGCAAATGAGGGCGGTAGCCATCTCCTCTCCCTCGCAGTCTTTATTTCCCGGATTAATCCGGTACCATATCCGACCCGGGAGCCGTTGCGATCTGAAAAACATTTCCGCCTCAACTGGGGAATGAACCCAGGATCACTCATATGCGAGGCCAGTGCTCTAACCACTGCGCTAACGCGGCTCCCATATACGTATGGGAAGACATATGATTGAAGACATATGATATAAGTAATGGAGGTTTTTGTGTCAGAAAGCAACATCTATAAATCTAGTAACTAGCATCTCAGAATAAAACCTAAATCAATACAACAAAATAGAAAGTATTCGGTCCGTGACTGACACTGACCGCTCCTCTTAAAAACTAAAAGTTTGTTTATTTACAATGACTGCACATGTGGAGTGAAAGATCTGAAGGTATCACAAGTCACTCATCAGATCACATCCATTCACTAAATGTCCTAGTAGATGACATGCTTATATATTGTGTCTGTCCTCGTGTAGAAGACCCTACAATATTTCATCTACGCAATGTTTTACCCTCTCCAAATAGGAGGCGTCTCTGTATTTTCATCGCAGTCTCCCGGGAAAACAAAGACTTAACCCTTTTTTAGAGGCTGATGGTTGTCGTTAAGGGGAGTTTACCCCTTTAAAAATATAGAATATTTAAAGTTTTCAATGATGAACTTCTTTTTAAGGGTTTTTATTTTCAACACAGCTAAAATAGTTAACGTCTATGTGTACTGAGAGACTGCGATGAAAGTATCGACTAAATCACAGCATTTCACAATGTTGACAATTGTAGTCTTCTGTGTATGAAATACAGCTCTGGGTAAAGTTTTCCATCGCAAAAAAGGGCACAAGAACTATATTGCTTGTTGTCTATGGATTTAAACAAGCCTACAATGAATTTACTGAGAAGTCATTGTTGTACCTCATTGATACAGCCATGACAGCTGTAACATTGTGATAATAAATATTCCCATTTGTGAAACACTACAATCGGCAGATTCAGCGCCAACCTCAGACTGTAGATTGTGATAATCAGATATTTTCAGATGCGTATCAATTTGGTGTATTATTTCATTGTTCTGACTAGACTACCTCTGACTAATCCGTTGAAAGCTTTGTCGGCTTCCGTTTCAGAGTCAATTTTACTGCTATGACAATTTTAAACAAAATATAAGCCCATTATTGATACTAAATTAGCAAATTAGTAGAAAAATAAGTTCTTTGTTCTACAATTATTCAGGAAATTTCAGTGACCTCTAACCACAAGGTTATCTATCTATCTATTGTCATTTCCACTTGTGCTACGTCGTTTGGTGAAGTTGCTGTCTTTGGTTTTTTGGTGGCATTGACCATCGTCAGCCCCTGTCTCTTGAAAGTTTCTTGGATTACCTGCACCCATTTAGTTATTGGTCTTCCTCATGCCCTGTAGACCGATCTTCTATTGTTGTATAAATAGTGCACGTTATTTCATACTTTATTCTACTGTTGTATAAAGTGCACGTTATTTCATACTTTCTTCTACTGTTGTATATAGTGCACGTTATTTCATACTTTCTTCTATTGTTGTATACATAGTACACGTTATTTCATACTTTCTTCTACTGTTGTATAAAGTGCACGTTATTTCATACTTTCTTCTACTGTTGTATAAAGTGCACATTATTTCATACTTTAAAGACAGCTGAAGGTCAATAATAATAGGCTTCTGAATTACGGGTGATACAAATGTAGAGTCCCTTCCTTTGCATCTACAAGACAATGTATTACAAGGAAATAAATGACTTAAAGTTCATACAGGATTGAGGTTTCCCCAAATTTAATCCTCCTCCACAAAAGAACAGCAATATGCATGTGGAGAGTATTACAACACAGAACTCCGCACTTCTAATCAATAATCCCCAGTAAACTCCGGTAAAAATTTACAAACACGACGCCATGGTCGTGTATGGAACTCGCAACATCTTAAGAACGAGGCAAACGGTCTAACCACCACACCACACACCGGAGATATAAATAACATCGTGGATCATCGTATGCGCTACGGCGATCGTGCACTGATGTTCAGTTTTACCTGTGACGCTAATGTCATTAAGGGATTGCCTATAAATAATGTCAACAAAATTTGTCCCAACTTGTTTCCCCCCCCACCCCACCACCTAAAAAAAGGTTAAAGCGAAAACACACGAAGAAAAAATGCGTTTTCTTAAGATTTTATATGTCTGTACAGTCAAACCGATTAACTGGTGTATAAAAAAACGTTGTTGCCGTCAACTTTTGTCACTACCCTTCCCTCCACCCTATCAACAACTGTCAAAATTATTAACTGTTTACCTGGTTTATGGACAGCCATTGAGAATTAGAATGTGGTCATTAGCCTAACATTTTTATCTGTAGCTATTTTCTTGGCAGTATTTACCTTCAATAGTTTGTCATTGCGTTCTGTCGGATCCGGATGCATAATAGCATGCCGCGGAATTTGAACCCAGTACCGTGGACGTCACAGGTACTCTCTCTACCTCGCCGTCGCAGAACAGGCTCAAACATAAATACTGAATACAAAGCTCCGCCGAAGGATGATGTGTCGGGCCATTGGCGCAAATAAAACGGCAACACAAAGCATTCCCATTCTCTGTACTACACACTGCTGGAAATCTAATTTCCAATCGTCCTACTACAAGAGAGATCCAGCTGGAGTTTGAGAATGAAGGCTGATGACGACGAATACAAAATGGCGGTGATTCCAACATACACCACTTTCAATAAATCTATATTTCAGCATTCAACATTATTACCGTATTTGCCTAAGTAGATGTAGACGCGTGTAATGTTCGTGGTTCATATTTCATAAAGAATACACGATAAACAATACAACAATGTTTCTCAACTTCTAGTACGGTACGGTTATCTCTCTTACATTTAAAACCTACAATTACAAATGACGCCCAAGTGGGAATTTTGACAGCCCTGAGTGATGATACAAATCAATACTGGAAATATTGATCATAGCTGTAAGCGGGAAGGAGAGAAAGACACAGCGAGAGAAACGCCATTAGACTTCTGCAACACAAAACTTAAGTAGTAATTGTCAAAATGAAAATTCGATATCTTGACATATAACTATGATAAGAAAATTTTCAATTCTATGTTTCTCTCATCTTATATTTGTTAATGTGTATCCCGGCAGGGTGATTATTTATTCCATACCAGTTTGTACATCAATTAGAGAATGTCGAGGATACTGAATCAATCAGGCATATAAACTTACAGACAATTTCTGTTGGCCAGGAAAACGTGTTGGATATTATCCAAAATTTATGTTTGTTAAATGAAATTATTCTTCCTGGTGGTTTAAAGAATAATTTAAAAAATTGGATACGTGGAAAATGTGTATAAAACCCGGCATATATACAAGAAAGTCATATCACAACATTCATAAAATATGAAACTTAAATATTTAATAAAACAAATCACCAGCAAATTATTTGGATGACTCTACATTATGTTTATAAAATATAATACATTATGTTTATAAAATAGAATACATTATATTATAAAATTAAATCTATGTTCTTGTTATGCTTCACTATATGACTGTCGTAGTACATCTTTTGCCGGGACTCGACAGAGCAGCAACGAGCAACAATGTTTTCTGCCATGTATGTCCTAAGAGGCGAACTCATGGGGTTTGGGAAGGGAGGGGTGGAGTTGGCTTACCCATCCCATAGAGCAGAGGTTCTCAACCTTTTCAGGCGGCGAGTACCGCCCGCATGTAATCGTTAATGCTCGCGAGCACCTTTTAACCAGCATGGCGCGATCACAGTCCTTACGAGAGCACCAATAAACCCTGATAGAGCGATCAAAGTCCTTACGAGAGCACCAAGAAACCCGCATAGAGCGATCAAAGTCCTTACGAGAGCACCAAGAAACCCGCATAGAGCGATCAAAGTCCTTACGAGAGCACTAAGAAACTCGCAAGCATAAGATTATAAACCCTTGTCATATTTAACCAGAAGGAATGTTGAAGTCTGATGGTCAGTCAGAAAGGCGCAGATATCGCATCCTAGCTGTAAACATCGACACAACTAATTCATTTCTTTAGGAGCAGCGATAGTGTAATGCTAAGTCACCCACCCTCTGACCAGCAGACCCTGGTTTCGAACGTTACTGATGGTTTCAAATAAAAAATTACGCGCGTGGTTTACTCACCCATCAAGAAGATTACTACCAGGGCTCATGCTTTGGGAAGATTGAGAAATAGCGCCATCGCCACTAAGAGCACAGTTAGTGATTTCTTAATTCTTGCAGCTAAAAATTGGTGCCCAGGCATACAACCATCACATGCCGTCTCCGCAACAAAAGTTTGGTGGTGCACTCTGCTAGACCTTAAACTATCCATCTTATGTTTCCCTCCCATTTATATCTATGTCAATGCTTTACTCCTCTTCCCTAAACTCTACATTCAAGTATGATCTTCAACAAGATGTCTACCGATCTCTTTTAAAATGTCGAAAATACCGAATTTTAAAATTTTTTATTTATGTCCAAAATACTGTATTTGTTTGATTTTTTATTTCCTTTAATAGTTTTTTTTTTCTTACGAAGTTTTATTAGAACCTCTGTTTTCAATATCGTTGCCGTCTATTAAAGTGCACCACCAAGGCAAGATACAGGACAGAGGAAGTTGGAGGTCCGTTGCGGCAAACCTTCATTAAACTTAATGACGATGAAAATACAAGGTCGATCAGTTTTGCAATGAACGCATTATTCAGTATCAGAGTATTGGGTAGGGGTATGAACAAAATACAGATAAGTTTCAGGACAGTTTCAGCGTGTTAACAAATAGGTCTTTATCTAGAAAATATACAATAAAATGAACTTTTACTCTTACTATTTTTAATGATTTAATGAGTCTACTTATAGTCTATTTTAATGAATCGACTTATAGAGTATATTTTAATGTCTACTTATAGAGTCTTTGAAGCGTTTATTCTGTCCACCAGCCAGTCGTTGTCCCTTCAGGAGATCATCATACATACACGCAGCTGTGTGGATTCCAAAGAATAACAAGCAATAGAGAAAGGGGGGATAGCAACGCTGTTTACCTTCCATGCACGTCGTAAGAGGCGACACAGTGGAGTTGGCAGTCCCGTCCCATATATGGTCAATGGGACCAAGAAGCCATGCTAAAGTCGGATGTGTCGGTCTAAAGGCGCATACAATACACCGAAGCTGTAAACCATGACACAACGCACTCCGTTCTCCGGACTAATTTTTTAATCTGCAGGAATTTAAGACAAGCACTCGGGTTTTTTTGCCCTCGATTGCACCCTGCTTGGGACTATAAAACAAGACATTTAAAAAAAACAACAACAGGTTATCAATTTTTATGGAGGTGATTATTATGAATATATATATATATATATAATTGGTGGCTACCCTACTCAGAGCGTAGTCATCAACCTATCACAGGCAATTTAAATACGTACAGTAGACTGCCATTGCTTTTTATATATCATACAAATGATTGCCATTGTGTTTCCTCCCTCCCCCGTCCCCTTGATTCGCCCCCTCAAATGTATTTTTCTTCGTGGTGTACTCGAAAGCGATGTGCTCCCTGAAAGAGACCATACAACTCACGTTTAGAACCACTGCTATATATCTCTACACATATTTTACAGCATCTCCATGCCGTAATGGTGAAGCCGCCACCAATCGAAACAAACAAGACCTAACAACAGAATCAAAACAACGCAGAATCAGCCTTCTAGTGTGATTTTAAAAAAAATTATTGTCGTGTTTTTTCGTTGGTCAGTATTTATATACATCGATGCATAGCCTGCTAATACCGACCAACGAAATTCACGAGAATAATTGAAAGTGGCCCACAATGCTTGATTTAATTCTGTTGTTATGTCTTCTTTTGCTGTTCGCTTTGTGCTTTTCCCCATGGCATGTTTCATACCATTTTAATCTCTTCCTCCTACCACCGTCACATCATATGTGTTTTCTTATGTTTAGTATATTGATTCTTTTATTTGTTGCCTTTCATCCTGATGAAGGTTTTTATTCGAAACGTCGTCTGTCGCATTGCTAGTACGTTTTATTTACAAATATTGATAACACTTTTACCTATTTCCGTTAATTTTACATTTGCCTTGTTATCCCAACCCCCGCATTTCGAGTAAAAGGTTGTTTCCCGACACCACCACTGTTTTACCTCTGGATTACCGAGCGTGACCTTCGCTGCAAGTAATGACATATTCACCCGCCCGAGTATGCACTTTAGATAGACCAGGCATGGCGAATCGGCTGGTTCACGAAAATCCTGAAATATCTATATGTGAATGTACCTGTACTTATGCTGGTAGTTTTTGCTAAAGGGTACCAGCATGCCAAGTGACTGATATAATCTGCATAATATTAGACTGTGTCGGTGTTGGTAGGTTGTTATGACGGCAAGTGAGAATAATTACATATATAAATGTGAAACGCAAGAGATAGCTGTGGGCGTTCTATATCTTAAATTATTAATCGTTCTTTCTTCATCCCCGTTAACTGAGATAATGCACTATCGTTATTGGTTTAACTTGAAGAATGCACTATCGTTACTGGTTTAACTGGAGTGATGTATTATCATTACTGGTTAAACTAATAACTAACAAATAATAAAACTAATGGCACATAAAACAGTACATTATCCTAGTTATCAGTTTGTGGTTTTGTTACTGCGGCACTCACCACCTTGTCGACTATTCTGACAGTTTGCTTATTTATATTACTTCATCCTCTCTCTCTCTCTCTCTCACACACAAATCCATATGTCTATTTATAAATGGATAATTTCGATTATTAAATTAGAAAATAATAAAGGAATTAAAAAGAACAATACTGTGAAAAGGAAATGACTATTTTTGGAAAACAAAGTGGAAATAATTATCTTTGATTTACTTTGATATGGCAGAATTCCTGACAAGGTGAGCAAAGTATGTGACAGAACAGTTTGGTATCTAAGCAAAAACGAAGAAATCTTACAAAATCGTTCCAGAAATACTAAAATCACAAGTAGAAAATGTAATACAGACAATGAAATACTGACAGCTTTCATAGTTTAACAATATAGCAACTGACATAATTAAAAACTCGAGATGAATTTGGTGTGGAAACTCACATAAGGACATATATGCAACAAATCACATATCTAACGTATGGAAACTATCACATAAAGACATATATGCTACAAATCACATATCTAACATATGGAAACTATCACATAAAGACATATATGCAACAAATCACATATCTAACGTATGGAAACTATCACATAAGGACATATATGCAACAAATCACATATCTAACGTATGGAAACTATCACATAAAGACATATATGCTACAAATCACATATCTAACATATGGAAACTATCACATAATGACATATATGCAACAAATCACATATCTAAAGACCAAAAAAACATCAGTATTTATAACACGATCTAAAAAAAACTAAGGCAGAGATTGTACAGAATACACAAGCTGCTGAACTCCAACTCTGACCTACAGCCTGTGGTATTCCGGACAGATGCAAGGTCAGTGCTTCAAGCTCTCCAGTCTGGAAAACTAACAGACTTGAAAAAACTACTTAGCGAATTGTCTTACCAGTATAGGGTAACCATGCAGTGGATACCCTCTCACTGTGGAATACCAGGAAATGACAAAGCAGACCAACTGGCTAAGGAAGGTGCTGCCGAAGACCAACCAGATATACCAATCACCTACCATCAGAAAAAACAGATGATCACGTCAATAAGAAAGCCACAAACACCAACACAAGATGACTATCACATTATGAACAGATCAGAACAAGTTATAATTCTACGTCTCAGAACAGGACACAACCGACTCCGCAGTCACATGTATACAAAGTTCAAGATTGGCAACACGGCCATGTGTACATGTGGACAGGGAGCACAGAGTGCTAAACATATACTTCAAGAGTGTTCTGAGCATGAAACGCTGAGGCAGACATATTGGCCAGAGGAAACAACACTGGAATCAAAACTCTATGGGACACTGTATGAACTACAAAAGACAGTGAGTTTTATTAAGGAGACAGAATTACAGATATAGACATGTTTCAAGTGAACGAAAGAAGAAGAAGAATAGAATACAAAACAATAAGATTGATTCGTCACATAACCAAAATACTACTCAATATAATACATGAAAGAATTAAAAACAGACTCGAAATAGCCGAAGAACAATGTGGTTTAGGAAAATCAAACGAACCAGGAGCTATACTTAATATCGGAGTACTGATGGATAATTAAATAAAAGCCTAAACAGCATATATAGATATTTGCTTCATAGACTTACAGCAGATGGACGAAGTTCAACAGAAATAAGATGCAGAATAGGACAGGCAAAAACAACATTCAGAAAAATGAAATATATATTGTGTAATATGACCTTGTCATTAGAGGTGAGAAAGAGAGTTCTGCAGTGCTATATAACCCCTATACTAACATATGGGTGCGAGCCCTGGACAATAAACAAACTGGAAAGTGGGAAATTAGAGACAGAGATGTGGTTCTACAGAAGAATGTTGAGAATACCATGGACTATCAGAAAAACTAATGTAGAGGTGTTGAAAGAGTCAAATGCGAAACGGACCTTAATCAACAATATAAGAAAAAGGCAATCTTATTTTTTTGGCCACTTCATGAGACAGGCAGGTTTAGAGAACATAGTCACAACAGGCAAAATTGAAGGCAACAGAGACAGAGGGCGACAACGTGAGAAAATATTAGACAGTTTGACAACCTGGCACGGTAAAGAAACAACAACGACTATGATACATATTACTGTGGACAGAGAGCTGTGGAGATCCATGACCGCCTACGCCAGCAGACATGGCACCTGATGATGATGAGACTTACAGCAGGACCTTCGACAGAGTTGAACACACAATAGTAACTGAATGCCTTCAAGAAATAAGCATAGATAGAAAAGACATCAGACTGATTAGAAATATATACTGGGAACAAACCGCATTAATAAGATACGAGAGAAGCTACTCACCATACATAGAATACAAATAGGAGAAAAACAAGGATGACTTTATCACCCAACATATTTCTATAAAGAAAACTTCTTTAAAAGATGCAGTAAAAGGAATGCCAGGTCTCAAGATGAACAGAAAAATAATAAACACTCTACGACATACAGATGCCACAGTGCTCTTAGCCAGAAAGTTAACAGGAGTTACAAAAACTTATAGACAAAGTTGGCAAATCAAGTAGAGATTATGGACTAAATTACTAGATGTTAACACCAAGAAAACAAAAACTATGACAATCAGTAAAATTGAAGACGAAAAAACCTTAAACATAAAAAATACATGGAGAGTTACTGTTATCAGTAGACATCCGTATCTTGGTCACATGATGATAGTAAATGTGAAACATGAATTAAAAGGAGAATTGCAATGGCTACAAGTATTTTCAATGACATGAGGAAAATACGAACGTCAAAAGAAATCAAACTATAAATGAGTATTGTAACATTATGCATATATATTCTACGTCTATACACTCGAGTATGTCTCAGAAACATGGGGAATAATACTAATATACACTCGAGTATGTCTCAGAAACATGGGGAATAATACTAATATACACTCGAGTATGTCTCAGAAACATGGGGAATAATACTAATATACACTCGAGTATGTCTCAGAAACATGGGGAATAATACTAATATACACTCGAGTATGTCTCAGAAACATGGGGAATAATACTAATATACACTCGAGTATGTCTCAGAAACATGGGGAATAATACTAATATACACTCGAGTATGTCTCAGAAACATGGGGAATAATACTAATATACACTCGAGTATGTCTCAGAAACATGGGGAATAATACTAATATACACTCGAGTATGTCTCAGAAACATGGGGAATAATACTAATAATAATAATACTAAGACCAATAATCCGACAGGATCGCAGGGGTGTCACACTGGACACATAAGCACAAACAGTGTTTCGGACATCTTTATTCTCTGACATTCGAAGCAGTATAGAAAACTAACGCGCAGACCATTCCCTGATGTTATCAAAGGTATTGAGAGATTTACTGATGATGATTCCCGTTATATGTTGGTTCACTGCTATTTTTGAAATCTTTATCAGGGGTTCTCTACGGGCCATGCCTATCCTCACTCCCACTCGCGTTTTTGAAATCTTTAACCGGCTGATGATTCCGGTTATATGTTGGTTCACTGCTATTTTTGAAATCTTTATCAGGGGTTCTCTACGGGCCACGCCTATCCTCACTCCCACTCGCGTATTCTCGACATTGAATCATACTCATTCATCTCAAAATCCTCTGATCGCGAGTACTCACGAAGAGCAATGATTATGTCTGCTCGGTCCATAGGCTGACCATCTGTTGTGGTGGCGAGGCTAGCTAATTGGTGGGTCCGTTCGTTTCCCTTCACAACCCCCCCCCGTGTCCGGGGACAAAGATAAGCGTGAGTTTTCGTAGTGATACCAGCTTTTTTTTTTTTAGCTCTTTCTAATTACTCCATCCATCACCTACGTACATCACAATCATATTCAGTGAGTCACTTTTTATGCACGCATGTGAATAGGCTTGCGATTCCAGCCCGTTAAGTGCATGTGTTACAGCAAATACTTCAATTGTTAGACTGCTTGTTGTTGGGTAAAGGCACCACTGGCTTCGTGTACAGTTCTTCCTTTTGCTCTATAAGAATATGGAAACTTCATGAGAAGAGAAGAAACAAAGATTTTGACACTACATAAAAAAATAGAACTATTAAAGAAAAGAACCACAAAATTTAAAAATTAAATATTTTAAACATATCAAAATTCATGTTGCCTTGTTGCAGACCAGTGTTGTCATTTTTCTGGTGCCTTTCACACGAAATATGGCGCTTTCCAAGTCATCTAGCGCCAAAATTTGGTAAAGGCTTTTAGCTCCTCCAAAAAAATGTATATGTATATTTTTAAGAACACTAAAATATAAAAAGACGAATAACTCTAGAAAGTGAGTTGTCATCGTGCTTATAAATGATTTACCAGTCACATTTTATATACATTTTGAAGCCATTCAACTATTACCATAATCTTGTACTTACAATACAGTTCAACGATAGCGTGTAATGTTACTGCCATCGCATGATGGAACATGGACTTGTGTTCCAACATCTTCGCTATAACTGCTCCACCATTTAATTTACCCGTATCGCAGTTCGAGTTTTTTTTTTTAAATGACAATAAGAATAGAATAGAAGGTGGTACTGCTAGTAGAACATAATGGAAAATAACACTCACGTGTGAGACAGGTAATGAAGTCCTACTGAATGACGACTAAAACACTACACACTATCACTAACGGATGTAAATATGGTACATATAACAAAACAAAACACAGAATATAATCTACAGATGACAATACACCGGACAAAGTCACACTTGTCCTGAGATTGTCCGGAGATTTGTCCGGTGTATTGTCATCTGTAGATTATATTCTGTGTTTTGTTTTGTTATATGTACCATATTTACATCCGTTAGTGATAGTGTGTAGTGTTTTAGTCGTCATTCAGTAGGACTTCATTACCTGTCTCACACGTGAGTATTATTTTTTAATAAGAATAGAAAGAGATTACACTAAACGATACTGTAAATACCATAAATGTTCAATAACGGAGAGATTTAAATAAATTGAGATGCAGGTAAATTTAACAAAATAAGAAATCTTAACAACAATTCTGGGACCAAACACAAGACTTTCACATTCAGCAATACCGTAAAAACCACAGAAGTGGGCATCTGTTTTGTTTGTAACTGGACATTGTTTCCTAATGGCTGCCGATGATTGGCGTGAATTCTGTACGGTAGAATGTGTTCAGTGTACGGCATACAAAAACCTAAAGCCTAACAGATCTTCAGTGTTCATTCTCACGCTGCACCTCTCTCGTTACAGGACAATGGTCTTAGATTTCCAGCAGGTTGTAGTCCAGAGAATGGAAATGCTCTGTGTTGCCGTTTTATGTGCGTTATTGGCCCGACACATACATCTTCGGTGGTAAAAGATCACTGTACAGATGCACTTTCTCTATATTTATTTTATTTTTTAAATCTACTATTGATATTCTAAGATAAAATGTTTTAGACACATAAACAGATACCATGGTTTATACACATTATTCATAGAGGCAAAACTTGCCAGGAAATATAACAAAAAGCAGACCAAAATTACGATATACACAGGATATGGAACACATTATGAACATGACACTGGGGGAGACTGAACAGCTTGCAAATAGCCGAGAGTCTTACTAAGAGTGGCAGTAAGGATAACGTTCGGTAAAGAATAATTTACATAGACATCTGACATGGGGAATTTAGCATTCGAAAATAAACTTATTTCTAATATGAACTAATAGCGATTGATTATCATGTTAAATCTTGTGAACACATTATCTAGACATTATAATGTTAAACCCATAATCCGTCAGGGTCGTAGGGGTGTTAGAATGAGACATTTGGTGCAGAAAGATCTCCACACAACTCTATCATCTACCATCTTGATGAGTTTGGTCGCTTCACACTCTGTCAATTCTATAATATTATCCAGCCAAATCTTCTTACCACCTCATCTTCTTACTCCCTTCACTGTACCTTCATTTAACTTAAAACTCGGCGCAAGTTGCTTTTCATTCTTCACTGTGACCTTTGTTCTAGTTTTGAGGTATTACCTAACCTTTGTAGTGTGATTTGACAAGGTTAAGGTTAAGTACTTAGAGTAAGTTTAAGATTAAAATTAATATTTAGAAATTATTAGGGGGGGGGCCTCTCTATCAGTGTGTAGCGCGCAGTACAAATCATAGGGAAATAAAAAATATATGTAAATTGGAAAAAAAAATATTAATAATTTAATCAATGATGTAAAACTCTCGTTTATGTCGGGAGATGTGACGTCACCGTGTCCATCAATTTGATTGGTGTTGTACGAAATCCGTGACGTCGGCTAGTTGAAAATGTAAACAGTGTGCTATTTATAGCGCAGTGAAGAATTAAAAGCAACTTTTACCTTAAAACGCATACCTAATGTCTCAATGTGACAATTTAGTGAGCTTGTTTTAATACGGTAGTGCCCAAACCCTCTCCGAAACTCCCCCAATGAAATGACAGCAGAAAAACACAGTTTTAATGGCGCGTTATTTTACCAGAAGTTACTAGCGCTATTTAAAAATTTCATTAATTGTTTGTGCATTTTTCTCATGAGGCTATTGCATTTTGATAACAATAGGTTGACAACACTAAATGCAACAGTTGGTTGGTTTTTTATTGCTGATCCAGCGGTCCATGGACTGATGTCCATTGACCATCATTATAATTCTGGAAAGTTTGAACTTTCGATTCAACCCGCGCCAGAGCCAGAAATTAACTATCAGAACCATAGAGGTAGGTTTCTACCTATGCACTGTTCCGAGCCACTGCAGCCAAAATAGGATTTACTGTGTTCATTCATCGCCACCAATTGCCTACAGGTTATACCGAACTTCTCTATGGCTCCAGACATGTAACCAAATGTTCACGGCAAAAGGATTGTCACGTTCGAGTCAGTCTTTATGATGGGCCTCGGCCATTGAAAAAATAGTGCAGTCAGTTTCACCCTACCCAGTGCTGCACAGTATATCTCTGGCTCCCTCCCAACCATAAAGTGTGCATGCATATATATGACTAACAATGCATATTTTAAAAAAACACACACATAATGAAACAACAAATGAAAATCATGAAAATCATAATTTTATGAATAATACATGCTACAAAGCTTTCATAAGAGAGCCTCAAAATAACGGTATGTCATCTACTAAGGTTTTCTGTTGTATGGGTGGTTTGTCTAGCGGGCCATTGGTGGGACCCACAGACACAACAGCATACCGGAAATATATCTAGAAATAACATTCCCTCTAATATTATTAATTGACATTAATATAATATATCGCGTACCTAGGATAACATTCACTATACTATTAACTGATACATTAATAAATTATCATGTGATATCTTGTAGCATGTTAATGAAAAGGGGGTCAGTACCTTTCGACTGATTTAAAAAAAAAGATAGTGATTTCTATAGATTTTTTTTTACTAGTGTCTTTTTTATGAAATGACTTGGCAACACTGTTCAATGCCTTACTTGAAGGTAGAGTTGAGGAAATGAGCAAGAGGTGGGCAGAAATACATGATGTCAGATGGAAACATCATGAGATAGAAAGGATGTAGTCTGAGTGCACAATCAAGACAAGAGACGGAGGATGATATGGAGAGCCGTAACAGCCAACCCGGGACGCAGAGATGCCACTCCATGACGACGATGAATAAATAAACTATCAATATAATATTCTAATACATAAACTATCAATATAATATTCTAATAAATAAACTATCAATATAATATTCTAATAAATAAACTATCAATATAATATTCTAATAAATAAACTATCAATATAATATTCTAATAAATAAAATATCAATATAATATTCTAATAAATAAACTATCAATATAATATTCTAATAAATAAAATATCAATATAATATTCTAATAAATAAATTATAAATATAATATTCTAATAAATAAACTATCAATATAATATTCTAATAAATAAATTATAAATATAATATTCTAATAAATAAACTATCAATATAATATTCTAATAAATAAATTATAAATATAATATTCTAATAAATAAACTATCAATATAATATTCTAATAAATAAATTATAAATATAATATTCTAATAAATAAACTATCAATATAATATTCTAATAAATAAATTATAAATATAATATTCTAATAAATAAACTATCAATATAATATTCTAATAAATAAACTATCAATATAATATTCTAATAAATAAACTATCAATATAATATTCTAATAAATAAACTATAAATATAATATTCTAATAAATAAACGATAAATATAATATTCTAATAAATAAACTATAAATATAATATTCTAATAAATACATTATAAATACAATATTCTAATAAATAAACGATAAATATAATATTCTAATAAATAAACTATAAATATAATATTCTAATAAATTATAAAATGAAAATTGCGTCACTAAACTTCTCTAAACAACTAATAAACTATATAAAAATAAAAAATTATAATATCAAAACTATAAAATGGAATGTTGTTATCAATACAATAACGTATAAAATATAACAATGCGATCATAAAACTATAAAAATTCAATATTTAATACCCGCCGAAGACGAATGTGCCGGGCTATTGGTGCAAATAAAACGGCGACACATCGCATTTTCATTCTCTGTATGTTACTCTAGAAATCTAGTAAGACCAAGGTTCTGTTACACAAGAAATGCAGCGGGAGTTCGAGAATGACCGGGAAGAATATTGAATACACTAAACTAAGGGGGGGGGGGGCGTTTCCTCATTGCTTCTATAAACTATAACAAAGAACATATTAATCATTAAATAGAAAATGTTTATCATCAAATTAAGAAACAGAAATATTGATGATTAAATTGGCAAATAGAAAATATTTATCATTAAAATAGAAAATATTGATCAAATAGAAAAATAAATATATTAGCAAATAGAAAAAGGTATAGACTAAACAACAGAATAATACGCACTACTTAAGGTATACTTAACGCGCATGTCTACGTGATCGCCTAAATTCTTGAAAGCATCTCCTCCCCTCCCTCCCTCCCCACCTTCCATATCTTATCTACGTGGTCGCTGTAACACCACATTAGAAACAGCAGATATAAAATTTCAATCGCTCCGCTGGGCTAAGTATTCTGAGTGGCGATGTGGACAGCACATGTGCTGACGACAAACAACACAGGCGTACAGATATATCAATGCTAAACGTATAGTTGTGTAGGGGGGGGGGAGGCAAGAGTTCTCCCCCCACCCAGCCACAATCAGTGTGTGTGTATGTTAACAAGAGCTGGATCTTTTTAATGTGTACACACTTTACATTATGTGTTCCCAGTGACGGCCCGTAATAGGACATCTGACACCACTGCTACGCGAATAATTCTAGTTCTGTCTTTGCTAGGTCTTCATATTTTGTTGATGGCCTCTCAAGTTACAAGGCTGCAGGAATTTGCCTATGTGTAGTAGTGGTAGGAAGGGGGGGGGGAGGAGTGAGCATGGAGAAGACAGATTGAAAGACAAAACGAAGAATGGATGGATAAATATAAGGTGATAGATAACACACAATTATGGATAAATGGAAGGAAAAGGACATAATAGAAATTGATGGATAACCGGACGGAGATATGAATACAAAAATGAATAGATAGACAGAGAGAATAGATTATATTGTTGGGTGAAATTGATCACAGGCAGATAGACAGAAAGACATAGATTAGATAGATAGATTTTTTAGATAAATAGATAGATAGATAGATAGATAGATAGATAGATAGATAGATAGATAGATTAGATAGATAGATTAGATAGATAGATTTTTAGATAAATAGATAGATAGATAGATTAGATAGATAGATTTTTAGATAAATAGATAGATAGATAGATAGATAGATAGATAGATAGATAGATAGATAGATAGATAGATAGATAGATAGATAGATAGAAATATGGATGGTAGGAAGGTAGATAATGCAGATCAGACTATGCAAACAGATACTGGAAAAAAATGTAAATTAAAAATCCTGCCAAGAATCAATGAAATTTGATTTGTAACAGCAGCCATATACACAGATCTCTTCAGCCACTCCCCCATCCCGCACATAAAACTCCGATAATTTACAGATAATACAATACAATGTGTGTTTGTGTGTGTGTTAGAGTAAATCTATCTATTGTCTTTCCTAGCAGAATTGAATGACGATCGATTTTCAGGCTATGGCACGTTTGGTCGCTTGAGATGCAGCAATATTGTGAAATCTTCGAGTGTTGATAACTACTTCAATCAACCTCTTCGTTTTCCTCTGTATCTTTATGTTTCCATATTTATGTTCTATGCCCGTGCCGTTAGACAGAAGGGTTCATTCTCATTAAGTGGCCGAACCAATTTAAGTCTGTGTTTAATACATTTGACCACAGATATTGTTCCAACAGTTCTTGTAATCTATTCATTCCTCACATGATCTCTTCTTGTTCTGTTTGTTGCTTCTCTTAAACATCTCATTTCACACGTGGTATGCTTTCTCTTATTAGTGTCCATGTCGGACATTGGTAACACAATGTTGGTACGACGATTTAATGTATGATTTGCCTATCCATCTGGATACCTTTCTGTTTCAATGTTGGTTCATAAATTACATAGAGAAAATAAAACTTCACATTTATTTAGAATCAACATCACCGAATTCAGCGCGGTTTTACATGTGATTAGTCCCTTTCAGCTTGCGGCAATTGCCAGTGTCAGGTTATTCATTTGTTTATCTACTAACACAATCTACTGTACTTCGGACATGCCTATAAGTACTCAGTTTAGTGCAGTAGATACAGAAGCGTGTGCATAATAACCAGTGTTACCATTGACGATTCAGAAATAATCCCAGAACACAACACACAAAAAACCCAGATAACCCCTGCTATATAATCTATATAAATAGATACCGTTTTTCTTGTAACGTATAGGCTCCTCGAGTATATCACGTAGAATAACAAATTTTGACTCCGTTATAATTTGGTCCAAATTGAAACGGGTGGCGCTCGTCAAAAATTTGAAATTTTTCGTGTCCTCCAGCAAAGCTGAGCATTGATATGATTGGTTATCCTTTTTACCTCTGACCGATGCACAAAGTTCAAAAACATGTAAACAATTGTCAATAACGGCTAGATCTACTGAGCGTTGAAATGTGTATTATTTCATTTTACCGGCGTTTGGTCTGTTTCAATAGACGTGTACTATTTATTAACCTGTTAACTATGGTTTCTACCGCATAATACTGTATATATATATATATGTATGCACGCATATTATATATATATATATATATGTCGTAAAAGGCGACTAAGGAGGTTATGGGATGGGGTTGGCTGTCTCATTCCATCTGTGACCCAAAGCCATGCTGAAGTCGGATGTGTCAGGCCGAAAGGCGCAGATATCGCAGCAATGCTGTAAACCATGACACGGTGCATTCCGTTCTCCGGACTACATCCTGCTAATCGGCAGGAGTGTGAGAACGAACTCAGAAGAAGAAGATTGTTATATTATAAGAACAATATTCGCATCTATTATGTTTTTTTCTTCTCGCCCGGGAGAGCAGGGCATTGTTTTTAGTTCATTATAAATAAGGACGGGGCCCTGGTAAGGGAAGGGGTATACCTCATGAAAAAAATGTAATTCGCCCATTATCGCGCTAAATTCAATCGTTTCATGAGACTTTTAGGGACGTTTCTTTTATAAACCTGGCCAAGCCACCTGGTTTGCTATCTCTCGATGTAGTCTTGACTTGAGATGGTCTTTAGTTTATTTCATAATATCTTCATTTCTCCGTCGGTCTCTTCTGGTGACATTCATAGCTTTCCTCAAACATCTCATTTCACACACTGTGATCACACAATATTTGTCTTTGTCAATGGCTGTGTCTCACATTGGTAACACAAATTTGGTATAAAAATACTCAATTATCGTTTTGCAGCCATGCAGATTGATGGATGTTTGAGTATTGTCGACAGCTGGTACGTCACAGCATTGGCTTTCTGACATCTTGTTTCGAAATGACATTACAATAACTACATTTTAGTTATAACATTATCATGTATTTGTTATTGTTCAGTGGATGAATTGAAGTTGATACAAATGGAAGCGATATTGAAAATATCAATATCGAGTGCAACAGAGTGCACTCTGATAATTATAAAATTTCAGAGAAAATTGAAAGTAGTTAGTAAAGACAACATATTCACATGTAAAATTGAAAGTAGTTAGTAAAGACAACAGATTCACATGTAAAATTGAAAGTAGTTAGTAAAGACAACATATTCACATGTAAAATTGAAATTAGTTAGTAAAGACAACAAATTCACGTGTAAAATTGAAAGTAGTTAGTAAAGACAACAGATTCACGTGTAAAATTGAAAGTAGTTAGTAAAGACAACAGATTCACGTGTAAAATTGAAAGTAGTTAGTAAAGACAACTGATCAGATTTATTCTACTCTTTTGGTGAATCAACTGATATAGCCTATAACATATTATTTCATATGGTTTTTGAAAGTACACGTCCCGTGAAAGGAAAAGTAATTATAAATACTCTCATTGGTTCGTAAAAGACAAAAGCTTATTTTACATTTTTTAAACGCCTATAAAAAGCCAGATTAAATTCTCTTTAACCTGCATTTCGCTAAATGTTAAACCAATTTTAGTATGTTTTAGTAAATTATACACAATTATGGATTTTGATAATTTAAAAAAAATTTGGCCACAAACAGTTTCAACCATCTGGCAACTTTGACTACTTTTGTCTTCTGACCAATGTTACCGCGACCGCCGGCTTATTAGAAGACTTGTCAATTAAAACGTAAACATGAACTAGTTTCCGATTTGCATAAAATATATTGGTTGGCCTTGGCTATTTTTGGCATGCGACTCCATGTATGTAAATAGCGACAAATTAAAAGTTCAACAATAATTATAATCAGAAATGTAACGGACTGAGTCCAAATGAATTCAGCTAGAAGGTGAAACAGCCACGGTGAAACCCACATACACCTTCTCGAAGGCCTGCTCATTTGCCATTCTTGTGTTGTATAGACAGTAGACTATATAAGAGATATTGCCTAATAAGACAACATCCTTCTAAAATGACAAATTTGTCTCCCAATAGAGAAAGGAAATATCCTCTGGCCATTATTTAACCCTATATCACAGTGTTTAGGTATTAGGTATGTTGATTATCCTCTTCACACACCGGACAAGTCCATAGGTGCTCAGATCTCCGCTTCAGTAAATCTCTCAGGGTATAACGGCTGATGGTTCCAGTTCTCTGTTGGTTCGCTGCTATTTTTGAAACAGACTCAAAACACTCTGCTCCAGCAGCCATTCGACTCGATGGTGTTTCGAGTCTAACAAAAAGACTATCACAGTGTCAGTTTTTACAATTCGATTCAAATGTCATCTTTGTGTTCATAATTTTATCGGTTGTTTCCCTTTAAAGCCGGATGAGTTTTGGATGAGATCCGTAAAACTTTCAAGATAATACACGAGTATGATAATCTGCAGTATTTAAATTTGTAAAGGTAACATGTGCCCACTTTGTGTAAATACAATTTTCTTGTAATTTTGCAAGGTATATTTTGTCTTTTTTAAATTTCACTTAACTTAGTTTTCTACAAATGAAATATTCAGTATTTATATCACTTTCGTTTATTTCTGTATTCAGTTTTTGTATTTTTTTTAAATATACTTATTTCCTCCAAAAATCACATTAAAAAATATCACGCCAATAGAAACATAAATATGCAAATTTTTTTAATTTTTGGTGGTTTTTGGTAAAACATATTATGCATGAAATAATTACACTTGTCAGTAGAGTCATATTTATTTCTTGTTTCTTGATTAGAAACTGGCCTCACAGCACGTGGGGCATTCCCATAAGTGCTCCTCCCTCTGTTCCCGCAGCCATTCGACTCGATGGTGTTTCGAGTCCAATGCCGCCGAAACAGACGTCGACATTGGGGCACAACTCTGGCCATTGCGACAGGTTTCTTTATTGTTCCGCCCACCGACGCCGTGCCAGTAACTAGTTCAAACACAATGGCGGCCTGTCGGCGCAACATGGTAACTGTTATCGAAGGTTACGACTACGGGATTGTATAGATGACGTGCCATGAAGCTTCTATAAGAAGATAACCGCAATATAAAGGCATGTCATCTACTAAGGTTTTCTGTTGCATGGTTG
The DNA here is from genome assembly GCA_034231615.1 of Meghimatium bilineatum. Classification (NCBI taxonomy): domain Eukaryota; kingdom Metazoa; phylum Mollusca; class Gastropoda; order Stylommatophora; family Philomycidae; genus Meghimatium; species Meghimatium bilineatum. The sequence continues at coordinate 117,380,221 of CM067299.1, read as the reverse complement.
GTTTGTCTAGTGAGCCATTGGTGAGACCCACAGACGAAACCACATGCTTAAAATTAAAAGTCATATTTGTATTATGGAAAACCAGAATTGGTGTAATAGAGGGTAGACCACATACTAACAACAGTAACAAAAACAGACGTTTCGACTGGAAATTCTTCATCAAGACAAATAACAACAAAACGAATACTACACAAAATAACAAAGTATGATAGGAAAAGATAAAAACGCAAATGTAAATAATAAAGGAGAGTGGATAAGCGAGGCAATGGTAGATTTTAAAAAACAGGAGTGGATAAGGAGAGAAATAAAAAGGAAAACAAGTTCAAGAAAAGAAGAAAAAGAAAAGCCAAAACACGAGTATGATTAAATAAAAAGAACGAATAGAGAAATATACATGAATAAGGATGTTGTTAGTTTGTGTGTATTTAAATATTGATAACACTCCCCTAATGTTTTCTAATTTTTTACCCTTTGATGTAATAACACCATGGGCATATAACAGACACAATGAGGTGCTAGATTGAGGAAGAGGAAGTCATTCGTTTGATTAGGTCGTCATGACAAAATTACAATTACTAGACATCATGAGATAACGAAAAGCATACATAACTGTTTCATCCAGTAATAGAGGAAGTAAATTGTGTAGGTCTGTTGATCGTCGACTCCAGTCAGCGTCCAGCACACCAACAACATGGATAGATGAATACGATTTAAAAAAAAAAAGGATCTAGACACAGAGTTGCCAAATCATTTCATCATAAAAGCACTAGAACTGGTGCGAAAAGAACCAAAATGACAACTCGGTCTAGACATGTGGTCACAGGGTGTGCGGTGTTTTTTTCTCTAGCTAAATTCAGAAAATATTGCGTAATGTGCATGACAGTGTTAGTAATAATTTAACTCAACAATTAGGGGAGGGGGAGAGGAGAGAAAAAAGAGGATCTGAAAACGTTTGACAGTTGTTGACAAGGGGATGAAAGTGAGTTGAAGTAAGTTGACGTCAACAATTGTCTTTTATAAACAATTTTTGTTTTATAAACAATCGTCTTTTATTGTTTGAATTTGAAACCTTTTTTTTAACAATCTAAATATCTGGTGGAAATGTATGCGCTTATCCTGCCCCCCAAAAAATTGTGGTGGTCGGGGGAGAGAATGGGAGCGTGAGGGAATTACATTTTTAGACAGTTGTTATCCCGGGGGAGGGGGGGGGATAACTATTGTTGCCATAATTATATAATTTAGTCAAATACATTTGTACGGCTTGGTCAACTGAATGACAATCTACTCAACAATTGTACTGACCGGATGTGGTACACTGTATAGAATCAACAATATGAATATATAACAATGCAGTCTGCGATGGACAACTATCAATGTATATGCGGAGTCGAGTACTGCTATCAATGTATATGCGGAGTCGAGTACTGCTATCAATGTATATGCGGAGTCGAGTACTAAGATGCTATATCGAACCAATTCTGTATGGATATTCTTCTTCTTCTGCGTTCGTTTCTCAAAATCCTGCAGATTAGCAGGATGTAGTCCAGAGAACGGAATGAGTTGTGTCATGGTTTAAAGAACTGCTGCGATATCTGCGCCTTTCGGCATGACACATCCGATATCAGCATGGCTTTGGGTCAGTGACCCCATATGGGATGAGACAGCCAACTCCATCCCATATCCTCCTTAGTCGCCTCTTATGACATGCAAGAAGGTAAACAGTTGCTATTCTTTGTTCCCCTTTCGGGACCCGGCAACACACGGGCGATATGGATATGAAGCATTGATGGCAGATAGGCACATTTCCGTTATTCCATGCGCTAGTATTAGTGTTGTGCTATAAGAAATATAATCTACGATTCATGGCGATGATGGATGTGACTCACAAGAACATCATGTGCCACAAAGAGTCTTCCACAGTATGTGCAAGAAATCAAAGGCCCACTTGTACCATCTTATGCTGTTGTGTGTCTTCTTTGACGTGCAGCCCTTGAACTAACTGCTATCACTTTATCCAGTGTCTTCATATTGTTTCTGATCTTTCCTCACCATGCAACACCATCCATGGCATCCTGTTCCCATACACGTCTTCGTACCGAAGTAAACATCGACCCTGACATCTTTTCACAGCCTGTAACTCTCCATAAAGTAGACCTCTTGGTATTTTGCCGTCTTCAATTCTCCAAGTGTGTCCCAGCTATCTGAGTCTGCAAAAACTGAGCAGCGCTACGGTAGTGCCTGTTCTTTCCAATACATCAATGTTAGTGACTTTGTCCGTCCGCATATCTCCAAGAATTCTACATAGGCACCGCATGTGAAAGTGTTTAGCCGTCTCTCCTGATGGGTATAGGTTGCCCATGTTTCACTGCCGTAGAGGTGGATGCTGAAGAATATAAGAATAGTAAATCAGGAGTTTTGATTCTGTTGCTAATTTTCTGTTCCTCCATGCTGTTTTTGTTTGTTCATATGTGAAGTGTGGACAGTAAATAAAACAGCTGGAGCTCCAGCAAAATGAGCTGGAGGTTATTGAGATGTGGTTTCCAAGAAGAATGATGAACATTCCATGGACAACCAAGAAAACTAAATCTGCAAAAGTCATAAGAGGCGCTGAAGTAAAAAGACAAATTATAGCGACAATTAGATGCAGACAGTCAAAAAATTTTGGGCATGTGATGGTAAGAGTAAAACTTGAACAGTTAGTAACCACGGAAGAAGGGAAGGATGGAAAGAGGAAGACAGAGAGAAATTTCTGGATGGGTTGTCAGTGTGCCACGAGAGAATTTCACCAAATGAATTGATTAACAGCACAAGAGACAAGAGTTGTGGAGAAACATGATCGACTACGCCACTCAGTATGGCACTTGATTGATGGAACAACACAGTAACACACAAATACAAACAACTAGATAATGGACCAAACAGGGGTGAACATACAAGTTGGGACTTAAAAGTCTTCTTCAAGAACATTGACTTAGATCACGACAAAGGCTAAGGAAGGGAGGGGGTAGAAGCATAAATTAAAACAACATAAAACCCCACACATAAAAAATAATATAGAAAAATGTGCAATAAAATATATGTACAAGTAGAATTCAACATGAAGTACTTGCATGATATGTTTGTAACATGCAAACATTCCCAGCTGAGATATACAGTTTATGGTCGAGGATGTTTGTAACATGCAAACATTCCCAGCTGAGATATACAGTTTATGGTCGAGGATGGAGATTAATGTTGTTTCTACGTTGAATATTATGATACAAGATTCACACAACCACATCCTGATGTCATTATCAAATAAAAGCCGATATTTACCAGGAAATGTATAATAATATTCAAAAACGAGTTACCCATTTATCCATGGTTACCGTCTTCATTCGTCTTCGTTTGTGTTCCTTCTCAAAATCCTGCACGTTAGCAGGATGTCGTTCAGACAACGGAATGCGTTGTGTCATGGTTTATAGCTTAGATACGATATATGCTCATTTCGGTCTGAAAAATCCGACTTCAGCGTGAATTCTTGGTTGCAATTTAGGGGACGGGACACCTAGTTCTGTCCCATAACCCCACTTAGTCGCCTCTTACGGTATGCATGGAAGATAAAGAGAGTTGCTATTATTTGCTCGCCCCTCGTCCGCGCTCTTGAAGAAGGGAAAGCTAAAACTGGACTAACACAAAGAACTTTGTGGCATCATGAGGTCACTAGTTCCAAACCCGACCGTCATGATTTTGACATTATCCAAGGTCCCTGTCCCTGGAGATATCTCTTTGCAGCTGGAAAGTGATTCTTTATGATTACTATTCTCTTCAGGCAGGGGTCTAAGCTTTATTGAGAGCGATGTCTCGAGTCCGTCGCCAGTATAGAAGACATTCCATTGGAATTTATTTAAGATTCCGTTCGTTATGTTTTAAAAAAAATTATTGTTGTGTTTTCGGTTGGTCACTATTTATATAATTAGTGTCACCATGGAATTTTTGGCATGCGATTCCAAGTATGTAATTGGCTGCAACGAATCTCCAACATCCACTGTCTTTTGTCTTGGTGGTGCACTATGCTGGAATGTAACCTATCCATCGTGCTATGTTACTCTCCCACTTTTATCTCTGCTTACCTCTTGCTCGCTTCCATTTGACTTTACCCTCAAGTAAGGTCTTCAATAAGGTGTCATGTCTTTTAATGTGTCCAAAATATTTTATTTGCCTGATCTTTATTGCTCTTAGTAGTTATTTCTTCATATTAAGTGTTTTTAGACCTCCTTATTTGTTTTCTTCTCTTTCCATGATGTTCTTCCATATGAATACCTGTTGATGAATATTTCTTAAATGATCTGTATGCCAGAAATTCGTGACATTGTCAGTGACATTTAGTGCGCTACCGTACCGGATATTCATTGATCTGATGATTTCTATAAGTATCACAACTTTACGGTTCAGAAATATCGTAATGAAACGTTGCTCCTCTAATGTGCTTGTCAATAACGGTACGGTCATATTTAAAGAAATCAAATTTCATTCGAACCATAATCAGATGTCTGAGAAATTGAAAACTAATATCTCCGCTGAAGACGGATGAGTCGGATCAGTGTGCAAATAAAACGGCGACACAACGCATTTCTATTCTCTGGACTTTATCCTGCTGGAAATCTAATAGGACCATGGTACTGCTACAAGGGAGATCCAGCGGGAATTTGAGAATAAACGCTGAAGAAGAAGAAAACCAATCTCGATTGAATGAAGGACAAATCATCTGTCTTCCAATATTTCTATTCTTCTTGTAATATGATGTTCTAACAAACATATCTTTCAATAATTCCTGACTATATTAGAAATGAACAACGCTTAGAGAAAATAAAACAACCAATATTCATACTATTCAAGAACTGCATAGAATAGCTTTGAAAAGAATTGGAGAGATCTGACCTCTGCCCTATACGCTAACTTCAGCGCAAAATGAAAATGAAATGAAATATTAGAAATGGTGGAATTTGTATATATTTCAACATGTTATTTTTTTGCTGCCTGTTCCTTAATTTTAGCCCAGACTAATTCTATTGGGCTAAGTGAGAATAGTTAGGTTGTATGTTTGAAACATCGCCTTGTCTATATGAACAACCTTTGTATGCTATGTCTTTTTCACAATTCCAAGTAATTCAAATTTCAGATACATTTTGTTGAATGGAATGTTATTTTTGGCCGCTTTGCCATTAGCAGATGCCACGACATGTACAGGAAGGATTTTGGTTGTACCTCCGAAAGAAAAAAAATACTGTTCCAACCGTAGATTGAACCAGGGACCTCAAGGGTCAATGATGTCTGATAATTGACTGTAAACATCTTTTAAAATGTTTGTGAGATGTGTTTTGACATGTAGAAGTTTGAGATATACAGCAAATAAACGAATATTAAAACCAATGGCTGCATTTTAACGAACAATTTAATGCATAAGGTCTGTACCATTTCATCATCATCATCATTAAGTGCCATCTCCGCAACGAAGGCTGCAACGTATCTCCAACATCCCATGTCTCTTGTCTTGGTGATGCACTCTGCTAGACTGTAGCCTGTCCATCGTGTGATGTTACTCTCCCACGTGTATCTCTGCCTACCTCTTGCTCGTTTCCCTTTGACTTTACCCTCAAGTAAGGTCTTCAATAAGGTGTCATTTCTTGTAATGTTTTAATATCTTTATATATATATATATATATATATATATATATATATAAGCAAATTTCAAAAATGATATTTTTTCAGCAAATATATGACACATATAATTGTATGTATTGTATGCATTTGAAATGGTAGAGACCATATATGTTGTATATATTATATATATAGATTAAATTGGGGAATAGAAATATGGTTTAAAAATATCAAATTAACATCAAAATTCGATAAGATGGGAAAAACAATGGTTTCAACTAATACCCACAACATTAATTCACGTTTCCTCTGCTAACGCGGCAGGCGGCAAGGTAATCAATAATCGCAAACCGTTTATACGGCAACAATCAAATATTCCAGCTTTGAGCATACTCGGGTGCCTCTTCCTGCATACGCAAGCCGGTGATTATTTACGCGCCTCGCTGACGTGCTTCACAAGACGGCATAGTGATGAGAATTGCTTCAGTGGTGTCCATGTCTTTACCGGACGGATCCTCTGATACGTTCATCATCATCATCAGGTGCCATGCCGGGTGGCGTAGGCGGTCATGGCTCTCCACAGCTCTCTGTCCACAGTATTATGTATCAAAGTCGTTGTTGTTTCTTTGCCGTGCCAGGTTGTCAAACTGTCTAATATTTTGTGATACGTTACGCTTTATAAATGTACAGTATACCTCGAGATTTGAACGAAAATCACAGCGAAGTCTCTTTGGAGTTGACTGCAAATCACATGGCTTTTTACCTTACAGCTACATTATGTCATTATGTATGTAAGAACAGACACCTGGAAATTGCAAATACTTTGGATACTGCACACATTAAAACAAAGATAATTTTTTTTAAAACACCAATTTGAAAGTGCAAATAAACCTCCACAGATTGGCATAAAGAGAGTGACAAATTTGTAACACTTTGTGGTTACATCACCACTCCCTCTGCTATAAAACACTTTGTGGTTATATCACCACAACGCCCCTCTGCTATAAAACACTGGTTATATCACCACTCCCTCTGCTATAAAACACTTTGTGGTTATATCACCATCACCACAACGCCCCTCTGCTATAAAACACTTAAACAGTTGCTGCCTGTCACATTTGTCTTATGTCATTGATTTATAGCGCCCCCTTTCTCTCAAACCGTAAATACATCTCCTATCTGTTGCCGACAGCCGAGAGGAGGTCCCGCCAACAACAAAAAAAGTAACTGTGATCTGAATGAATGTAAGACGAAACGAACCAAGTTCCGCTGTTGGGTGCACAAAGTTATGACCCACAATGCTGTGAAATTGTCATGTGACGTATACTTTCCAGAACGTTGTCTTCCCAATGAACTCTCTGAATCCCTTTCTGTCTTGGGCGATGCGACTTGCATTTTCCAACGACGTATTCATGTTATTTTTAATGTCGTCAGTTCATTATTTTCTTGGTCTGCCCTTTCTCACCGCCAGATACTCTCCCCCCCCCCCCCATTATTTGTTTTTTTTAAACGTCTCTTTATATGACCAAACAGGCGTAGTTTTCTTTTTGTTATTGTGTTTAGTAACCAACACAGTGGTTTCCTCAATGTGTTTATAATATCTGAGTTTCTCTTTTTTTCCTTCCATGATATTCTAAGTATATTTCTCTAGCATTTCATCTCAAAGGCATTGATTTTTTGCCGTTGTTTTACTTAGGATCCATGTTTCACAGCCGTATGTTGCAATTGGAAAAACAAAAGATCGGAACATTAGAAATTTCGTTTTTATTTCGTTGTTTTTCCATATGTTTTTCAACCATGCTATTTTACAATATGCCTTTGCCAATCTTTACCTTATCTCTGCCATGCAGTCTCCTGCACCGTTGATGTTTGTTCCTAAGTATTCGAATTTATCCACACATTCTATCTCGGTATTGTCTATTACGATTTTTGGTTGTTGTGTTGTTATATCTGTTGACATAATTTTGTTTTTTGTGTGTTTAAATATAAGTTCTGTGATTCGCTGTATTTCTTTGTGTTCTTGATTATTTGTTCCAATCCCTTTATATCATTTGAAAGAAGCACGGAATAGAGAAGCAAAAAGAAGCTGTGAGGTCTATCTATCTATCTATACGCTGTGTCCCTTGTTTGCCTTGCAGCGTCAGGGGTGGAAGAGTTCTCTGGAGATGGCCTTCTTGTGCGCTGTTTGTAAGCTTGTTCCTGTGGCTTCTTTGATTTCTGTGACCCATCTTTTACATGGTCTGCCTCTGGCTTTATAACCGTTATGTCTATGTGGCATGGCCATTTGTGGCATGCTATATGTCGGTAGTCTGGAAGCGTGTGAAAACCACTTGATCTGCTGTCTTTTGATGTGCTCCAATACTGGTATTGTTTTGGTTATCTGTCTGATGTTATCGTTTCTAATTCTATCTCTTAATGACACTCCGAGTATTCTTCGTAGACATGTCATTTCTGTTGTCACTATTTTTCTTTTGTCTTGTGCTGTCATTGTCCAGGTTTGGCACTGGTAGCATAGTGATGGAATAATAATAGTCTTGTATAATGCAACTTTAGTGTCTATGTTTACATTTTTGTTCACATAGCTGTTTACATAGCTGTGAGGTAGATTGTACAAATGTAAATGTATTCAAACGAAGACATTATATGATAAAGATCACACATTAATAATTGAAAAGACAGGGTACTAGAGAACAGTTCAGGTAGTGAAAACTGTTCAATATAAACACTCCAGGTGACATGTTCGCAATGCTTGGGTCTTCACAACTCAGTGCGCATGTAAAATGATCAGGGAGGAGAATGGTGCCTTTGCGGTCTCTACGAGTAGTATGACCATGGAGACTATGGCGGTGACCAGGGCATTTGAGTGGGTATGAACACAGAAGGTAATGCAGGTCTGCATCTTGCGTGACTCTACGAGTGTGATTAGGAAGGTACAAGTGGATCTCGTTCGCGAACAGTGGATTGAGGCCTTGACAAAGGCGAGGCTGAAAGTGGTTGCATTTATTTTCGTACCGGGACATGGTGTTCGAGGCAATGAAAGAGAAAATCAAATGGACGTCATGCGCGATTGTAGTACAGGGTGATGAGGCAATGGATCGCGCTGACGTTTTGAACTCTTTAAGAGATATAGCACTCGAGAGTAAGACTAATGTGGATGATGATTCCTTTTCAATGGCTAGGATTAAAGATCAGGGATTGAAATGTGGTGTTGCTAGAGGTGAACATTTTGGAGGGCGCAGAAGAATGATGGTCAACCAGCATAGGACCGGTACTGTCAGCAGAAGTGTAATGTCGGATACATTGAAGGAGAGATCGGAGCAACTATGGACGTGCCCAGTTTGCCGTGATGATGATCCGACGACTAACTACCTCCAGGTGAAATGAACAGTCTGGGTAAAAGACACTAGGTAAAAGAGACACATTAAAAGAGACACAGTAAAAGATACACTCCAGGTAAGAGAGACACTCACAGTAAAAGAGATACTCTGGGTAAAATAAACACCCAAGGTAAGAGAATACTCTTAAAGTAAAATAAACGTTCCGGATCAAATAAACATGCAGGGTGCCAGAACCTCCCGAGGTAAAATAAACATAAAGTTTTGAAAAACATAAAGTTTGTAAATTAATCCTTCAGGTAAAATCCAGGTAAAAGAAACACTCCCGATAAGGAACACGTTTCAAGTAAATGAAACACTTCAGGGGATGTGGAACATATTCTGCAAAAAGTTGTCCGTAAAAGAAAGAGTTGGTCAATATAAAAGTAGTAGACAAATATTCAGGAGAGATTCAGGTACAATCAATAATCAAACATACAACAACAAGAAATGTTGGGCTGGTTATTGACAGCAGAAAAGTCAGGAGAATATTATAGAGCGATAAAAGACGAACATTGAGTTGTTGAAAGAGGCAAATGTTGGGCTGGTTATTGACAGCAGAAAAGTCAGGAGAATATTATAGAGCGATAAAAGACGAACATTGAGTTGTTGAAAGAGGCAAATGTTGGGCTGGTTATTGACAGCAGAAAAGTCAGGAGAATATTATAGAGCGATAAAAGACGAACATTGAGTTGTTGAAAGAGGCAAATGTTGGGCTGGTTATTGACAGCAGAAAAGTCAGGAGAATATTATAGAGCGATAAAAGACGAACATTGAGTTGTTGAAAGAGGCAAATGTTGGGCTGGTTATTGACAGCAGAAAAGTCAGGAGAATATTATAGAGCGATAAAAGACGAACATTGAGTTGTTGAAAGAGGCAAATGTTGGGCTGGTCATTGACAGCAGAAAAGTCAGGAGAATATTATAGAGCGATAAAAGACGAACATTGAGTTGTTGAAAGAGGCAAATGTTGGGCTGGTTATTGACAGCAGAAAAGTCAGGAGAATATTATAGAGCGATAAAAGACGAACATTGAGTTGTTGAAAGAGGCAAATGTTGGGCTGGTTATTGACAGCAGAAAAGTCAGGAGAATATTATAGAGCGATAAAAGACGAACATTGAGCTGTTGAAAGAGGCAAATGTTGGGCTGGTTATTGACACTCAGCAGAAAAGTCAGGAGAATATTATAGAGCGATAAAAGACGAACATTGAGCTGTTGAAAGAGGCAAATGTTGGGCTGGTTATTGACACTCAGCAGAAAAGTCAGGAGAATATTATAGAGCGATAAAAGACGAACATTGAGTTGTTGAAAGAGGCAAATGCACAAAATCAACATCAGTAAACAACACTCAGCGTGTCTAATGTATGCCATGTTAATAAGAACTAAATATGTCAAAAGTTTGCACATATTGTCATTGTATGCGGGTTTCACCACATGTTCTCAACCACAGCGAATTATAGAAAATGTCAGATAACTAACTTGTACATCCGTTAATTGGGGGGGGGGGGGGAGGGGGCGTTTAGACATATCGATAATGATACTCGACCTTATTGCGTATCTTTTTATTTATGGAGCTACGTGCGTAGTCTCCCGAAGTGAAGTGCAAGACGGTAGTGTTATTGTGTCGCAACCGTCGTTAGTAAAGACCTATGCACAGAAGGTAAACGACCTGAATAGCTGTTTGTTATTTCCGTATTTATTATTGGTTAGCTTTGTTTTGGGCATGTATAGTATATAAATATACTCCAATGTATATAAATAATAATCAACGAAAATCAGAACAATTTTCAAAAACGTCACGAGTGAAGCTTTGTTTACTTTCTGTTCAAATGTCTATACTGCGAGATCGTGGCTTCAGTTGATAGGTGTAAAAAAAAAGGCTTTGATGATCGGATGGATGTTTACTTTTAGCTTTATTGCCATCTCTATAGTTCTCTGTGGTGCTCCCAATAGAGCAGCACACTGTTTACCAAGAGTATTGCTCAAATCGTAGCCATTGAGAAATATAAGACATGCGCTGATATCGGATCAGTTAGGATTAGTAGCGTATAGACCATTTCCGTGACTCTCATTGGTTGGAGACACAAAGTGTACAAACAGTATTCAGCGAACAGTCGGCTCAGCCAAGGTGAATGATTCATCTTTGGAGAAGGACTTGCTCTAACCATATACACAGTAGCCGTGTCCTTTTGTCAATAGTCACGTGGGTAATCATACTTCTGGTAATAGTCATGTGGGTCTGGTAATAGTCATGTGGGTAATCATACTTCTGGTAATAGTCATGTGGGTAATCATCCATCTGGTAATAGTCATGTGGGTAATCATACTTCTGGTAATAGTCATGTGGGTAATCATACTTCTGGTAATAGTCATGTGAGTAATCATACTTCTGGTAATAGTTATGTGGGTAATCATACTTCTGGTAATAGTCATGTGGGTAATCATCCATCTGGTAATAGTCATGTGGGTAATCATACTTCTGGTAATAGTCATGTGGGTAATCATCCTTCTCGTAATTTGACCTTTACTTTAATTTTGATTGACCATCGACACAAATTATACCACGTGACCAATGAAAGTTAAGCGTAATTTTTTTTTTTTATAGCCACTTTAGAATTCTGATTTCCATGATGCCACATACCTATAATTGAAGAGAGACACACAGTAGCACAAGATAAAATAATTTAAGGAATTCTTGAATCAATGAATATGTAAATACGTGTAAGCATGTCAATACAGAATTCCAACCTTCAATCAAAAGATCATAAGATGGATGATTCAGCACAGATGAATTGATCAGAAAAACTAGGCTGAAACGTATGACAAGTTTCAAAATCGACACAAGGTATGCACAAAGTGACCAATGAAAATCACTGGGGAAAACCACATAACGCGTCACTTTTGCAATGATAACCATTAATCCACAGGACTGTGTAATTGACGAGATACTCCGCTCGTGTGTTGACGTGTCTGAAAAAAAAAGGGGGGGGGGGTAAAATAGCAATTCTCTTTACCTTTATGTCACAAGAGTCAACTAAGGAGGTTTGGAGACGGAGTTGGTTGCCCTAGAGGGTCACAGTGACTCAGAAGCCATGAAGAAGTCGGATATGTCAGACCAAAAGGCGCAGATACTGCAGCTAGACTGTAGACCACGACATAACGCACTCAGTTCTCCGGACTGCATCCTGCTAATGTGGTGAGTTTGAGAACGAAACACAGTAGAAAATACGAGGCACTCATTTCAAGACACAGCGTAATGTCAACTGTCAAGAAGATTGCGAGAAACTAGCCACAAGTGTTGACATCCACGATCCAATAAGCCAACTGATAGCCGCGTTAGCGCAGTGGTTAGCGCACTGACTTCGCATATGAGTGGTCCTGGGTTCATTCCCCAGCTGAGGCGGGAATGTTTTCAGATCGCAACGGCTCCCAGGTCGATCCAGCCTTAAATGGGTACCGGATTAATCCGGGAAGTAAAGAATGCGAGGGAGAGGAGATGGCTACCGCCCTCATTTGCAGAGCCTGTGAAATGAGAGATCGCTAACATCTCACACCCCTACGGCATTAATAAATGCTATGGGTTACTTTACTTTTTTTTAAGCCAACTGATACAGCACATGATGATGATGATGATGACGATGCTGATGGTTGTCATGATGACAATGCTGATTGTGGTTGTCATGATGATGATGACGGCGATGTTGATGGTTGTGGTGATGATGACAACGCTGATATGGCCACCATGATAATGATGATGATATAGTCTTATACACAGAGAACTTTCTGTCTTATTCGTTCGTTCTCAAACTACTGCAGATTAGCTACACGCAGTCTGGAGAACGGAATGTATTGTTCCATGGTTTACAGCTTGGCTGCGATATATGCGCCTTTCTGCCTGACAGATCCGATTTCAGCGTCACTTTGACCCTATATGGGATGAAACAACCAACTTCACTTCATAACCTCCTTAGTCGCATATTACGACATGTATGGATGGAAAAAGCAGTTTTACTATTTTTATCACCTTTTGAATCGCAATTTTTAGAATAAAAGTGGGCTCAAAATGGTGTAGAAGATTTACTTCATTGTACTCTGGTTAACCCCATATAACCTCCGTTTCTCTCAAGGAAGCGGCACGCCGCATGTTGAGATTACCACGCATAGCACGTAACGGTGGCTTCAAGTGATAATACGGAAAAGGGATTAAAAAATATTTTATAAACAGGACGTCGCAAGTAGGATTTGAACCTTCGACCTCTAGAACAAGTAGCGAATAGCAGTACTCCAAGAAGATTTCAAGCTTTTAGAATATAATTCTATAAACCTTGAAGCCAAGATTCACTAGCCCAACCCAGTGATACATTTAGCTGAGCCATTTAAACATGATCTAGCGTTTATGAAAGACAATGAAGGGAATCAAAAACGAAGGTTAAAAATCCAAAACGTTTGATTAGACGTAATTCAATATACCCAACATGTTTAAATTACATAAATAACAACATCCGCAGTTTTAGAGTTAAAAACGTAGATAAAATATGATGACTAATGCAAGCTGTTATTGGCAAGAAGAGACTAGTACAAATATCATAGCGATATAAAATAAAACGGTATGTAAACACAGTGCAGTTTAATAGATATTTGTTCAATTTTATTCAATGCATATATGCCAACTGAAACACTTTTATAAACAGTAAGCCTAACCAGCAATCACTGTTCCTTAGCAGAAGAATTGCACGTTTGGTAAACCGAGAGGAGAATAATGGCATGAACACACCACGATGGAGAGCTCCAGTTTCACAATATGCTTCACAACCGAGTGTATCACAAACAGTGGATTGTGTATATTAATGTATCCAGATATATTTATCTATGGAGTCTCATCAAGCGTTAAGTGAATCGTCTGAATGATAGCAAGCTTCATTCATTTCTGGACGATTGCCACTTTATGTGGGTTACCAATGAAAAAGTTTCGAGACTACTCGATGGGGATGGTCATACCCAGAGGAGGGGGGTTACTTCTATTTACAGTGTAAACAGTTAATTCTCATCATGAAGTGCCGCCTCCGGAACGAAGGTTGGCCGCAACTGACCTCCGACATCCCCTGTCTCTTGTCTTGGTGGTGCACTCTGTAATGGAGCAGCATTGTTCAGAAATAATATGGTCAAAGATATGGAAGAAAACAAAATTGAGAAAGAAGCAAACATTTTCCGTTAATGTGACCGTTAATAATTCCGTTACTTGAATTCCTAATGTGCCCATTCTGAAGAATGTTTAGAGGATTGCTTCTTCTTAATGCTAAATAACATATGCAAGACGCAGAAGGCAATACAAAATATATTTTGTGAGACGGCCACTTCATCCACGACAGCAAGTTGATAGAGAAACCTGACACATATCTGGCACAAGTCGTATCGTCAGGTGGACGGTCAACATTCAAACAAGGAACTAATTTCCACGAATATTTCCCTCCGCGAGGCAACTATTTACACTTCTACCGAGCTATAGGAAATCTCCCTGGTGCAGTGGTTAAAACAGTCGTGTTATGCTCAAGAGGCTGCGGGTTCGACTCCCGCTCGCGACGCCTTTTTTGCTATCTGTCTATCTATCGTGCTTTCTCTGCTTTTGCTGTTAGGCGTCGCAGGATTGCTTGACGATGGGTTTTCGGGTTATATCTCCTCTGCCTCTTGTTGTTTCCATTCTCATGTTGTACGCTCTTCCTACAGTATGGATGTATTCTTCCTACAGTATGGATGTATTATTCCTACAGTATGGATGTATTATTCCTACAGTATGGATGTATTATTCCTACAGTATGGATGTATTCTTCCTACAGTATGGATGTATTATTCCTACAGTATGGATGTATTCTTCCTACAGTATGGATGTATTCTTCCTACAGTATGGATGTATTCTCGTGAACTGGTCCTCTTTACAGAGTAGACTTTTTCTATGAGATTTTTGGGGATTATCTCTTGAAGCTAAGGAATTACGTGCTATAAGCGGTACTCTCGGCTGGTGACGTGTTGCTTCGTTCAAAGAGGCAGAATACATATGTGGTAAATGTAGCAGAAATAAATCAATCCTCTGCGCTTTTTCAATCATAAAAATAGAGTTCAAAGTTCAGGAAATTATCTCAAAATGGCTCCGGGCTGTAATGACCGTTAATATGACGTTAAATAATGTGTTATTAAGGCCAGGAAAAAAAAAACTTTTAACAGAATTCAAGCAGCCTGTTCCAGCTCAACGCCAGAATTTCCTCAAATTATAAGCCAACAGAATATCATATTTCATTCTCATTATGTAAATATAATATTGCACAGGACCGCAGATACTAATTATGTTAATACAAGACCGCAGATACTAATTATGTTAGTACAAGACCGCAGATACTAATTATGTTAGTACAGGACCGCAGATACTAATTATGTTAATACAGGACCGCTACAAGGACTCGTTAAAGACCTCACCGAAAACCTTTGAAAAAGACGAAGATACATGGTAAGAACTTGCACAAAATAGATCTACATGGCGTTCTACAGTTAAAAAAGAGCGCATCATCTTGTGAAAAGAGGAGAAATGCAGCAGCTCAACAGCGGAGAGCAGCTAGAAAGTCACGGATAGACCAAGACCCGTCTACAGTGGTCATTCCATTATCGAACTGTCCAAGAAAATTTACAGATCGAATAGGGCTCATTAGACATCTACGAACTCATAATCAAGGACATAACTCTAATTGAAATTTCAAAAGTGGATGTAACACATGGTCATCATCACTTGTGATGGACGAACAACAACAGTACATGACCGCATACTAATAGTACATACGCAGTACATACTAAATATGTTAGTACAGGACCGCATATACTTATTATATTAGTAAGTAAAAGTAAAGTAACCTATAGCATTTATTAATGCCGTAGTGGTGCGAGATTTTAATTTCAGTGGCTCTGTTATATGAGGACGATAGACATCTCCTCTTCCTCGAAGTCTTTACTTCCCGGATTAATCCGGTACCCATTTTAAGACTGGTCGACCCGGGAGCCGTTGCGATCTGAAAAACATGTCCGCTTCAACTGGGGAATGAACCCATGACCCATATGCGAAGCCAGTGCGATAACCACTGTGCTACGCGGCTCCCAATTATGTTAGTACTGGATCACAGATACTAATTATGTTAGTGCAGGACCGCAGATACGAATTATGTTAGCATAGGACCGCATATACTAATTATGTTAGTACATGACCGCAAATACGAATTGTGTTGGTACAGAACCGCAGTTACGAATTATCTTAGTGCAGGACCGTAGATGCTAATTATGTTATTACATGGCCGCCAATTATATTAGTGCTGGACCACAGATACCAATTATAGTGTTGGACCACAGATACCAACTGTAGTGCTGGACCACAGATACCAATTACTGTTATTGAGTTTTAGAACCAGTGGATCTGTGCTGCGTTTAAATAAGAAAAAGTCCAGTTTTCCCCTTCCCAAAGCCACTAGGACGCATTAGGAAATAAAGTGTTAGGCCCGTATTTATCATTGACTCATACCGAAATCGGATGTGGTAGGCCAAAAGGCGCAAATTGAACCTTAGCACAACGTACTTCACGTTCTCAGCGGAAATCTCACAAAATTCATGACGATTAAAGTAGAGCGAACACAAACTAACATATCATTGGCCAAGACCATACCTGGGGATAAAAGTGATCAGCATCGAGCCTGCCGCCATTACTTTCTTAGAAGATTTCGTACCCATTTCCTTATGCTGGGTCGACCTATAGGTTTGAGACGTCCTCTTACTTTCTTTGTCATCTCTTCCTCTATACATGTCTTATATCCCATTTATCTAAGACGATGGGGTGGAAGGTGGGGATTGAGCTCCCAAAACCCTACTACCTTGACCCCGTGTTAGTACAATATATATTTATTTTTTTCAATAAACGTTTACAACTTGGCTACGACTCCTATTTTTTTTTTACCATTGTTAAAAGTATTATTGATATTATGTGCTCATTGTCAAACTTCAGCAGATTATCAGGACACAGTTCGGAGAACGGAGTTGTGTCATCGTTTACAACTTGGCTGCGACATGAGCATTTCGGCCTCGACTTCAGCATGGCTTCTGTGTCACTTTGATCCTCTACTCGATGGGGCAGCTAACCCCATCCCCCAAAACATCCTTGGGCGCCTCTTAGGACATTCGTGACAGTGTAGCTATTCATTCTATCCTCTCCGTTCGTGTCCATCAAACACACAGTCAATTATTATTATTATTATTATTAATAATGTTACTGCAATATCCCGCCCTAATGTATCTGCGCCTTCATTCATTAGTCCCCCTCATAGTGCCCCTAAACTAACAACTTTATACAACACTAATGGAGAACGTCTGAACAACACCGTCAAATAACATTCTACAAATCAACATTAATGGAGAACGTGTGAACAACACCGTGAAATAACATAAAAATAACATTCTACAAATCAATATTAATGGAGAACGTGTGAACAACACCGTGAAATAACATGAAAATAACATTCTACAAATCAATATTAATGGAGAACGTGTGAACAACACCGTCACATAAGATTCTACAAATCAATATTAATGAAGAACGTCTGAACAACATCGTCACATCAACAATAACATACAAATAACATTCCACAAATTAACAATAACATACAAATAATATTCCACAAATCAACGCTAATGGGGAACGTCTGAACAACATCGTAAAAAAACAATAACATACAAATAACATTCCCCAAATCAAGACTATATGGTGGCCATCTTGGATATTATGAAACCAAACATATTTCTTCATTGATCCGTCTGCTACTCAGATAATATACTTACAAGCTAACAATACAAGAACGGCTATATCTATTAATATCTTGAAATATCACTATACAATGGCGCATACAGTATTTTACCATGAGCGACATTGTCAAAAGAAATGAATGGGAGTTGGGATTTAAATTCAGCAGAAGCAAATAGATTAAGAGTTTCGTTGCTTTCGCGTGTGTGTGTGGTGTGGAGTTGTTTGGTTGAGTGTGTGTATGAACTCGCGTGTGTATTTTTCACATCGTTCTTTCCTCGCGTCATGCACGTATCAAGCGTTAGATTTTTTTGTTAACAAAGGGACAGCACTCTGAGTCAGACGGTAATTTATAAAATAAGTTGTTTTATTCGGCCTTACACACAAACTGGCAATATGATATCCAAGCGTCAATCATTGCATGAATCAGATCAAGCTTTTCAATGTTTCAGATGGAGTATCTTCTTCACATCGATTGTGTAAACACTTTCTGTTTAAGATAATGGTCAGATCAAGTGTCATCTCCGAACGGGAGAATGGTTGTATTTTCACTTCAGTTTCTAGGCTCCCACCACATTATTGAAGACGGCACTGTTTACAAAGAGTCTGTTTTTCCCTTTCGATCATCGTGTAGTAGTGCCATCTTAATTTTTATATGATTTTGTCTTCACTGCATTCTGTCTAAGGGAATGAGAACGAGGTCTTCCATATTAGCAGTGCGTGCTGCTTATAACATTATCCCCAATGTGTATGTAGTTGTTTGCCCAAAATACAGGCACAACACAAAATCCATATATATATATATATATATATAGTGTGGAACGTTGTTTTCATTGTGATAATATTTGGCAATGAATGGGCAGTATTTGACACCAGCACCAATTGACCCGTCAAGCTAGTGCCACAGTAGCGATAATTCAGTGATTTTTTTAATGTGCATTCCATAACAAAGGATGCATATTATTCTTAAACAATAGCACTGATTCTATCTATCTATGTTCCTTCGGCGCCGAATACGGTGCTTGGATCACACACAAGAGCTTTCCAGTTCGAGCGCTGGGTGTGATGATAGATACTATGTATAATATTGCTGATTGCTTAGATTTTATATTACACGTGTGAGAGTGGTATAATGCAGCAGTTTATTGTGTGTGAGAGTGGTATAATTCAGCAGTTTATTGTGTGTGAGAGTGGTATAATTCAGCAGTTTATTGTGTGTGAGAGTGGTATAATTCAGCAGTTTCTTTATTGTGTGCGAGAGTGGTATAATTCAGCAGTTCCTTTATTGTGCGTGAGAGTGGTATAATTCAGCAGTTTCTTGTGTGTGAGAGTGGTATAATGCAGCAGTTTATTGTGTGTGAGAGTGGTATAATTCAGCAGTTTATTGTGTGTGAGAGTGGTATAATTCAGCAGTTTATTGTGTGTGAGAGTGGTATAATTCAGCAGTTTCTTTATTGTGTGTGAGAGTGGTATAATTCAGCAGTTTATTGTGTGTGAGAGTGGTATAATTCAGCAGTTCCTTTATTGTGCGTGAGAGTGGTATAATTCAGCAGTTTCTTTATTGTGCGTGAGAGTGGTATAATTCAGCAGTTTATTGTGTGTGATAGTGGTATAATTCAGCAGTTTATTGTGTGTGAGAGTGGTATAATTCAGCAGTTTCTTTATTGTGTGTGAGAGTGGTATAATTCAGCAGTTTATTGTGTGTGAGAGTGGTATAATTCAGCAGTTCCTTTATTGTGCGTGAGAGTGGTATAATTCAGCAGTTTCTTTATTGTGTGTGAGAGTGGTATAATTCAGCAGTTTATTGTGTGTGAGAGTGGTATAATTCAGCAGTTTATTGTGTGTGACAGTGGTATAATTCAGCAGTTCCTTTATTGTGTATGACAGTGGTATAATTTAGCTACATAGCAGTTGATTTACTTTGCCATACTTTCTGGTAATATGTGTTTTCTTGTGTTCACTACCAATTAAGTAATATGATTTTGTGTGTGATATGAAGTGACGATCGTGAACACGCTGTGTTAAGGCTTGAGTTGCAGTCATGTCAGTATTTTCATTGTAACCACATTTACAACATTTGTCAGTATTCATTGTGTAGTGTTATTCGAAGAAAAACAGATTTGATTCAGTGCTTTAAACTACCTATCAAAATACACAGTACTCCATGTTTCTCTGGGTCTGTTACCCAGTGGGGATTTTATTCCCAATGATAACTTGAACAACAGTTTTTCCCCCATAATCTTAGTCAACAAATCAGTTATATTTGGGTCTTACTTTCCGGTAATTTCATATCACCTTCCTGGATTATATCAACTCGCGTATATATTCCAAACCCTATTTTCTGTTGGAAACAATCTCATGTAATAGTAAATGCAGATAACGGCTACTCTGTATAATTGTGTGGTTGGGGGGGGGCGAAGCAGAGGAGGGCAAATAAATAAAGGCATGGATAGACAACATCAAGAAATTGACAGGACAAGATTTTTCTCATCCGCGTCGTTGAAGACATAAATCGTTGGAATACTCTGTCTACTGAAGTATCTCGTGTGATACCGCTACGACCCTGACGTATTACAGGCTTATAGATAGATAATTGTGTGGTTTAACGGTGTATAGGAATAATCGTTACTCTGTATAGTACAGTGGTTTAACGGTGTATAGGAATAATAGTTACTCTGTATAGTACAGTGGTTTAACGGTGTATAGGAATAATAGTTACTCTGTATAGTACAGTGGTTTAACGGTGTATAGGAATAATAGTTACTCTGTATAGTACAGTGGTTTAACGGTGTATAGGAATAATCGCTACTCTGTATAGTAGAGTGGTTTAACGGTGTATAGGAATAATCGCTACTCTGTATAGTAGAGTGGTTTAACGGTGTATAGGAATATTCGCCACTCTGTATAGTAGAGTGGTTTAATAGTCACGTGCCCTTCACATTATGTGCAACATAGTTCCCGCAGTGTATCTCGCGCCATGACCGTCGACTTTATACGACCTAGTGGATAATGGGAAAATAAGCCCTCATAATGTCTCATTTGACTATTCCGGTGATTTTCCTTGGTTGGTTATTATACTGTGTGTGTGATAGCCAATACACATCAAAGGAACAGTCAAATGAATTATCCTATAAGGGTTGATTTCCTATCAGCCAATAGGTCTTATATTTCCCATGGTCACGATCTCGCCATGTATGTTAATCTTAACAATGGAGCAAATGTAAATAATCTTCGCTTCTCTCATGCAATCGTTTTCTAGTCAATGTATCTCTGGGTCGCCTTTTTCTTTCTTTTTCTCTGTTGTTTCCCCAACTGACGCTTCTTTTTCTTGTGTTGCAACTAGTGCAAGTTTTTTTACTTATTTTTTTAAAAAAATGACAATAACAGAATAGACTGGGGTCTGTTTGTCACAATCCTCAGGAATTACAACCAACTAGCTCTTACTTCCTTATGTACACAAGAGTAGTTCAATCTACACTGACTGAGCAAAACAAGACATTCCCTAAGATAACAGAACACAGCATACAAAACAAGACATTTTATTGCCTAAGATAACACAACATACAAAACAAGACATTTTATTGCCTAAGATAACACAACATACATAACAAGACATTGTATTGCGTAAGATGACAGTACGCAACATATGAAACAATACCTTCTGACATCGGATGCACACATATATTTATGTATTTCCTATTCCTTATAATCATATCCCTAACACTGAATACATCAACAGAATGACAAAATGAAATAAATCAGCTATACTCCATATTTAAAATATTCATTTCTTCAAGTTCTGAAAAATTACGCCAATCATTACTCTCTCCAGTCTTCATAATTTATTCCGTATTCATAGACACTTCTGAATTTGAACCCAAACACGACAAGACTTCATATTTGCAAGTGCGCTCAACCTGTTATTTGTTACTTCTCTTAATGGCAAGTTCGATTTCCTAAGTGCGCTCAATCTGTTATTTGTTACTTCTCTTAATGGCAAGTTCGATTTCCTAAGCACACGTGTGCCACATCGCTGTTATTTCTCCATTACGTTCGCAACGCAACAATATCGCATTAACAAAAATGTTTCAAAATGTTATATAGATGAAGTCTGTATGCATAACATCATAAACCAGGATTGTTTGTCTTCATTATTTACATTCAAATGGTATTATTTTTTTTTTTGAATGATTGGTGAATTGAATCATTCACTTTTAAGCGTTCTCAATTTTAGAATACAGTTTGTTTTCCTGCGCCCTGTTCGGTTTAGAGATATACTGACTATTTAGTTTAAGGTCACAGATCAGAAGTTCTACCGCTGTTGTTTATGACATGACATGATACACACACAATATCCGTATACAGATTGCATACATGTATCTATAACTGTGCACTGACTTCCCACAGATCCGAACTATATACAATTCACTAGTAATGTCATCACCAATATAAACGAGTGCACGATGACGATATAGACACCCTGTATTAGGTGTTGTTAATATATCGTGTATCTTCACCATCCAATGTGGTACCCATATCTATGCATATCTATCACATCCATCCATATATATCTATATTTCTATCTATAAATATATTCCATCCATCCATCTTATATAACTATCCTATTCATATCTATCTGACAAGACATTCATTTATATGTCTATCCCATCCATTTATATGTCTATCCCATCCATCTATATGTCTATCCCATCCATTTATATGTCTATCCCATCCATCTATATGTCTATCCCATCCATTTATATGTCTATCCCATCCATTTATATGTCTATCCCATCCATTTATATGTCTATCCCATCCATTTATATGTCTATCCCATACATTTATATGTCTATCCCATCCATTTATGTCTATCCCATCCATTTATATATCTATCCCATCCATCTATGTCTATCCCATCCATCTATATGTCTATCCCATCCATCTATATGTCTATCACTTTTCCCCAGGTTTATTTGTTATCCACTCTTGCCGTTGAGCGTAGGGAACATTGAAGCTCGAGCTTGCGTTCTAAAGCCAGATATCTATTCAGATCGCTACTGCTAATTATACTGTTATAAGGATGTGAAAGTTGGACACTCAATGCGACAAAAAGAAAGAAGGATTCAGGATTTTGAAATCATGTGCTACACACGTCTGCTACGAATTAGTTATATAGAACACAAGACAAATATATTCGTCCGGAAGCAAATACACAAACTGGCAGGTTATCAAGAAACACTTTTGGCAGTGGTGAAACGGCGTAAACGTGTTTGGTTTGTACGTGTAAAAAGACACAAATAAACTCACAATCTAAAACTATTTCGCATGCAACAGCGGTGGGTGGACGGAGAATAGGCGATAAGAAAATCACGAACTGCTAACATCAATAAATGGCCTGGGCATGATTTTTTCTACACTCCTCCTAATAACTGAGTATAGAGATGCTTGGGTTAATTTTTGTGTTTATGTCTGTAGTGTGGCACCCATACGACCCTGATGTCTCTATTGTGGCACCCATACGACCCTGATGTCTCTAGTGTGGCACCCATACGACCCTGATGTCTCTATTGTGGCACCCATACGACCCTGATGTCTCTAGTGTGGCACCCATACGACCCTGATGAGTTATCGGTCTTATTATTATTTAATAGGTCTTACATTGGTGAGTGTCACGCATATGAGCCGCCATCTTTGTTCAAGAAGAAATGAACAACCTAATAGTCACGATGAAATATGTAATACTAGAGATGAAATATGTAATACTAGAGATGAAATATGTAATACTAGAGATGAAATATGTAATACTAGAGATGAAATATGTAACAATAGAGATGAAATATGTGTGAACAATCGCAATTCAAATGTGTGTGATGTTGAGTTATTGTGTTGAATGTTTGTAATGTTGAGTTCTTGTGCTGAATGTGTGTGATGTTGAGTTAGTGTGTGATGTTGAGTTAGTGTGTGATGTTGAGTTATTGCGCTGAATATGTGTGATGTTGAGTTAGTGTGTGATGTTGAGTTAGTGTGTGATGTTGAGTTAGTGTGTGATGTTGAGTTAGTGTGTGATGTTGAGTTAGTGTGTGATGTTGAGTTAGTGTGTGATGTTGAGTTAGTGTGTGATGTTGAGTTAGTGTGTGATGTTGAGTTATTGCGCTGAATGTGTGTGATGTTGAGTTAGTGTGTGATGTTGAGTTATTGTGCTGAATGTGTGTGATGTTGAGTTAGTGTGTGATGTTGCGTTAGTGTGTGATGTTGAGTTATTGCGCTGAATGTGTGTGATGTTGAGTTAGTGTGTGATGTTGAGTTATTGCGCTGAATGTGTGTGATGTTGAGTTAGTGTGTTGAATGTGTGTAATGTTGAGTTAGTGTGCTGAATGTGTGTGATGTTGAGTTATTGCGCTGAATGTGTGTGATGTTGAGTTAGTGTGTGATGTTGAGTTAGTGTGTGATGTTGCGTTAGTGTGTGATGTTGAGTTAGTGTGTGATGTTGAGTTATTGCGCTGAATGTGTGTGATGTTGAGTTAGTGTGTGATGTTGAGTTAGTGTGTGATGTTGAGTTAGTGTGTGATGTTGAGTTATTGCGCTGAATGTGTGTGATGTTGAGTTAGTGTGTGATGTTGAGTTATTGCGCTGAATGTGTGTGATGTTGAGTTAGTGTGTTGAATGTGTGTGATGTTGAGTTAGTGTGCTGAATGTGTGTGATGTTGAGTTATTGCGCTGAATGTGTGTGATGTTGAGTTAGTGTGTGATGTTGAGTTATTGCGCTGAATGTGTGTGATGTTGAGTTAGTGTGTTGAATGTGTGTGATGTTGAGTTAGTGTGTTGAATGTGTGTGATGTTGAGTTAGTGTGTTGAATGTGTGTGATGTTGAGTTAGTGTGTTGAATGTGTGTGATGTTGAGTTAGTGTGTTGAATGTGTGTGATGTTGAGTTAGTGTGTTGAATGTGTGTGATGTTGAGTTAGTGTGTTGAATGTGTGTGATGTTGAGTTAGTGTGTTGAATGTGTGTGATGTTGAGTTAGTGTGCTGAATGTGTGTGATGTTGAGTTAGTGTGTTGAATGTGTGTGATGTTGAGTTAGTGTGTTGAATGTGTGTGATGTTGAGTTAGTGTGTTGAATGTGTGTGATGTTGAGTTAGTGTGCTGAATGTGTGTGATGTTGAGTTATTGCGCTGAATGTGTGTGATGTTGAGTTAGTGTGTGATGTTGAGTTAGTGTGTGATGTTGCGTTAGTGTGTGATGTTGAGTTAGTGTGTGATGTTGAGTTATTGCGCTGAATGTGTGTGATGTTGAGTTAGTGTGTGATGTTGAGTTAGTGTGTGATGTTGAGTTATTGCGCTGAATGTGTGTGATGTTGAGTTAGTGTGTTGAATGTGTGTAATGTTGAGTTAGTGTGCTGAATGTGTGTGATGTTGAGTTAGTGTGTGATGTTGAGTTAGTGTACTGAATGTGTGTGATGTTGAGTTAGTGTGTGATGTTGAGTTAGTGTGTGATGTTGAGTTAGTGTGTGATGTTGAGTTAGTGTGTGATGTTGAGTTATTGCGCTGAATGTGTGTGATGTTGAGTTAGTGTGTGATGTTGAGTTAGTGTGTGATGTTGAGTTAGTGCGCTGAATGTGTGTGATGTTGAGTTAGTGTGTGATGTTGAGTTAGTGCGCTGAATGTGTGTGATGTTGAGTTAGTGTGTGATGTTGAGTTAGTGTGTGATGTTGAGTTAGTGCGCTGAATGTGTGTGATGTTGAGTTAGTGTGTGATGTTGAGTTAGTGTGTGATGTTGAGTTAGTGTGTGATGTTGAGTTAGTGTGTGATGTTGAGTTAGTGTGTGATGTTGAGTTAGTGCGCTGAATGTGTGTGATGTTGAGTTAGTGTGTGATGTTGAGTTAGTGTGTTGAATGTGTTTAATGTTGAGTTAGTGTGTGATTTTGAGTTAGTGCGCTGAATGTGTGTGATGTTGAGTTAGTGTGTGATGTTGAGTTAGTGCGCTGAATGTGTGTGATGTTGAGTTAGTGTGTGATGTTGAGTTAGTGTGTGATGTTGAGTTAGTGTGTTGAATGAATGCTGTATGATAAAGGCGAACAAATAGGTTAAGACTGTTAACTCAAATCTACGACATATATAAAAATAGCGCTGGATAAATCTCGATAAGCACACTAAGCAGGTTGTCTGTGTGTAACAGGGGAATATAGCAAACACACAAAGCAGGTTGTCTGTGTGTAACAGGGGAATATAGCAAACACACTAAGCAGGTTGTCTGTGTGTAACAGGGGAATATAGCAAACACACTAAGCAGGTTGTCTGTGTGTAACAGGGGAATATAGCAAACACACAAAGCAGGTTGTCTGTGTGTAACAGGGGAATATAGCAAACACACTAAGCAGGTTGTCTGTGCGTAACAGGGGAATATAGCAAACACACTAAGCAGGTTGTCTGTGTGTAACAGGGGAATATAGCAAACACACAAAGCAGGTTGTCTGTGTGTAACAGGGGAATATAGCAAACACACTAAGCAGGTTGTCTGTGTGTAACAGGGGAATATAGCAAACACACAAAGCAGGTTGTCTGTGTGTAACAGGGGAATATAGCAAACACACAAAGCAGGTTGTCTGTGTGTAACAGGGGAATATAGCAAACACACAAAGCAGGTTGTCTGTGTGTAACAGGGGAATATAGCAAACACACTAAGCAGGTTGTCTGTGTGTAACAGGGGAATATAGCAAACACACAAAGCAGGTTGTCTGTGTGTAACAGGGGAATATAGCAAACACACAAAGCAGGTTGTCTGTGTGTAACAGGGGAATATAGCAAACACAAAGCAGGTTGTCTGTGTGTAACAGGGGAATATAGCAAACACACAAAGCAGGTTGTCTGTGTGTAACAGGGGAATATAGCAAACACACAAAGCAGGTTGTCTGTGTGTAACAGGGGAATATAGCAAACACACAAAGCAGGTTGTCTGTGTGTAACAGGGGAATATAGCAAACACACTAAGCAGGTTGTCTGTGTGTAACAGGGGAATATAGCAAACACACTAAGCAGGTTGTCTGTGTGTAACAGGGGAATATAGCAAACACACAAAGCAGGTTGTCTGTGTGTAACAGGGGAATATAGCAAACACACAAAGCAGGTTGTCTGTGTGTAACAGGGGAATATAGCAAACACACAAAGCAGGTTGTCTGTGTGTAACAGGGGAATATAGCAAACACACAAAGCAGGTTGTCTGTGTGTAGCAGGGGAATATAATGAAGTCTTGGTATTAGCACTGTGATATATCTATCAGTGAATTCACCTACCAGAGTCTTGGTATTAGCAATGTACTTAGAATTAATTAAATAAGACAACCTTCATGTGTAAGCAGTGAATTCATCCCTGTTAAATGCAACTATTATTCGTTCACACAATCATTAGTCAGACTCATCCATCCACAATAAGAGCAAGCAGTAACGGTAAAGTGAAGATGACCATATGCAATGTTTCATTTCCAAGTCATCCTATTATCTGCTCCATTCATCTGTATCCCCTTTTCCGTCTTTCTCTCTTCATGATTTACATTCTACACAAACAATTTGTACAGCGCTTAGTTGAATTTCCTTGCTCAAATCCTACTTCAGAAAGACGTAACAAAAACAGACTATCGATTATCAAAATGATAGAACAATGGAGACTGTTTATCAAGAAAGCTCTTTATTTGTGGTTTGACTTGTGGCCCTGTTATCATGAAATCACGTCTCAGGCAGATTTGATTGATTCTTCCCCAACGTTTTCCGGTCTAGAGAAGTTGATACTTGTTTCTTTTCTATCGCATTGCATTGCTACAATTATATGTATGTTATAGCGTCCATTCCAGTGGTTCTTAGAATGTATGTTATAGCGTCCGTTCCAGGGGTTCTTAAAATGGTGCGCATTAATGGTATCATCACGCTGTCTTTAAGTTTGGGTAATAGGAAAGGCAAAGAGTACTTTCAATGACATGCGGAAAATATTAACATGTAAGTTACCGCCGAAAATGGATGTGTCGGACCACTGGCGCAAATAAAACGGCGACACAACGCATTACCATTCTCTGGACAACATCCTGCAGGAAATCTATTAGTGCCATGGTGAATTAATATAATCTTTGGGGTCTTTGTTACCTCTAATATTTTATGGTAGTGTGTCCTGATATAACCTAATTGGACTTTGTTGTCCGCTGGTTGAAAGAGCACGCCTCTCCAAAAGAGAGGCAAACACATTAACTAACTAATTAGGTCCATGGTCCTGCTACAAGAGAGATCCAGCGGGAGTTTGAGAATGAACGTTGAAGAGGATCTAAATAAACCACACACACAAAAAACAGATTTTAAAATAAGAATTATAAAATGCTACATATTTTTTATATTAATGTATGGCTTAGAAACATGGACAATGAAGAACCGTTAAAAGACAGAATTTATGCTTTTAAGATATGGATATATAAGTAAAATTAACCCGTTGCATTTATTAACGCCGTAGGGGTGGGTGATGTTAGCGATCTCACATTTCACAGGCTCTGCTATGACGGCGGGAGCCTTCTCCTATTCCTAGCTGTCTTTACTTCCCGGATTAATCTGGTACCCAATTAAGACTGGATAGACCCGGGAGCCCTTGCGATCTGAAAAACTGGATATATAGAAGAATAGAGATAATGTCATGTACAGAGAAGAAAGCAAACAAGGATGTTCTGACAACAATATGGAAAAAAAAGAACTGTTTAAGGAATTAAGTATTTAAAAAATAAAGTATTTTGGACATATTGAAAGACGCGGAACATTGTTGAAGACCTTACTTGAGGGTGTAGTCTATGTGAGCTGAGCAAGAGGTAGGCAGAGATACAAGTCGGAGAGAAACATCATGAGTTGCACAGGTTACAGTCTAGCAGTGTGCACCACCAAAGCAAGAGAGAAGATGTTGGAGGTCCGTTGCAGTCATTCTTCGTTGCGAAGACGCACTTGATGATGAATAGTTTCCAGTCCTGGATGCCACGTCCCGTTATTCAAATAATTATATGTTTGTTATAGCTACCGTTCAAGAGGTTCTTAGAATAGTATAATGCCGTATTTAAACTTGAATAATAGTTTTCAGTTTTAGTTTGTTATAATCCGTCCTCACTCATACAGTTGTTTTTTAATACTAACAATCTGTTGTTTATACCGTAATACGTCATTGTGTCTACCGTAATACGTCAATGTTGCTGTATTTGAAAGCTACTTAATGTTCCCATACAGTTCTCCCTGGATGTCTGTTTTTGCAGGCCAGTGCTCCTCCCTCAAATGGTTTAGTGCAGTGCAGTCTAGTAGAACATGTTTCGCGGTCTGTGTTGCTCGTCCATATGGACATAGAAATGATGGAACGAGTCTTAGTCTGTTTGTTGAGTTCTGTCCTAATTTATCAATGGTTTATGTTCCATGTATCACTAAAGTATCAATGGTTCATGTTCCATGTATCACTAAACTATCAATGGTTCATGTTCCATGTATCACTAAACTATCAATGGTACATGTTCCATGTATCACTAAACTATCAATGGTTCATGTTCCATGTATCACTAAACTATCAATGGTTCATGTTACATGTATCACTAAACTATCAATGGTTCATGTTCCATGTATCACTAAACTATCAATGGTTCATGTTCCATGTATCACTAAACTATCAATGGTTCATGTTCCATGTATCATTATCAATGGTACATGTTCCATGTATCACTACACTATCAATGGTACATGTTCCATGTATCACTAAACTATCAATGGTTCATGTTCCATGTATCATTAGCAATGGTACATGTTCCATGTATCACTAACTATCAATGGTACATGTTCCATGTATCACTAAACTATCAATGGTTCATGTTCCATGTATCACTAAACTATCAATGGTACATGTTCAATGTATCACTAAACTATCAATGGTATGTTCCATGTATCACTAAACTATCAATGGTTCATGTTCCATGTATCACTAAACTATCAATGGTTCATGTTCCATGTATCATTATCAATGGTACATGTTCCATGTATCACTACACTATCAATGGTATGTTCCATGTATCACTAAACTATCAATGGTTCATGTTCCATGTATCATTATCAATGGTACATGTTCCATGTATCACTAAACTATCAATGGTTCATGTTCCATGTATCATTATCAATGGTACATGTTCCATGTATCACTACACTATCAATGGTATGTTCCATGTATCACTAAACTATCAATGGTTCATGTTCCATGTATCATTATCAATGGTACATGTTCCATGTATCACTAAACTATCAATGGTTCATGTTCCATGTATCATTATCAATGGTACATGTTCCATGTATCACTACACTATCAATGGTATGTTCCATGTATCACTAAACTATCAATGGTTCATGTTCCATGTATCATTATCAATGGTACATGTTCCATGTATCACTAAACTATCAATGGTTCATGTTCCATGTATCACTACACTATCAATGGTATGTTCCATGTATCACTAAACTATCAATGGTTCATGTTCCATGTATCACTAAACTATCAATAGTTCATGTTCCATGTATCATTAGCAATGGTACATGTTCCATGTATCACTAAACTATCAATGGTTCATGTTCCATGTATCATTATCAATGGTACATGTTCCATGTATCACTAAACTATCAATGGTTCATGTTCCATGTATCACTAAACTATCAATGGTTCATGTTCCATGTATCATTAAACTATCAATGGTTCATGTTCCATGTATCATTATCAATGGTACATGTTCCATGTATCACTAAACTATCAATGGTTCATGTTCCATGTATCATTATCAATGGTACATGTTCCATGTATCACTAAACTATCAATGGTTCATGTTCCATGTATCACTAAACTATCAATGGTTCATGTTCCATGTATCACTAAACTATCAATGGTTCATGTTCCATGTATCATTATCAATGGTACATGTTCCATGTATCACTAAACTATCAATGGTACATGTTCCATGTATCACTAAACTATCAATGGTTCATGTTCCATGTATCATTAAACTATCAATGGTTCATGTTCCATGTATCATTAAACTATCAATGGTTCATGTTCCATGTATCATTATCAATGGTACATGTTCCATGTATCACTAAACTATCAATGGTTCATGTTCCATGTATCATTATCAATGGTACATGTTCCATGTATCACTAAACTATCAATGGTTCATGTTCCATGTATCATTATCAATGGTACATGTTCCATGTATCACTAAACTATCAATGGTTCATGTTCCATGTATCACTACACTATCAATGGTATGTTCCATGTATCACTAAACTATCAATGGTTCATGTTCCATGTATCACTAAACTATCAATGGTTCATGTTCCATGTATCATTAGCAATTGTACATGTTCCATGTATCACTAAACTATCAATGGTACATGTTCCATGTATCACTAAACTATCAATGGTTCATGTTCCATGTATCACTAAACTATCAATGGTTCATGTTCCATGTATCATTATCAATGGTACATGTTCCATGTATCACTAAACTATCAATGGTACATGTTCCATGTATCACTAAACTATCAATGGTTCATGTTCCATGTATCACTACACTATCAATGGTATGTTCCATGTATCACTAAACTATCAATGGTTCATGTTCCATGTATCACTAAACTATCAATGGTTCATGTTCCATGTATCATTAGCAATGGTACATGTTCCATGTATCACTAAACTATCAATGGTACATGTTTCGTGTATCACTAAACTATCAATGGTTCATGTTCCATGTATCACTACACTATCAATGGTATGTTCCATGTATCACTAAACTATCAATGGTTCATGTTCCATGTATCACTAAACTATCAATGGTTCATGTTCCATGTATCATTAGCAATGGTACATGTTCCATGTATCACTAAACTATCAATGGTACATGTTCCGTGTATCACTAAACTATCAATGGTATGTTCCATGTATCACTAAACTATCAATGGTTCATGTTCCATGTATCACTAAACTATCAATGGTTCATGTTCCATGTATCACTAAACTATCAATGGTTCATGTTCCATGTATCATTATCAATGGTACATGTTCCATGTATCACTAAACTATCAATGGTTCATGTTCCATGTATCATTATCAATGGTTCATGTTCCATGTATCACTAAACTGTCAATGGTACATGTTCCGTGTATCACTAAACTATCAATGTTACATGTTCCATGTATCACTAAACTATCAATGGTTCATGTTCCATGTATCATTATCAATGGTTCATGTTCCATGTATCACTAAACTATCAATGGTTCATTTTCCATGTATCATTATCAATGGTACATGTTCCATGTATCACTAAACTATCAATGGTATGTTCCATGTATCACTAAACTATCAATGGTACATGTTCCGTGTATCACTAAACTATCAATGTTACATGTTCCATGTATCACTAAACTATCAATGGTTCATGTTCCGTGTATCACTAAACTATCAATGTTACATGTTCCATGTATCACTAAACTATCAATGGTTCATGTTCCATGTATCATTATCAATGGTACATGTTCCGTGTATCACTAAACTATCAATGTTACATGTTCCATGTATCACTAAACTATCAATGGTTCATGTTCCATGTATCATTATCAATGGTACATGTTCCATGTATCACTAAACTATCAATGGTACATGTTCCATGTATCACTAAACTATCAATGGTACATGTTCCATGTATCACTAAACTATCAATGGTACATGTTCCATGTATCACTAAACTATCAATGGTACATGTTCCATGTATCACTAAACTATCAATGGTTCATGTTCCATGTATCATCAATTGTACATGTTCCATGTATCACTAAACTATCAATGGTTCATGTTCCATGTATCATTATCAATGGTTCATGTTCCATGTATCATTAAACTATCAATGGTTCATGTTCCATGTATCATTATCAATGGTTCATGTTCCATGTATCACTAAACTATCAATGGTTCATGTTCCATGTATCATTATCAATGGTACATGTTCCATGTATCACTAGACTATAACTGGTACATGCTCCATGTATCATTAAACTATTAACGATACATATTCAATGTACCACAACATTATCAATGACTCATGTTCCATGTATCATTGTTTAGTAACTATCCATGTAACAGTGGATGTTCCATATATCACTAAACTATCTGGTACATGTTTCATAAGACTATCAATTGCACTCATACAATCATGTTTACGTCTTGTTAAATGGGTTCATAGACTTGCACCAGCCGAAGATTTTCCATGACACAAAACAAAGGTTACAGACTTGACATCCGTACTTTTCTCTCTAAAACAAAAACAAAACACCCATACTCTAATTTTTTTTTAGCTAGCTAGACCCGCCCATTACGATCACGCAAACTTTAGCGGCTCAGCTAGAAATATGCTGGCCTAGTTCTCCAGCCAGCAGACATGGGCCGGTAATCCGGTAATCAACATTTTGAAACTATATTCAGCGTATATATATATATATATATATATATATATGCTAGCAAATTTGAACGTTCTTTCCAACGGAGAAAATGTGTACAAAATACTGACACATAAGTTAGTAAATATTCTACAGGGAACATGCATAATAATATTGATGTATAATGCAGAATAAGGACACACAAGTTAATAAATAGTGTACAGGGAACATGTATAATACCATCGATGTATAATGCGTTGCATGAGCGAGCATATTTCTTTGATTAACTAGGCAAGGAGTGAGTATCATCATCAGGTGTCGTGCGGTCTGGCGATCATATCTCCACAGTTTTCTATTCCCAGCAGTAGCGTATCGTCAATAGACGCCAAAATGTTATGTGGCCCATTCCATGATTAAACAACTTGAATGGCACACATAAACGTATAGTTATTTACTAAATAATTAGTAAATATGCAACTATCAAACGATTTCGCTGATTTAAAACAAAAAGTAATAAGAAATAACACTGCAAGGCATAAAGAGGTATAAAGCAAAAAGAAAGAATATAATCATTACAGAAAAGATACTGTTTGGGTGTCAGGGACAGATAACTTTTAAAAGAAAATGCTATAGACGCTGGCTTCTGACCGATCATTCGCTTAGAAATAATTGAAGATGAAATATTTCTTAGAACGGAAATTCCTGTTTGAATATTTTATCTGTGCGTAAGCCATATATATATAGCTTATTAACATACATCAGCTTATTAACGTACCAGCAACTCACATACATCAGCTTACTAACGTACCAGCAACTCACATACATCAGCTTATTAACGTACACACTGTATGAAAGAGACGTCACTCCCCTTGCTTGCAAAAAATAAATCCTAACATTAGTCATCTATCTTTACTATACTGCGTTCATCAATATTTGAACACCGATATTGTCTATTATCTCCGTAATTATTAAACGTATGGGCTTCACATTTTGCCTGGGTGGATTATTTCATAACCACGTCAAAGATTTATGATGAATTATTATCTAGACTGAACGGATTAATCGCAGTAGTCGCTGGGAATATCATTTTTACATTTTTAAGATAGCAATGATTTTATTGTATGTGGAAAATAAATTTTACAGCAATTATTGGTATATGCGTAGCGTTCATTTGTTTTTTACATGGGTCAAAATAAAGTATTTGGAATGTAATATTTTTCTTTCTTTGTGTTGAGATTATATGCAACAACATACAAACTTAATAAACGTGAAATTGTAGTATTATAAAGTTAACAGTTAAACGTTGATGAAATTGTATTATTATTTACATTCTTATTAATTTAAAATAAATGTAAACATACATTGTACTTACCATAGTCAGTATCATCTATGTCTTAATATGAACATTATAAATACTAGTGGTGGCATTTTAGAATCTTCGATCAAAAAAATGTTCTGACTTCATGTTACAATGTGGAGAAATTAAAAAATGTCCAGCCTTTAACATTATCAGTCCAGACCTTATGTTTCCACCTCTTCTCCTTTCACCTTCTACTTTGTTCTGCAGGCTTGTTTTAGAAAGAAATTCATTTCTCATAAAATGGCTAAATCACACAAGCTTACTACATTTAACGATTGTCAGCATGGCCTTGTTGTCCAGCAAAGGTACATATTATATAGCTCACATGTCTTTACAATGTGCCCCTTTGGCTGTGTTGCCTTCACATCTGTTCACTATTATCTTGATGCTATCTAAATCCTTCTCCTCGGTCTTCCCCTGGTCTCGCTTCCAATTATTATTTCTATATCAATAATCCGATGAATCGTAAATATCTATAATTGTAGTTGATTGAATGAAGTGTAACACATCTTTCTGCCAATTTGTCTTCTTTCAATTTCAATATATGGTCTTCACATTTTATCCAGAATGCTTTGTCAATGGCAGAGAGCATAGTATATGCAATTTTCAGAACATCGTTCAGTTTTAAGGTTTTATTTTTGCTTTTCCACTGCTCCCGTAATAATAGCCCAAACAAATTCTACTGGATTTAAATGTGCATGGTAATCATAGACATCTATGTCCGTGCTTCTGTATAATTTTATCAATGTGGAAAGTCTTCAATGTGTGTGCATTCTTTACCAGCAACAGTAACTGCAGTTTCAAGTGAATTTTAGTAAATGGAATATTTTCGTTTTTAAGCCATATTTTTATTTCTTCCTTAGTAGATGAGGATATATGGATCTTATATTCACATGCAACAACATTATGGTAGAAAGCTTTGTTCAAAACCAGACTTGAGGGTATATCTAATGATGGAAGTACAATGTTCTCTATCCGTGCTATAAATATATGATTATTGATCTCAGTATGGTAGTCTCGATTATCGGTACATTTGGAAATGAAAATGACATCACAATAAAAACACGTCGAAGATGCGATGCACCTCTGAGTAAATTGGATTTTAGCTATTATTTTAAGATGTAACAATGAAATGTCTAAATAAATGCATATATATTTCGCAATCATGAAAAAACATATTTCCGTTCCAAGATTACTTGATTTGATGCACACGAACATCACAAATAGTTTCATTTCACAGCGATATAATTTCATCACTCGTGACGTCTTCTTATTTTATCGTGCTTTTAATTGGCCAGTATATTTAAATTTTGCCCAACAGCCAATGAAGTGTTGGAGAGGAAAAAAGCAATATTCAAGTAAGACGCATTTCCCCCGCATTGACAAAAAAATATGCTTATGTGTACCGTAAAACGTCTACTTTTATTGCTACCAACAGACAAGTATTTATCTGACATTCGTAGCAACTGCTGCGATAATTCCATTCAGTCTAGATAATAATTAATCATAAATCTTTAACGTGATTAGGAAATAATCCACTTGTGCAAAATATTAAGCCCATACGCTTAGTAATTATGGAGATAATTATCGGATTATTTCATAATCACGCTAAAGATTTCTGATTAATTATAATATTATAATAGACAAAATCGGCGTTCAACTAATAATGAACGCACTATAGACGCCATAACAAACTGGCATGGATCCAACAAAATATTCAACGACCAATGTCTTTGTTTTTATAAATACTGCAAATCTGATTCAACAAATGGTTCATAAATATGGTACACAAAATTGTTAATTTTAATTCAACACATGCAGCGGCTCATGTTAATACATGCTGCGTTTTTAATGGCTGCTAGTATAATTTATTTCTTTATTTATTTTTATTCCCTGTAACAATTACTTTTTCACACGAAGCGTTGCTAGAAACAAGGCTTGTCATGTCGCAACTTTAATGGTCAAATTTCTGAAATGTTTATCATTTTTAGAGGTTACAGGTAATGAAAGTCATTTTGGCATTTTTTGAAACATATCTACTTTTTCATATTTTCTTGCTTAAGTTTGGCTAACATTGTGTAGCAGGTTCTTTGTGGATATTTGACTAATGTATAAACACTGTATATTCTAATATATAAACACTGTATATTCTAATGTATAAACACTGTATATTCTAATGTATAAACATTGTATATTCTAATGTATAAACACTGTATATTCTAATGTATAAACACTGTATATTCTAATGTATAAACACTGTATATTCTAATGTATAAACACTGTATATTCTAATGTATAAACACTGTATATTCTAATGTATAAACACTGTATATTCTAATGTATAAACACTGTATATTCTAATGTATAAACACTTTATATTCTAATGTATAAACACTGTATATTCTAATGTATAAACACTTTATATTCTAATGTATAAACACTGTATATTCTAATATATAAACACTGTATATTCTAATGTATAAACACTGTATATTCTAATGTATAAACACTGTATATTCTACTGCTCTATAAATGTGGAATGAAGAGTACATGTTCGAAACGGATTCAGTATGTCTAAATCTCACTTTGCCAATATAGTTCTTCTTCTTCTGCGTTCAGCAACTGTGGTCATGCTATATTGTCAGGCCAGTCGTCAAGACGAAGTCCATCGTCTTTTCCAGGTCAGTGCGGCTGCCCCATAGCTTTTGCCGCAAGTCTGTATCCTCTGGCCAGGTCTGAAGTCTCTGCTCTTTGTATGTTGGGTTGTCCTGAAGTATGTGTTCCGGATCCACATGGACATTCATCTGTGTATGAGATCCTCAATCGGTAAAGGTGACCCAACAGTCTGCTGTGGCCTGTTCTAAGGCGAAATATTATGGTATGTTGATATCTTTGGAGGAGATCTGTCCGATACAGCCAACAATAAGAACATAAATTTCACGGTAGCAAAAATGCACTAGATAACAAGTGAGATAATAATTTAACTGAGAATGTAGTAACTACATAGTGAAAAGTAGGCCGTATAACTTGATTATGTACAGAACAGAAAGTTACCCTCATTACTTTCATGTCTAGAGACAGAGAGAGATCAGACGCACAATAACAATAGAAATAACATTAAGTTATCAATATCATATATTTGTCATTGTGAAATGAACGAATGTTGATAATCTCAGAAAGGTTATGTAAATTTATATAAAGGTAACATTCTTCCAAAATTCAGCAGTTTTTATTTATTTATTATTGTTATTATTATACACAATTTAGAAATTTGGCCATAATCGGTTTCAACTATCTGGCAACCTTGCTAGAGATCGTTGTTTCCGTGACGGTGGTGCTCTCTATACTTCCGCGTCTCAAGTACATCAATCGGCTTCTATTTGTTGGTCCAATGTCCATGTTTCTCAGCCATACAATTAGGTAGAGCAGGGACAGGCATCTTAGTTTTAAGTAATATCTAACACATACAACTAATGTTAAAAAAAAAAATTAAAAACTTAAAAAAAGGAACAGTGACTTTTTCCACGTTACGGCCCAACTATGACCTTTTTCAAGAAAAACACAGACGAAATAAACACACAAATCAAATTAAAAAACAGAGATGGTTTCATCCACTCCATTTCCATATATAAGAAACCGCAACAAGTGGGAAAAGCTTTTCAGTCATATTTAGTGACTGGCAATATCGGTTCTCACCACTAACGTACGCACTATTGATAGATAAGATTAGAATAAGGTAAGAAAAATACCATAAAGAAGAAATCATGAGCGTCAAATCAGACCAAGTGAAAGCCTCAAGTCAATGATGGCATCTGTACACGCAGACTATACAAACTATAGGTGTATGTGCAAGATCACACACTGGCAAAAATGAAGATGGCGTTACCAATAAACCAACTGTTTATTGTTAGCCGACATACTGGAAGTTTTGTTAATCTACTGGCAAGTTCTCACATTGTGAGAAGATCTACCCTTGTTTGAAATAACCACAAATATCATATATTTGTACTTATGACAACATTCACATACATATGTATGCCAATATACTGAGCCATGTTTATGTATTCAGTCAAAGGGGAGGGGGTGTGTGTGTGATTTTATCTAAAATAAGGTAATCAGCCCCTCTTTTTAGACCTTTTGATGTCATGGATAAGGTTATTGATTACAGTTATTTTTACAAATATCTTTCTAAATAAAACTGGCGATCTACTAAATCTATTCTCGCGATCTACCAGTATATCAAGATTGGCGTATTGCCGGCTCATGATCAAGAGTACACGGTATGTAGCGTTAAATAATTCTCCTTTTTATTTTGTGATTTGTTTGGATGTTAATAGCTTTCTTGTGGCATTGAGAGTAAATGTGGCCATTTCTCTTTTCCATTTATTCAACAACCCATTATAGTTCTTATATTACATATAAATACATTCTAAATACATCACATTGTGTCTCAACAAATCATCATAGTTTCCTATTGATATTACCTATAACCCAGACAGCCATTCTCCCCTCACCCACCATTATATCGACTGAGTCTAATTACCGTGTTAGTATTTAGCTGGTGAGATGTGGGACATAAACGATGCAGTATGATAGTGCTGTTACATTACAGACAAGAAGCAATGAATTGTTCGAAAGAGAGGCTTGGCAGCTTTAGTGTACGTGTTTGTGAGCTCTTGGATGTGTACGCGAAATATATAGTTATTCCGTTACATATTAAAAAATAAACAAAGATCTGGACAGCATGGAACAGTACACCCGCTTGCTGTTGATAGATCAAATCAAAAATAACACCCACTGCTTGTTCGCAAGCAGACGTGTGCATGCTGTTTATTTCTTCCCCCCTTTTTTACAGTATTTTTACATGACCGAAAAGGAAATTAAAATTACCAGGATATGAGAGTTTATCTTTTGATTCGGCAACTTTCCGGACTTTATTTTTTAAGTACAGGGCAATATTAGCTTAGAATTAACATTTTACAAGCACGTGCAACTACGAAATGTGTGTATCACGTGATACGCAATGCGAGCATGTTTGGTGTTTTTATTCCAGCAAAACCTATTTATGTCAAAACACACCTATAGCTGGTAAAGCAAATCAAAATAGTTCAGCGATAGCCTTGGCCACTGTTTCTGAATTGAATTAACACACGCGCGAAGTGCTTGTTTACACATAAAACGAGTTATTCAACCAGTAGAAACAA
The DNA here is from genome assembly GCA_034231615.1 of Meghimatium bilineatum. Classification (NCBI taxonomy): domain Eukaryota; kingdom Metazoa; phylum Mollusca; class Gastropoda; order Stylommatophora; family Philomycidae; genus Meghimatium; species Meghimatium bilineatum. The sequence continues at coordinate 117,340,355 of CM067299.1, read as the reverse complement.
AATAATGAACACAACAAAGGATATATACCTGGTATGAATGACAAGAACAATCGATATTCATATCAGATTGTAATCACATTGTATGACAGATCACACCACATACCGTCTCCGCAACCAACGTTCGCTGATAAAGATATCCAAAACGTTATATTTATTTTGCCTTGGTGGTAAACTCTGATAAACTGGAATCACTTGATGTTCCTTCCCACTTGTAAGGTAATTTAGTTCCGCTTGACGAGGTCCGAAAGGGGAGCAAAGAATAGCAACACTCTTTACCTTCCATGGATGCCGTAAGAGGCGACTAAGAAAGTTATACGGTGGAGTTCATCTTCAACCTTTCCATCCATTGTCTTCAATAAAGGATTATTTTTCTATTTATTTTTAGATCTTACAAATATTTTCTTTCTTAATCTTCCTTAGCAGTTTAATTACAGAAAAAATGCGAAATGTACAAGAAGACCCACAATTTTCACCTCTTAATATCGGAGGCCACGAGACTCCAGAAATGAGGAATGCAGACACATCGCTTTATTATGAAGAAGCCCCACAGGTCTAGAACACACGATTATATCAGTTAAATATCATAGCGAGGTACAAAATCTTATCCTCAATGCAAAGAATAAAAAATAATGCATATCAACAGAAATGGACTCGGCTAAAATAGTTATTGATAAAATAAACTAGAAAATAGCAACTTTGAATAACTCGGGTCAACAGTTCACGACACATGAGACTTCACTAGAGATTAGCAATGGCGCCCTGCAGAACAACATCACACATGACAAAAAAAATGATAGTAAGTGGCAAAAACATACAACTATTTGAAATCTATATCGCTCGCGTATTGTTGGTGGCCGATTATGGAGCAAATAATAGTGACACTGTTTACACGCACGTTGTAAGATGTTACTAAAGAGTTTTTGTGGGTGATGTTAGTTGCCCATCCAATATTTGGTCAAACTGTAGCTAGAAGCCATACTGATGTTGGATGTGTCAACTGATGTTGGATGCGTCAGAGTAAAGCTGTCAATCATGACAGGATTCATTCCATTCTCCTGACCATATCCTGCTAATGTGACAGACTGACGAGTGTGATATCTATGTGTAATACAATTTCTTTTCTTTTAGAAGCTAAGACTTAGTTAAGTTTTTAGATGGTTTTCAGAAGTTACCAGCCTCTTTTAGTTCACAGTCGCACAACGAACATCAGAAGAAGTATTTATCAATAGAAATTCCAGATTTGGAAACACTTTACGGAGAAACAAGCTAATTAACCACGGAACCTAACATCAACAAACCAAACAACAACTAAAGAAGACACCCACTATAGAAGAGTTGTAAAGTGATACAGCCTTACCAAAGAAGATCATTATAAATGAAAAGGCTTATAGAAAGGCCTTATGAGTATCATGGATAACATGATCCAATACCAGCGTCCGTAAAAACCTTAAAATAGAAAAATCATGGCTCCTCAATACTATCCACACACAAAAACAACATATTTAGAACATATAAAAAGACAAAATGGGTTATAAAAATTAATCATGGAGGCGAAATGTTGATGTACACATGATATCACAGAACTTTTGAGTGACACCAAAAGAGGCTGAACAGATTGCACATAAGTATTGGCAGTGATGACATCATTCTGCAAAAACTATGTCACATTTGAAGAAGTTTCATTTCTCACTATTCCAGAACCAAATTATTTGTTTGTTCACCTCCCCATAGACTTCTACCTATTATTATTGTGTATAAGCACATCTCAAACGTGTTAATCTTGTCTTCTAAACAATTTTTCATTGCCCATGTTTCATTTCTATACAGTAATGATGATTTCATTAAATCTTAGTAGCTTTCCATTTCATTGAATGCACTTGTGAACATTGCTATTCTCTTTTTTAACCTCTACTCCACATCTGTTATCATATGTAATTGTAATTTGAAGATATCAGTAATTATTCACTTCATGTAGTGCCACTCCATGTACTTGAATACTTAACTTTGACAAGACAACGTCGAAAACAAGCCAAATAATTAATCAGTTTAAAAGTTATGATAATATGTCACACACATATAGGGTGGAAAATATTTCAATTTAATAGAAAGGTGGACAGTTGCTGACTTTTGTTTATTAATGAAAAAGGAGGAAATAAAATATGGAATGACATTCGGAGTAATTGAGAGTACGTTAATTTAGCTATTTTATTTCATGCTATTAAAAATGTGAGATAAATATGTAGAAATATATGGCATTATTTATGATTTGGCAGGTAATTATTATAAAATCTGGACAGATATGTTTAGCTCAAAGAATTGCATGCATGTAGCATGTATCACACAAACGTAATATATTCTTAGTATCATCAGGCAAATAGATCGGGGGGAGGGAGAGATATTTGAGAGCTCAACACTCCACCCCCCCCCCCTTTCGCAGTTAGGTGAATAGAACAGAAAAAGTAAAGGGAATATGCAGAAAATTGTTGAAACCTCTCTTCCCCCTCAAGGATGTATCACAACATAAATATACAGTATATTCACACAACCATGAAATGCTACCAGTGAATTTTCGCAATAAAAGACCTACAGACAGAATTCAGTCAAGTCTTGTGTTTCATGTTTTCTATTATTCCCTTTCATTTCATTGACCGGCGATAGCAGGCGGCATAAACTATATAAATATGGACCAACAGCAATAATTTAAAAAAATATCACGAACGTATGCTTTGTTTTGATTCGGCTGTAAGGTCTTAATTGGTGATTTCTCCGTGTGACACTGTCAGCGGGCAAGCGGGTCATTCCAACGAATGACAGACACAGTGTTGTTGATCTATCACTCATATTTACCAATACGTTTAGGGATGCAGGGGAAAATGTCATTTGAAAAAAAGGGTAGTCGAACGCAAAAATTGCATACCTAATTTCCATTTATCCGGCGAAATCTGGACATAGTGTCATCGCAACATGAACGTCTACTATATAAGACTTACTGGATAATGGAAAATCAAGCCTCCTTAATGATATATCATACTATAATTGATCACTGATTATAACTGTCCGACTGTGGCCACGTGATACTGGGCACATCTGTGACTGCCAGAGTACCGGGTTCGAATCCAGCCACTGGGAATTGTGTATCCGGACCTTTCAGAAAACAATGGTAAACTACTGAACGTATTTATATTGACTAGAAAATCACTACAGCCAAAAAAGTGCTAGATTGATGGTTACATCCTGAATAGAACTGGCTGCCATTTTTTTTGGTATCATACTTTACGTGAAAGCCACTGAAAAGCAAGCGAATTGACAGTGATTCATTTTAGAAGGCTTGATTTCCCCCCCCCCCCACATGTCACATTTGAAGAAGACGTTTCATTTGAAACGCTGAAATGCGATCATTTTCCTTGATTCTTCACATGTCACAGTTGAAGAAGACATTTTAGAAGGCTGGATTCCCCATTAGCCAACAGCTCTTATTCTTTGGTGGGACCCAGTATGTTGGTTTGTTTATATCTGAAATACACAGGCCAAACAATGATACGGAATTACTTTTGCTGTACATGCGATGCTGTGTGATCCAAGACGGAAAACGTGCTGACTCAAGCTGCGAGGCGGGTTGGTGATAATTGAGTGGACCAGGTTCAAATCCTGTTTACGGCATTATAATTATTCTTACCTTACAATTGATAACAAAATTTTATTTCTCAAACATGTTTGTTAACACGGACCGACAATTTATGTCCCAATCTATTAGGGACCGGCACGGGTGTTGAGGGTCAAAGGTTGTATATGATGCACATACGGGTGTGCACTGATAGCTTGTGGACTTGAGAAGTTCCACGGACCACTATTTTGAAAAACAATATTATTTCTATTGGTAATTAAATACTGAGAAAACTGAAGGAACGTTATACGGCACTTGACGTCGCTAGTACTTAGCCGACCGTGTCAAGTTGTATTACATAATGAACCGACCTTCTGGAACAATGATTCTCAACGCCAATCATATAACCTTCAGAGGGTCACGAGTCACGCCTATTTTCAGGTAGGCCAGAGAAAAAAAAAGGAAATGGGGAGGGGGTTACAGAAAGGCCCCCATTTGAACGATATTTAATCAGACATATATAACACGCTTACATTTTTTTTTTAAAAAGTGAACACGCTTTTTCAGACTCCGACATGCAAAAATTGGAAAATGGTAATGAAGTTGTATTAATTACTGGTAGTATGCATGATAATACCAAAACAATTAACGTTTCAAGCAAAAGTACTTTATCAAGAACACAACATACCGCACGACGAAGGAAGAACGGCACTATCACCGTTCACATTATAATTGCTAGACTGGACAAATGTCATACAGATTGACAGAGATGTCAATATATTAGGCTCGTGGGGAGAGGGCGAGAGAGAGAGACGGAAAACATTGTTTTCAATAAGGGGAGGGGGGTTCACTGGCGATAAAAGGCAGAGAACCACCGTTAAACAACTAAAAGTGGTGGTCAATCGACCGTGAAGATTTATTTATGTAATGAACCTATAACTACATGTGAACTAATGTGACTGAAAGTGGCGAGCCTCATCTAATAGTAAGTAAGTAAAGTTTCCATTTTCACGCCCATCAAGGGATAGTGTTAGGCTGGTACATTTCTTTGACCAATGGCAGCACTTGGGGATGAAGTGGTCAGCATCAAACTCGTCATGTTATTTTCCCAGAAGATATCCTTAGTCTGGGTCGACCTAGGAGTTGTTCGTGAATTAGAAATAGTTCATATTAAACTGAAAATTGTACCTTTTATCCCTCAAATAGCAAGTCAGTTAACTAACAACTGAGCTAGGCAACCGCGGCCTTTTCCTCTAACAGTCTGCCTCGGGTTTTATAACAAAGGCAGTTCAACACTACCATGGGCACATCGCTAGAATGAGAATTGAAATCAATGCAGTTACGGAGTTCACAGAAACAGTAACAATCAGGGTCGCCATTGTGTCAATTGACACTCAATCCATGATCCGCAAAATGCATAATGGATGGCTGCGTGATCAGTGGTTGAGTATAATGGGGTGTTACACCTCCACGGACTTACGAGGATATCATGAGTGGGTGAGTATAATGGGATGTTACACCTCCAAGGATTTACGAGGATATCATGAGTTGTTGAGTATAATGGGGTGTTACACCTCCGATGATATATTTTGCTCTGGCCACATTTGACTTGAGGGTAATGAGAGCTGATAGACGATCGTTAAAGTCATCTGGGTCTCCTATGTGGATGCCTGGATCATGAACATCTCCATCACAGACCTTTCAGCTGTATTAATTAGCAACCCATTCGTTACGTTTTTGCTTATTATTTGAGCTTTCGATTGGTCACTACATTTTTGGAATCTCATGTAAAAAAATAGCCACGGCAACTCCAAGTATATAAATGATGTACCTCCGTCGTTGATGATCAGTATATATGACTAGTATATAAATAGTGACCAACCGAAATCCAAACAAGGGCACCGTCAGGTCATGTGATAATTCTAGATAACAGGTCTTACTGGAGACGGTCATGACTGGAGTGTACCGCCGCCTGTTCAGATAATATACATCAAAGACCGTTTTAATGACAACGGAAGAGGTTGGATAGCTTGCACTGAACCCGGAGAGTTACAGAGTGGCATAACGCATCCTTTAATAACATACAACCAGACTAATACGTGCCCAATTACCAACATATGAGGGATTGCAGTCCAAACATGAGATGGTCGCAGTGACAATCGACCTAGAGGATGTTTATAATAAAGTCTGTATATTACTTGTTTGTCTATTGTCTTTTGCCCCCATGAAAACTTTCTTTAGTTGAAATGTTGTTTACCACTGTATCTCGTTGTTAGTATGTTTTGTGTATATATCGGTAACACTTGTACATGTTTCCGTTCTTTTTTACATTTGCCTCGTGTTATCCTAGACTTCGAATTTCTAATATTGGGTTTCGCATTCCCTTAACCAGTGTTTTATCTCAAAATTAATGCTTTCCTGGCTAAGCTGTGTAATTAATCCTTTATTAATTAATTAATGGAACCACAGCTGACTCTTTCAGTGTGCGCATTGGATTTTCTATATTTCCATTGCATTCTTTTCAATAGAATTAGATCTATGTTGCTTCTAATATTCCGCTATATTATTTATTTATTGTCCGAGACATAGACAGAATATAATCACACACAAAACAACATTTCGGTTTTTATTTGAAGCTCTCTCGTTTATATATAATGATGGATTTGATATATATAAAATCTGCCTATTGTTATTTATATAGAGATAAATAGAGTGCGACAAAACAGATTGAATTATCTCTGATGATGTCTGATAAGAGGGGGGGGGGGTTTATACGGGACGGAAATCATACAGTTTGCTTTGTAATTCTCTCCACCTTCCCTGATCGAACAAGGTCATAATCTGTCAGCAAGCTGCAAATACCAGCGGCGGTGGGAAGAAGGAGGGGGTATTTCTTCCCGAAGCTGAAACAGACACCTGTAGGTAATGCGCAGGGCAGTCATTGAACAAGTCCGGCTTGTCATTGATAACGAGCGTTTGGTTAGAGAAAATCTATCCTATTATTAGACGCTAACAATGCTAACCGGCATATCGAAATTTGATCTTTTAGTAACCATTCCCCTGTTGAATATGATCGTACATGGCCAAATCTTTTCATATTTAATGTAGTGTTTTTGTTTCTATGCTTGCCAGAAAGAATGGGTTTCTTTTTTGGGGCGGTGGTACATACTACCAATACAAATGTGACCCATCGCACTTTGTTGAACTTGAGCTAACACTATATCAGAAGTAGTTAGGTCCGACTAGCAAGTCAATATTGCATAAATGATGCCTAAATATCCAATAAAATACAGTTTTAATTGTTAAAATGCAATGAATCCGAAACACACTTCCAAACCTACAATATTTGTTGCACGTCGTACTTTCCTTTTTCCTTTCATTTTATATTTGTACCACTTACGCCAATTCATTGTGTTCTACGAACCACGCATAAAGTTGAGATTTTTTCTTTTATATATCCATACATCTGTTTTGAATAACCTACTTCCCAACGGTTGACTTTCTGTTCAACTAAACACACTAAAGTCACTCTTAGAATGAACAGACCTACGATTTAACGCGGCCAACATCTTCGCACCCTCCCTCAATTGCCTACTTAGTATCAACTTAAGCGAAACAGCTATCATTAGTCACCGCTTTCCCTTATTCTTTCCGTTGAAACAAAATTCAACCGTTAAATGTCAAAATGATATTTCTCTTTATCTGCATGTAGCAGTTTAATCAATAACAACGATTGTTTCGAAACGTCGAGGCATCTGCTGTACCAATAATTACCATAGACTAGTCAAGACTACACTTGCCTTATCTGGCAGCTTGGTACAAGCGCGTTGGATTGGCTATCGAATTATAGGCCAGTGCACGGCAGCTCTACACGCCATAACAAGGTCGAGCTAATTTCTAATAATAATCAATATACTTCAAATTAAATTTCAGTACGTTTATTATTATAAGCTTATAAAACGTAATATTGTTAAAACGAGATCAGTACGTGCAATATTTTCCCATATTTTCGTTAAGTTTGGGGGAAATGAGATAATAAAATATGATGACAAAATATTAAAACACAACAAAATAGTTTGTTAGATTCTGTACCCTTTTCCCGTGAGATAATACACAAGCCAAGAGCAGACGCCAGCCGGTTATAAATGGGAGGGGAAGATTGTACTGTATGGCACACGCCTCAGTATTTCATTTACAGCGCTTTATCGTGCTTTCAATGACAAATATTTGTGCCGCTTCAAAAGCGATGACGGTTTCAGCACACATAACAGATTATTTACAAGCGTCTCTATCAGAATGTATAACAAAAAAAACGTAACCAAGTATTACAATTAGATAAATCGTTATTATTTGAAGGGGATAATGTTAGGCATGCAGGATACATCTGATATATTTATATCTATCTCCCTGTCGGGCTGCAGTACTTGCAGTTTGTCATTTAAGCTTGCAAAACAAATCGACATGGCTGGGTCTACAGATACGCCATTATTGATAACAATACAAGTAGGCCTAATGACTTTCTGGCTAAGCATATTAAACAGGTTTCTTTCTCAAACATTTTGATATTACTCAACCACTTTGCTGTCAGTCTTTTCTTTGCTGATCACCCCAGCAGGAGTATAGGATCAATAGAAAGCATATTATTGCATGAAATATGTGCCAAAGCACGAGCTTACTGCAGTTCTTTTTTATAGCAATTAGCTAAATCAGATGTTAGTCATACGTTGAAGTCACTCTTTGTCATGTTTGACAATACTCATAGAGGTAGCACAAGGAACCGGTTCTTTCTTCAATGCAATATAACACAAATTATTATCCACACTGATAATTACCGTATGTCATTTACACGTAAGACACCAAGGACATTTTAACTGCTGTATTTGGAGGTCGTGGTGACTGGAGTACCAGAATCGCGACATCCAATATTTTTATGGTTGAAAGCTCTGATATAACCAAATTGGACTAACGTTCATGGTTGAAATGATCGTACCTTACAAGACAGTGGTACATTTTTCTTAACCAACATTTCCAACTCTAATACGCCTATTTCTAATCTTCACACGGACTAAGCATATTTTATTATTGGATGCAGAAAATGTCCATCCTCTATAACAACCTTTTTTTAAAAAACTCTTTGATCACAAATTAAATAATTGAAACGATAAATGAATACCTGATAATTTTTCTAATATTTATATGAAACTAGTTATAAATAGGCCCTATACATTCATCATTGAGGTGTTCCCACTAGGCCTACATAAATATGCCTAGGCCCTACACCTAATAAATCTGTGAACACTTATACAGTTAAGAACACACTGTGTATACCTAATAACAAGACAACACCAAACAAATAAGCCTACATATAATGAGACTTTCAGCACTACACAAAATACACATTAGGCCAACATCTTATAAATCTAGATCATGAGGATTAACCAAAACGGTGACAATACACAAAAACAATATAGTATATAGGCCTACACAACATAGAGTTGTGAACACATGATAACTATGCCTAACGTGTATGCCTCATATACTCAGGTATGGACACATAAAGAATAAGCATAGGGCCTAGGCTAACTATTTTGAAACGTAATAATAGGCTTACTTATAGGTCTTAGGCTAGTTATAATAAATATAATAATGTGTAATATATCCAGGCAGGGGGTCGGCCTAATGTTAAAATGTTCTGTTAACTTTTCGTTAGATTTAACAGTAACGAGTAACAACACTCTTTCAACAAGTAAAAAGTGGTTCTTAACTGTTATTGAAGATTTACAGATTCATTAGGGCGTGAGTCCCTTCATACTAAAATACTACATTATAAATGTAAGTTATAACATCTGACACGACATTTTAAACAAGAGAAATATAATACACAGAGAGAGAGAGAACAGATTAGAGCTAGGCAGAAAGTGACACATTCACAAAAACTAGGTCTAAGTATTATTAATTTATTATATATTAAGTAATTAGACATAGGTCTAAGTCTACAATTAAAATATAAATTATAATAAATGTGTTCTAATCTAATTAGTTGTAGGTCTAATTAACGTTGAAATAACTACTTTGTTGACATGGTTAGTTATAGTATAAATAACACAAGTTTGAAAACAAAACAATATTTAGTATTAGTAATTACACACAAAAACGATATCGTATTTATTAATAAATAATAACATACCTCTCCTGTATCATGTTGTCTTCCCTGGGGAGTATGCTCCGGTCTAAAATATAATTTAAGACTTGCCAAGTGCTGATTCGATGGCACATCTGTCCAGAGTTGCTCGATTTCACCGATGCAAACATGGATTTCCTTTAATATTTTCAAAAAGAAAAAATCTCCCGAAGTCAAAACTCTGTTTTGATTATCACATTTATACTTGAATGACTTATAAAACACATAATTCGGGTGCTGAAAACAAGGCGCTCCTTCGAACTGACAGAAAGACATTTCAAATTGACTTGCCAATCGACATCAGCATCACTTGTCTACAATTCACGATCACGCATGTGAACATAAGACCAACAATCTGATTCTCTGATCATCGACACTCACATCTAGGTCACTTGTTCAATATAAGCACACAACACGGTCGACAAGTCGTTTCACTCAACACTAATTAATCGCTAGAAATATTTATCAACTTTGTCGAAATATTTTGGGGGGGAGTTAGCGATGAGATATTTTGCTGAGTTTAACTTGTATCGAAAATAAATAATAGCTTTGCAAGAAGTAATTTCCACAATAGTTTTACATTGCCCCTTGGTAATTAGAATGTGACGTCACGGATATTATCATAATCCATTCATAGAAATTATATATCACAGAAATAACTTCGATTTTTAATATTCTTAAAATTTGCGGTTTCAGATTACGTGTTTTATGTAAATTTTTATATAATTGTATCAATTTCTTCTAATGAGCAATTGTTTTGTTTCTCTATTGAAATGTAAACATATGATATTTGTTTCGCATTGAAATTATGAATGCCGACACATTTTTTTTTTAAATGAAGGTGAACTTTCAACCTCAATATGCCAGTATTGAAATTTAATTTATGTAACTGAGTGTACTTGAATTTGTAATTTATTATTCATTTTCGAACGATTTAACAAAAATAATGTTTAAAGAAGAAATAAGAGTCTCAGATAAATTACCGCGATACAAATTTAAATATTTGAAGATTAAGTATAATCTCCTTTTTCGTGTAAAATACCACATATCTCACTTTCTTTGGAATCGAATTTATGTAAATTAATTACAAAATTGTGAATGAATATAATTATCATTAAAGAAGTGCGCTATTTCTTTACACTATGCTGTATTTGAATTTGGGACTAAAGAAAATGCGATAATGTTGATGAAATATTAGTGAGATCCCTATATTTGTTGGAGTGTAATCTATCATCATCAAGTGCCGTCTCCGCAATGTTAGTTGCAAAGGTCCTCCAATATCCCATGTCTCTTATCTTGGTGACTCACTCTGCTAGACTGTAACCTGTCCCTCTCGTGATGTTACTCTCCCACTTGTATCTCTGCCTACCTCTTCCTCGCCTCCCATAGACTGTACCCTCAAGTAAGGTCTTCAACAAGGTGTTATGTTGTTTAATATGTCCAAAATATTTTATTTATTTAATCTTTATTTCCTTTAATAATTCTTTCTTCATACGAAGTGTTATTAGAATATCTTTGTTTGTTTTCTTCTCTTTCCGTGAAGTTCTTTCTTTTCTTCTATATATCCACATCTCTGGAGGCATCAATTCTTCTTCTTTTTCCACTTATTTATAAATGATCTGAAACTGTGAAGAATCCTGGCCACCAGATGAGTACACAACAATGCCTCGTTACCAAACATTTTTCTACTGGAAATAATAGGTCCTTGATTATAGTGGACCATCTCTTTTAGCGAGTGTGAGGTATTGTTGTGTCACGGCTGTCAGTGGAAAGTTGGTAAGCATTGATTCTCTATTATATCTTCTTTAAGCATGAGTTGAAAGATGCAGTACTCTACAACTACCTAGTATGATTATGGAAGTTACTATGTTTAGATAAGATAGTAAAAAGGGGGAGGCATCTTTTCTATTCATGGTTTATGATTGCACAAGCATAGATAGATAGTAGTTTTTCTATTGGGTACATTACGCAATAGTACCATTATTAGAGACTTAATCAAACAATGAGGCTAAATACTTTAACATATATCAACGAGATATGAATTTTAATTGTACCCATAATCAAAACAATGTGTTTGGATTAGGGCAGGGGGCCTAGTTAAAAGTTAAACGTATCAATATCTGATCATTGTGTGGAGTTGAATGTATGTACATGGATCAGAACATCCTTGGATTTTAACAAGAAAACAATAAACACAGGTACAACAAGCTGCAAAATTCAGTAAGTTTAATCAAAGTACAGCTCACATGCATAATAAAATAATACAAACAAGTAAATTATTATTTCCAAAAGTTTCCTGGTAAAACAAATTGGATGTCAGATCTAGCTACGCTTGATTTATATTCACAGAGGCTATGTTCTCAAATGATACTAGTCCAAGGACTCGGCATAGAGCACTGGTTTGTGCACTAGATTCAAATGTCAAACTAAATTAAAGGCTGGTATGGCCTAAATTAAATGGTTCAATTTCAATTATTCAAGTTTAAATATGATACCTGAAATGGGAACTGAAAGAATAGCAATGCTGTGACATGACATATTATGTCATTAGAGGGGACTAATGAGAGTTTGGAGTGCTTCTCTGATCTCTTATCTATCAACTGGTAAAGATTTTGTCACAATTTGCCTATATTGAATTGACCGTAGTATTTACTTTGTGGAGTACTTTTTATACAGAATTTTGGGTGAAAATACATATGTGTAGATGAATTTTCAAACTGAAATATAGAGTGATAAATTGTTCACCTTGTGCTTATGAGGTTCCATATTTGAATCCAGCTCATCATCTTGTTTGCAACGTGAATTTTTTTTAAAATACCTGGAAATTATTGTTTGAAGCTACAGAGTTTCATGCTATAAGTGGTGCTCTCAGCAGGCAGCGTATGCCTCGTTGAAAGGGACGCAGTACATATGGGGAAACCTAAGTAAATGAAGTCAATCCTCTACACATTTCGAGCCCTTAGAGTGATCCGTCTTGACATTAACAGATCTGTGATCTTGTCAGTGATGATCTGTGTTAATTCTTTAACTCATGCAGATTGGTAGGATGTAGTCCAGAGAGAAAAATGCCATGATTTTCAGCTTGGCTGCGATATCAGTGCCTTTCGACCCAACATATTCAACTTTAGCATGCCTGTATCATTTTGACCTTTTATGGGATGACAACCAACCTCACCTCAAAACCTCTTTAGTCACCTCTCCATGCCTATTCATGGTAGGTCACATTATCTATATTCTTTGCACCCCATCCAGGCCCCGGCAACACTCAAGCAAACGACCCAAAAGTCCCATACTCAGTTCAGTTTATTGAGCTAAAAAGGCAAATATATTGCAACTAAGCTGCAAGCCATAATGTAACATCTTTTCTTCAAACTTGTTGTTCGTCCATCACATGATGATCATTGTTTCATCCACTTTATGAAATTCAGTTAGAGTTATGCCCTTGACCATAAGTTTGTAGATAGCTAATAAAATAAGTCTTATTCTGACCACAAAGGTCCTGAGACAATTTAGGCATATAAATATCAATTATTGCAGGTATCATGTTTTCACTGTATAAAGATAACAGGTCTGGTGAAAGTACACATCCCTGTCTAACTCTTTGTTTTATTTGTTGAAAAGGGCCAAATTCATTTCCTACTATTATTGGTGCTGTTTGTGCGAAGAGGATAATCAACATACCTAATACCTAATTGCTGTTTATTCCCAGTACATGTTCTTGATTCTTAAATCTTTACTACCGATATTTAAATTCTCTAGCATGTGTATAACTTCACTATGTTTAATTTTATCAAATGCTTTTGTGTAGTCTATAAAACAGAGGTAAAGGTCTGTTTTTACCTTTGTAGACCTCTCTATTATTGTTCTCAAAATATATATATAGCATTTTTGGTATCTTTGCCTTCTACAAAGCCACGTTGTTCTGGTCTTATTTCTGTTTTTATTTTGTTTCTCACTCTTTTCATGATTATTCTGAGAAGTATTTTTGTTATTTGGCTCATGAGGCTGATTGTACGGTGTTCTTCACATTCGGTGGTCCCTGGTTTCTTAGGTAATGCTATGAATATGGATCTCATTAAGTCATCGGGTATGTTTCCGCTGTTATATATGTCATTCAGCAATTTTGTGATTATTTCAACTCCAAAGTCATCTAAAGCTGCTAATTCCTCTAATGTGATATTGTCTGGTCCTGAGGCGTTGCCATATTTCATGTGCCTTAGGGCCTCCCCTACTTCTGCTGCGAGTATTGATGGACCCTTTCCATTATCTTGTATGTTTATCTTGGCTCTAGTGTCATCATAAAGTTATTTGATATGTTCCGACCACCTCCGTACTATAAAGATTTTTTCCCATTAATACCTGCCCTGTCGCAGATTTTAGACACCCTGTAACTGTTTGTGTTCTTTTCATTGTTATCACATCAATTTGCTTATATAGTAATGTTGTGTCTTTGTTGTAATGTGATTCTATTTCCGTGCATTTCATGTTCAGCTAGCTTTCTTTTGCTACTTTGCATTTCTCTCTTATGTATTTTTTTGATATTCCTCTATCTTGTGTTTATTTTTTCTTCTGGTGCTCATCAATTCTAATATTTCTTCTGTCATCTATTTTTGTTTTGATGTATGTTTTACTTTTGGTATTATCTCTTTAGTTTTTGGTTTATCGAATGTTTTAGCATGTCCCATTGATCTTCAATGCTCTGAATCTTTGCAATGGCATTGTATCTATTCTGTACAATTATGTTGAATCTTTCTTTAATGTGGGAATCTGATTTCAATAATGCTAAATCTAATTTCATATTTCTTGGTGATCTCTTGATCTTCTTTAATCTTATACAAAATTTCTCCACCAGTAGTATATGATCACTGTTGCAGTCAGCACTGGCCTTGTTTTCATAGATCTAATGCTGTTTCTATGTCTTTTAGAGACTAGAATGTAATCAATTCTATGTCTTTTAGAGACTAAAATGTAATCAATGTGAACAATGTATTCCCTATTATTAAATTATGTGCTTGTGTCCACTCTATCAATAAGTCACCTCTTTCGTTCTTAACCTCTAAACCAAATATTCCAGTCACATCTTTTATCTCTGTATCACCTAATTTTGCTTTAAAGTCCCCCATCACTATAGTTACTTCATGATTTTTACACTGTTTCACTGCAATTGCTAGTTCTCCATAGAAATGTTCTGTCCTCCTCTGAACTGCGTGATGTTGGTACATAAATTTGTACAATGTTAATACCCAATGGTTTTCCTGTTAGTTTCACCAATATTACCCGAATTGATATTGTCATGAAACCTGTCACTGTTTTTTTCTCTTTTCTGTGTCTAATAATACGCCCACATCTCTCCCATGTTTTTGTACACCTGAGTATATGACTTCAAATGTATTTAATTATATCTATCTTGCGAAGTCACATTAATGGTAAGAAATACTCATTATTTATTAGCAACAGCATACAAATGTTATTAAAAAGAATTCAGAGACATAATTATTGTACTTTTAGTGTTGAAATTACATAATATTCACACATTTATTTGAATTTTAGTTTTAAACATAATGTATGGCTCTCACAGAATTACTTTTCAAAATATGTGATGTCCATGGCTCTCTCAGACAAAAAGGTTCACGACCCTTGCCCTAGTCCATCTAATTTAACTCATTCCTAAGATATTTACATTCATTCTTTCAATTTCTTGTTTAATGTAGTCTAATTTACCACTGTGCTAATGATCTGACATTCCATGTTGCAATATTAACACTACATGCTGTAGGCCTACTTTTGTTTGTCGCTATGACTTTCTTCTTGGGAGAATAATGTGGTAGTTTCCATTACTTTCCACATTCATATGGGAATATCCGTTACCTTAGACAATACTTTATGTCGGGACAAGTAGGTGCCTCCCCTGCCCAGTTGCAGAGCTACTGCATCCTTGTTATCTTGCTCTATCGGCTCACTTCCTTGTTCACGCCTAGCGAACATCATGACGGCAACAGTGACGTCTAAACTCCGACTCCCCTCCAGGAATATTCATATTTACACAATAGAAAATACACAAGACATTTTCTGCACATTTCAGTTGTTAGCCATTCACTTTTAAATAATACATAATACGATATTAAAAATCCTCAAGTGACGACCGAGAAAATAACGTTCAAACTTGTGCGATGTTGATGCTGTGTATGTCTATATATATTAAAACTTAACTCTAAGTTGAATGTATGAAAATGTATGAAAATAACGCATTATCTTCCTCATCAAGTATCTCATCTGAGAGAACATTAGGAAATCATGTCCTCCCAATCCACATTGTCTTTTGATCGTCTGTTGAGGTTAGTGTTGCCTTAACTCTGCTTATTATCCAGCTATTTACACTTTCCATAAATATATTTTTATACCTTCTCTTCTTACATAGTATTTCCCTCCATCTCATCCCCCCTCCCCTCAAAAATCATACCTTTATCTTTTTACCTGTATTGATTTTTGCCCCTTCATTACCAACAACAGATTTTTTAAATTATCAAAATTTCTGGTGCTACTGTTTAAGTGTAGAGTCTTTGTCTTATGTACATCTGTTGTTCATTTAGTTCAACTTTAATTTCCAGAGCTCCTTAAGCCATTTAAAACTGTTGTTTTCTATAACATTACCTTTGTGATACATTGATATCAGAGCTAAGCCGTAAACCATAACACAATGTATACCATCTCCGGACTACATCCTGATGATCTTCAGGAGCTTGAGAATGAACGCAGAAGAAGAACAATGTATTTCCAATAGTAAACAAGACATGCTTAACAACAAAACACAATATCTTGTTGAGAAGCTAATTTTTTAATATTTATTTGCATTACCACCTGATCCAGAGAAATATGTGATTTGTATGGTACTCCCGACTAGCTGGGTGCTGCCCTGTTGAGAGGGACAGAGCACATATGGGAAAATCCAAGTACAATTTAAGTGACTTTTAGGTAACATTTGCATCCATATTTTAAAAAATAACCACACATATCCAATTAACTAGGATGTTACTGTTTTTCATTATTCTGCTCATTTTTTTTACCAGCGTAACTTTTTTAACTGCTTCTTAGACATAACAGTTTGTTAACTACCTTTGTGTTACTTTTACCTCACGGTGTCACATAACAATTTGTAAACTATTTTTGTGTTATTTTTATCTTATGTTGTTGCATAACAATTTGTTAACTATCTGTCTGTTACTTTATCTTATGTTGTCACATAACGATTTGTTAACTATCTGTGTGTTACTTTTTCCTTATTATGTCAGGTATGATGACCCTGACGGTTTATGGGCCTTATTATTATTTTTATTGTGGTAGGGAAAAGATATACAGGCATCCCTCGCTACTTCGTGGTTCATTTATCACGGCCTCAGTACATCGCGGATTTCTAAAAAAACATATTTACAGTATGTACACTTTAGTTACATCTACGTATGTTACACACACACACGTATCATATTTATATTATTTTATGTATGTTATTTATACTATTAATATTTTATTTACATGTTTGAAACTATTCTTTAATGCTCTAATGATAACATATGCACTTATATGGTTTCATATACACTTATTGATATTATACATACACAAAAATATACGTGTGTTAAAAATGAGAGAATGACACTACTTCGTTGTTTTTAACTTATCGCGGCCGGTTTTGGTCCCTATTAACCTGCGATTGCTGAGGGATGACTGTAAATGCTATACACTCATACCGGCACTGGCTGTTTTGCTGAAAGCAGAGTGATAGTCAGACATGGTAACCAACCTAGTAAATTAAGTCTGAGAGAGCAGAGCCATTGGTAGGTGGTTGTAACAGCCTCAACCTCCATCCTCATGCTTGATGTAGTTGTTTGTATGACCCCTATGATCTTCAATAGTCTTACTACCAGCATGTACATGCCGAAATCGGATGTGCTAGGCCTACAAGGCGCATAATGGTGGCACAACGTAATCACGCTCCCGGCGGAAATCGCACGGATATCCGTGCTGGTTACAATGGAGCGAACGCAAAACAAACAAACTACCAGCATCAGCTATAAAACTCCTCTTGATTTACCATCCTTCTTGTGTTTTTATCAAACTCTTTTCTCTTTGAGTGTGTTTTTTCCTTCATTACGGTATCCAGAGAATGCTTGCTGCTACTCTTCTAATACATGTTGTTCTCTGTACTGGTGTCTGTTTAGTTTGTCTTAGAGTCCCTCAATGCTAGTTGTTTTTGTTGTTTGTTAACTGGTGAATTAGTCTTGGTAGCCCAAGACACACCTTTTATTCTTCTTTTGTTCGCCTGGAACATGCCTAACAGTATATCTAAAGTTTTGTTTCTACTATAAACTTGACTGTGTTCTATAACTCGTACAGAGATCCGTATAATTTCTCTTCTTCTTCTTCTTCATCGTTCTTCAGTCAGATATCAGGTTACAGCACCAATAGTTTCAATGAATTGTGTGATTCGCTTCATGTCATCCATGGAACCCCTCAAGTCTGGAATCAGTGCCGTCTCAGTAGGCCATATTTTCTCCCTCTCTTCTTGGTAGAGTTGACAGGCATGAAGAATGTGTTCTGCAGTCTCTGGGCTCAGTCCACAGTTGCACAGGTCTGTCTCACCAATCTTCAGCTTTTGGAACATGTGACTTGAATTTTTCTTCTATTGTTGTTTCTCTGGGTCAGAGTATTTGCCTCAGCATTTCATATCCTGATATTCCTGAAGAATATGTTCTGCTGTCTGTGGTGCATGTACACATGGCCATGTTGTCAATCTTGAACTTCGTATACATATGGCTGCAGAGTCGGTTGTGTCATGTTCTGAGGCGCAGAATGATAAATTTGTCTGGTCTGTTCATAATTTGGTAGTCATCCTGAGTTGGAGTTGGATTTCTAATTGCTTTGATCATCTGTTTCTTTTGATGGTAGGTTATTGGCACATCTGGTTAATCATCAGCAGTTCCCTCCTTAGCCAGACGATCTGCTTTATCGTTTCCAGGTATTCCACAATGTGATGGTATTCACTGCATAGCTACTTTACACTGATTGCTTATTTCAGTTAGTAGCATTTGCAGGACTAGTAGTTATCTGGATTGGAGAGTGTGGAGTACTAATCTTATATCTGTCTAGGAATACTACAGGCTGTGATTCATGATTGGTGCTTAGCAGTTTTTTCAGTTGCCACCTTGATTGCCTGGATGTCTGCCTAATAATTATGGCATAATTTTCCTGTTGGTACTTTAATTGGATCCATAACATTATTTGGGAACTCTATATATATTCCTGTTCCTCCATTTTTCACCTAATTCTCTGCTGAACCATCTGTATACATGAGTGTATTCTTCATCCAGTAGACTGAAAGTAACTGTGTTTCGTTATACACTATTCTGTTCATTCTCACTCCTTTCACCTCAGTTTGGATAGGAATAGGTAATCCACTATCCTCTCTCAAAGAGATGTGTTCTGGTACAGACTTTAGGGGGCTGTCAATCTCTGGCAAGTCTGAGATTTTTCAACAGAGCCTTTCGGCCTGATGGGTAAAGTTACTTTTCAGTCACCCCATTTCTAATTTTGAAATCTTTCTTATTGGCATAAAAACTTGGCATACAGTCTCTGCATTCACTTTTATTGCTCCAATGATGAACCTAAATGTCTGGTTATGCACCTTATATAGTTCATCTAATGTAGTATTTGATACTGGACACCATGCACTAGACCCATATTCCATTTGTGGCCATATGCCCTGCTGGTAAATTTTACTAAGTATTGTCCTATTTGCTTCACATGTGGTTCAACTTAGTTTTATTATTTTATCAGGATGGATAACATTCTTCTGCTATGTGTTGTTGCTTTGTTGATGTATTCCTTCCATGCCAAATTTGACAGTACATTTGTCCAAAAGGGAGCCACAAAAGTAAATTTTTTTACAAGTGAGCCACAAAGGAACATTTGTTCCAAAAGGAGGTCACAAATGTACACTTGTCTAGAAGAGGGCCACAAAAGTATATTTGTCCCAAAAGGGGGCCACAAAGGTAAATTTTGTCCCAACATGCGGAGGGGCGCACATAGATAATTTGTCCCAAAAGGGGGCCACACATATAAATGTGTCCCATGAAAGTAAATTTGTCCCTCAAGGAGACCATGGAAGTGAATTTGTCCCAAATGGGGACCATGAAACTTAATATGTTCCAAAAAGTTGCCACAAAAGTAAATTTGTCCCAAAAGGGGACACTTGCCAAAAAAGGAAGAGAACCATTGATTATGTTGACTAATTAATATTCATAGAATAACTATATTTGTTGTAATTTGCTAACACAGGAAGTTAAAAACAGAGAAATCTATGAATATTGATCAGACAATTTATGACAATAATTGGAGCATGTCCTGTATAGCTATTCAACAATTGTTGAAGAATATAATTTAGAAGTGATGACGAGTTTTGTGTGTTGATTATGTTATTGTCTGTGTGTCGATCGACTGGCCCACATTCACGTCGATCGACTGGCCCACATTCATAGTAGCAATATGAGAATATACTCATTGGAAGTCTTTACTTCAGTCTCATCTTTTTTTTTAGAGTTGCCAATTTGTCAAACACGGAGAACATGTTGAATCAAGTTGTGAGGTGAATAGACAGCAGCTCCGGTAAACTGACCTGGTTCATATCCCGCCAGCTGTGTTCTGATTTTGTCACTATTGTTGAATTGTTTGGTACTGATAATACACATGTGATGCTACACAGCAAAAGCAGAGAATAGATAGAATAATACATCCAATCATATTGCCAGTACAATGTAGTCACTCAGTCAGTCAGTTGCTCTGTTGCCAGGTTTGGCACATAGGGCGGATGTCATAGTTCTCCATGCTTGTTGGGCAGTTGCTAAGGATTGCAGTCTTGTGCATTTATGTACAATGTAGACAGTTAGCAATTTCATGTAGCTGGGTTTATGAGGCTATCCATGTTAAATTGGTGGCATATCCTATTCCAGATGTAGCCATCAACCCATCATTTTATACCTGTAGTGATTTTGTAGGCAATATACTTACATTCTGTAGTTTGTAAATGGCCTGGATGCACAATTGCCTGCGGCTGGATATCTCCAATCATTTTATTGCTATGGTGCTCACTCACTGACTCTTCATGCTCTTAAATGTAGATTTTAGCAAAGGAAATGATCTGAAGTGTAGACAATAGTGTTTCAGATGAGGATACTAGGAATGAATCTTTGTGTTTAAGATGTGCAAGTGTTGACTGAATATATCCAATGACCTTCTGTCTAAATGTGACTTAACCCTCTATATTACACTAGTGAAGGTTGTACATGATAAACAAATGTTGACTGGATATTTCAGAAGACTATTAGGTTCAGGTATACATAACATCTACAAACAAATTTAGGAAATATTGTATATTAATGTTTCTATAGGCATGGTACCCTTTTCTCTATAATGGGATTTTTGGAGGAAAAGGAGATTATTGTTACAAAAACTTAATAATGCAGAATAAACTAAACTGGTATCTTCTTCTTCAGTGTTCATTCTCAAACTCCCACTGTATCTCCTTTGTAGCAGGACCATGGTCCTACTAGATTTCCAGCAGGATGTAGTCCAGAGAATGGAAATGCATTGTGTAGTCGGTTTATCAATGGCCTGACACATCCATCTTTAGCGATACAAAAACTGGTAATAATACTGAATATTTTATTTGAGAAAACTAACTCAAATGAAACTAAATAAGATAAATATACCTCGTAAAGTGCCCCCAAAAAATTATGTACACAATTTTTTTTTTTTTTGGGGGGGGGGGGGGGTTGCTGTTACAAATTTTAATAGCATTCAAAATATCATAGAAATCATATATTATCTTGAAAAAATTTTAAGGTTGCATAAAAAAAATAGCTTTAAAGGGAAATAATCATTAAAATTGTTTACAAAAAAATGTGAGGATATTTGAAATGGTTTGCTTTTTAAAAAACTACATCATGTAATATAGGGTAAGATGCATTGTCATGAATGGTGGACAGTCTTCTACTTACAGAGAGGACAATGTCATGAATCAGTCGTCTACTTACAGAGGACAATGTCATGAATGGACAGTCTTCTACTTACAGAGAGGACAATGTCATGAATCAGTCTTCTACTTACAGAGAGGACAATGTCATGAATCAGTCTTCTACTTACAGAGAGGACAATGTCATGAAAGGAAAGTCTTCTACTTACAGAGAGGACAATGTCATGAATGGAAAGTCTTCTACTTACAGAGAGGACAATGTCATGAAAGGAAAGTCTTCTACTTACAGAGAGGACCATGTCATGAATGGAAAGTCTTCTACTTACAGAGAGGACAATGTCATGAATCAGTCTTCTACTTACAGAGAGGACCATGTCATGAATCAGTCGTCTACTTACAGAGGACAATGTCATGAATGGACAGTCTTCTACTTACAGAGTGGACAATGTCATGAATGGAAAGTCTTCTACTTATAGAGAGGACAATGTCATGAATACGTCTTCTACTTACAGAGAGGACAATGTCATGAATCAGTCTTCTATTTACAGAGTGGACAATGTCATGAATGGACAGTCTTCTACTTACAGAGTGGACAATGTCATGAATGGAAAGTCTTCTACTTACAGAGAGGACCATGTCATGAATCAGTCTTCTACTTACAGAGAGGACCATGTCATGAATCAGTCTTCTACTTACAGAGAGGACAATGTCATGAATGGAAAGTCTTCTACTTACAGAGAGGACCATGTCATGAATCAGTCTTCTACTTACAGAGAGGACAATGTCATGAATCAGTCTTCTACTTACAGAGAGGACAATGTCATGAATCAGTCTTCTACTTACAGAGAGGACCATGTCATGAATGGAAAGTCTTCTACTTACAGAGAGGACAATGTCATGAATCAGTCTTCTACTTACAGAGAGGACCATGTCATGAATCAGTCATCTGCTTACAGAGGACAATGTCATGAATGGAAAGTCTTCTACTTACAGAGAGGACCATGTCATGAATCAGTCTTCTACTTACAGAGAGGACAATGTCATGAATGGACAGTCTTCTACTTACAGAGAGGACAATGTCATGAATCAGTCTTCTACTTACAGAGAGGACAATGTCATGAATCAGTCTTCTACTTACAGAGAGGACAATGTCATGAATCAGTCTTCTACTTACAGAGAGGACCATGTCATGAATCAGTCATCTGCTTACAGAGGACAATGACATGAATGGACAGTCTTCTACTTACAGAGAGGACAATGTCATGAATGGAAAGTCTTCTACTTACAGAGAGGACAATGTCATAAATGGAAAGTCTTCTACTTACAGAGAGGACAATGTCATGAAATAGTCTTCTACTTACAGAGAGGACAATGTCATGAATGGACAGTCTTCTACTTACAGAGAGGACAATGTCATGAATGGAAAGTCTTCTACTTACAGAGAGGACCATGTCATGAATCAGTCTTCTACT